>SJYW01008641.1:439156-456078 GCA_006410735.1 Raphicerus campestris
TTTCTCTCCTTTTCCTGAATGTGACCAGACAGTTTGAAGAGGCTGCTTAACTTCCTCAATTGCCCAATTCACTGTGAAGACTCAAGAATTTGGTGTCAAGCCATACAAGATTGAAAAAAAAAAAAGGAAATATAAAACGAATTTAAGGGTCATGGTGAGGTCTGATGAGTTTCAACATGAGTTATTGCAAATCACAGAGAGGCAAAGTAATTACAGACTCCAGATGATGTCTGTTCAACCAAAGACAGCAGTGACTATTGCTGAAATGTTTATAGATCATCCCAGAACAATGCATTCTGGGATAAACTTCTAAACCCATTTTTCTGCTTGCAGCCTCAGTTTGCTTTATGAAACATGTGATACATTTTAACAATCCATCCTTGTGGTCCACCCACCTCTGCCCAAACCACACAGACTCATCTCTGTACAATGCACCCTGACCACGTCATCCTTACCTGAAACTCTCTCATGACTTCTCCTCCCCTTGTAAGAAGGGCTGGAATTCTTTATGTACCCACCACACCCTTATGTGGTGTGGCCCTAACCATCTCCCTACTCTTATCTCCTACTTACTCTTCATTATAAAAGCAGCACCCAACAGAACTCTCTGTGAAGATGGTCATTTGAATACCTATATCTCTGGTATCCAACACAGAAGTCACCTGTTACACTTGATCAATTAAATTTAATAACAAGCACATGTGAAAATCAGTTCCTCAGTTGCATTAGACACGTTTAAAGTTCTTGACAACCATGTGTAGCTAACGGCTGCTGAGATGGACAGTCAGATACAGAACTTTGCCATCAAATACAGAACTTTTCCATCAAGGCATGAGGTCCTTTAGGGCAGTACTGATCAGCACAGACTAATCTCACTTTCAGTCAGTTCAGTTCAGTCACTCAGTCATGTCTGACTTTGTGATCCCATGGACTGCAGCACGCTAGGCTTCCCTGTCTATCACCAACTCCCAGAGCTTGCTCAAACTCATGTCCATTGAGTTGGTGATGCCATCCAACAATGTCGTCTTATGGCGTCCCCTTCTCCTCCTGTCTTCAGTCTTTCCCAGCATCAGGGTCTTTTGCAAAGTGTCAGATCTTCACATCAGGTGGCCAAACTACTGAAGTTTCAGCTTCAGCATCAGTACTTCCAATGAATATTCAGGACTGATTTCTTTCAGGATTGACTGGTTTGATCTTCTTAATGTCCAAGGCACTCTGAAGAGTCTTCTCCAATATCACAGTCCAAAAGCATCAATTTTTTCGCGCTCAGGTTTTTTTTATGGTCCAACTCACATCCATCCATGCTGTGAATACTGAAAAAGGCATAGCAAATGTCCATAGCCATATGGACCTTTGTCAGCAAAGTAATATCTCTGCTTTTTAATATGACAAACATGTTGTCTATGTTTGTCATAGATTTTCTTCCAAGGAGCAAGCATCTTTTAATTTCATGGCTGCAGTCACTACCTGCAGTGATTTTGGAGTCCAAGGAAATAAAATTTGTCACTGTTTCCATTGTTTTAATTGCCATGAAGTGATGGGGCCAGATACCATGATCTTTGTTTTTTGAATGTTGAGTTTTAAGCCAGCTTTTTCACTCTTTTTCACCTTCATCAAGAGGCTCTTTAGTTCCTCTTCACTTTCTGCCATAAGGGTGGTGTCATCTGCATATCTGAGATTATTGATATTTCCATTAGCAATCTTGATTCCAGCTTGTGCTTCATCTAGCCTGGAATTTCACATGATGTACTCTGCATATAAGTTAAATAAGCAAGGTGACAATATACAGAAAACTGTGGAAAAAGAGATGGGAATACCAGACCACCTTACCACCCTCACTTTAGGGCTTGTAAATATTTCCTCAGTTGAAAGTCTTTCCAGATGTCCCTTCTGTCCCCATCTCTCTCCTATCTGTTTCTTGTAATGTCTTACTTTTTCCATTATTTCATTTGGAAGAAGTCTTAAAACACAACCTAGGTTATATTCTTGTGTATTACCTCATTCATAGAGCTGCTGATCACTGTATAAGTGATTTAATGATTTTTTTCTCACTAGGGTGTAATCTTTATTATGAAAAACATTATATTTGTGTTCCCATTTCTGGCAGCAAAAATGACCTTAATGGGTGCTCATTAAAATTTATTTAGAAAAGACAAATTAATAAATGAGTAAAGGAAGGATAAGGGACTGAAATTTTATCCATTAAGAAAATGCTTAAGTATGTGAGTGAAGGAAATAAACTAGTTTTGGTAGAAAGGGTGTTTGTGTGTGTGTCTGTGTGCTTAGTCAAGTGCAACTCTTTGCAACCCCATGGACTATTGCCCACCAGGCTTCTCTGCCTATGCATTTCCCGGGCAAGAACACTGGAGTGGGTAGCCCTTTCCCAACCCAGGGATCAAGCCCATGTCTTCTGTGTCTTTTATATTGTCAGGCAGATTCTTTTCCACTAAGCCACCAGGAAAGCCCTTATTTTAACATTAGACAAATTGCCTTTCAGGTGATGGTAGGCTAGGGCCATTTGTCCTCTGGAAATATGGACCTGAGTCTGAGAGTGGAAATGGGGCTGGAGATGTGAGAACTCAGAGTTGAAGCCTTGGCAGCCAGTGAGATCTTTAAAATAGTGTAGGCAGAGATACAGGATAAAATTGTGCCACCCTTGCATGAGAAGAGAGATGAGAGGGCTTCCTTTGTGGGCCAGTGGTTAAGAGTCTGCCTTCCAGTGCAGGGGACACCTGTTCAGTCCCTACTGAGCCCTCACTCTAGAGCCCGCAAGCCCCAACTACTGAAGCCTGTGACCTAGAGATCATGCTTTGCAACAACTGCATTAAGAAGCCTGCACACTGCAATCAGAGGGGAGCCCCCACTTGCTACAACTAGAGAAAAGCCTGAGCATGGCAATGAAGTCTCAATGCAAGCAAAAATAGACATAAATTATTTTTTTTTAAGAGAGAAGAGAAATCATTGGTAAAACCTGTGAGACTGAAAGAGCTCCAAAACTGTCTAATGTCATGAAAGCTCNACTAGAGAAAAGCCTGAGCATGGCAATGAAGTCTCAATGCAAGCAAAAATAGACATAAATTTTTTTTTTTAAAGAGAGAAGAGAAATCATTGGTAAAACCTGTGAGACTGAAAGAGCTCCAAAACTGTCTAATGTCATGAAAGCTCAGGAAGATGGGCAATGGAAGCCAGAGATGTCATGCAATAAGACCCTCCATTTGGAAAAGCTCTTCATACAATACCCTACTACCAAGTCAGTTAGGGTTAGTAAACATGTAGGGAGAAAAGGTGCCAAAGTTGCCTGTAAGTTAAGGCTGCATTTGAGCAAAAGATCCTGGAGCACAGGCTGGTTGACTGTCATTCTACCCATGAAAGGAGGAATAGGTGGGTCTCCTGGGGTTAGGGATCCAGAGACTGAAGAGGCTAAAGAATGAGCAGGCATAGACTCTTAGAGTGTGATCCACATGTGTTCCAGATCAGGACCCTCAGGAAACAAACTGTGGACTCTGATATTTATATGCAGCAAGAGCTTGTTACAAAGTGTTCTTGGCATTAAAGGGAGAGAAAAAGGGAAAGAGGCCTGGTGGTGGTTTAGTTGCCAATCATGTCTGACTCTTGCAACACCATGGACTGTAGCCTGCCAAATTCCTCTGTCCATGGGATTTTTCAGGCAAGTATACTGGAGTGGGTTGCCATTTCTTTCTTTAGGGGATCTTCCCGACCCAGGAATAGAACCTGGGTCTCCTGCATTGCAGGCAGATGATTTACTGACTGAGCTATGAGGGAAGCCCAAGAGGTCTGGANTTTCAGGCAAGTATACTGGAGTGGGTTGCCATTTCTTTCTTTAGGGGATCTTCCCGACCCAGGAATAGAACCTGGGTCTCCTGCATTGCAGGCAGATGATTTACTGACTGAGCTATGAGGGAAGCCCAAGAGGTCTGGACAGAGTGCAAAGTTGAACAGTGATGAAAGGAATCATAGCAGAGGTTTCACCCAATCTCCACAAGGAGCTCCAAAACTAACAAGGCCCTGCAGGAATGTCACTAGTGGAAGCCAGGAGACCAGGCTTTTGAATGTCTACTTTGGACAGTTATCAGACGTGGGATCTCCTGAGGAGATGGTGTGATCTTGGGTGAGGCAGATTCCTTATGTTGAAGGCAATTCCAAGAAAGAGATGCAGATGTGAGCCACCAGGAGCCAGTCCCCCCAGCATATGGGAAAAGTATGTGTCAGCACAAAAATGAGACCTAGGGGGANGACACGACTGAGTGCCTAAACTGAACTGAATATTCTCTTTTAGGAATCAATAAACTAAAATGGACCAGGATGGGCAAATTTAATTCAGATGACCATTATATCTACTACCGTGGGCAAGAATCCCTTAGAAGAAATGGAATAGCTCTCATAGTCAAAAAAAGAGTCCAAAATGCAGTTCTTGGGTACAGTCTCAAAAACGACAGCATGACCTCAGTTTTTTTCCAAGGCAAACCATTCAATATCACAGTAATCCAAGTTTACAGCCTAACCACTAACAACAAAAAGTGCAGGTTGAATGGTTCTATGAAGAACTACAAGATCTTCTAGAACTAATACCAATAAAGATATCCTTTTCATCACAGGCAACTGGAATGCAAAAGTAGGAAGTCAAAAGACACCTGAAGTAACACACACATTTCCTTGGAAATTAAATAGGGTAAAGGCTAGGAGAATTTTACCAAGAGAATGCACTGGTCATAGTGAACACTCTCTTCTAACAACACAAGAGATCACTATACATAGGGGCACCACCAGATGGTCAATACTGAAATCAGATTGATTACATTCTTTGAAGCCAAAGATGGAGAAGCTTCATACAGTCAATAGAAATAAGACTCGGAGCTGACTGTGGCTCAGATCATGAACTCCTCATTGCAAAATTCAGACTTAAATTGAAGAAAGTAGGGAAAACCATGAGACCATGCAGGCATGACGTAAATCAAATCCCTTATGATTGATTATACAGTTGAAGTGAGAAATAGACTCAAGGAATTAGATCTGATAGACAAAGTGCCTGAAGAACTATGAACGGAGGTTCGTGACATTGCACAGGAGGCTGTGATCAAACCCATTCCCAAGAAAAAGAAATGACAAAAGGCAAAACGGCTGTCTGAGGAGACCTTACAAATAGTTGAGAAAAGAAGAGAAGCAAAAGGCAAAGGGGAAAATGAAAGATATACTCGTCTGAATGCAGAGTTCCAGAGAATAGCAAGAAGACATAAGAAAGCCTTCCTAAGTGATCAAAGCAAAGAAATAGAGGAAAACAATTGAATGGGAAAGACTGGAGATCTCCTCAAGAAAATTAGAGATGCCAAGGAANTCTGAATGCAGAGTTCCAGAGAATAGCAAGAAGACATAAGAAAGCCTTCCTAAGTGATCAAAGCAAAGAAATAGAGGAAAACAATTGAATGGGAAAGACTGGAGATCTCCTCAAGAAAATTAGAGATGCCAAGGAAACGTTTTATGCAAAGACTGGCAAAATACAGGACAAAAACAGTATGGACTTAACAGAAGCAGAACATATTAAGAAGAAGTGGCAAAACATACAGAAGAACTATACAAAAATAGATCTTAATGACCCAAATAACCAGGAGAGTGTAATCACTCATCTAGAGCCAGACACGTTGGAGTGTGAAGTCAAGTGGGCATTAGGCAGCATCACTACAAACAAGGCTCATGTAGATGATGGAATTCCAGCTGAGCTACTTCAAATCCTAAAAGATGATGCTGTTAAAGTGCTGTACTCAATATACCAGCAAATTTAGAAACTCAGCATTGGCCACAGGACTGGAAAAGGTCAGTTTTCATTCCAATCACAAAGAAGAGCAATGCCAATGAATGTTCAAACTACTGCACAGTTGCACTCATTTCACATGCTAGCAAAGTGAGGTGAGGCGAAGTCGCTCAGTCGTGTCCGACTCTTTGTGACCCCATGGACTGTAACCTACTAGGCTTCTCCATCCATGGGATTCTCCAGGCAAGAATATTGGAGTGGGTTGCCATTTCCTTCTCCAGGGGATCTTCCCGACCCAGGGATCGAACCTGGGTCTCCCGCATTGGAGGCAGACCCTTTAACCTCTGAGCTAGCAAAGTAATGTTCAAAATTCTCGAAGCTAGACTTCAGCAATAGGTGAACCAAGAACTTCAATTTAGATTTGTTGAAACTAGATTTAGCAAAGGCAGCAAACAAGAGATTAAATTGCCAACATCCCTGGATCATAGAAAAAGCAAGAGAATTACAGAAAAATGTATACTTCTGCTTTATTNACAAAAGGCAAAACGGCTGTCTGAGGAGACCTTACAAATAGTTGAGAAAAGAAGAGAAGCAAAAGGCAAAGGGGAAAATGAAAGATATACTCTTCTGAATGCAGAGTTCCAGAGAATAGCAAGAAGACATAAGAAAGCCTTCCTAAGTGATCAAAGCAAAGAAATAGAGGAAAACAATTGAATGGGAAAGACTGGAGATCTCCTCAAGAAAATTAGAGATGCCAAGGAAACGTTTTATGAAAAGACTGGCAAAATACAGGACAAAAACAGTATGGACTTAACAGAAGCAGAACATATTAAGAAGAAGTGGCAAGAATATACAGAACTATACAAAAATAGATCTTAATGACCCAAATAACCAGGAGAGTGTAATCACTCATCTAGAGCCAGACACCTTGGAGTGTGAAGTCAAGTGGGCATTAGGCAGCATCACTACAAACAAGGCTCATGTAGATGATGGAATTCCAGCTGAGCTACTTCAAATCCTAAAAGATGATGCTGTTAAAGTGCTGTACTCAATATACCAGCAAATTTAGAAACTCAGCATTGGCCACAGGACTGGAAAAGGTCAGTTTTCATTCCAATCACAAAGAAGAGCAATGCCAATGAATGTTCAAACTACTGCACAGTTGCACTCATTTCACATGCTAGCAAAGTGAGGTGAGGCGAAGTCGCTCAGTCGTGTCCGACTCTTTGTGACCCCATGGACTGTAACCTACTAGGCTTCTCCATCCATGGGATTCTCCAGGCAAGAATATTGGAGTGGGTTGCCATTTCCTTCTCCAGGGGATCTTCCCGACCCAGGGATCGAACCTGGGTCTCCCGCATTGGAGGCAGACCCTTTAACCTCTGAGCTAGCAAAGTAATGTTCAAAATTCTCGAAGCTAGACTTCAGCAATAGGTGAACCAAGAACTTCAATTTAGATTTGTTGAAACTAGATTTAGCAAAGGCAGCAAACAAGAGATTAAATTGCCAACATCCCTGGATCATAGAAAAAGCAAGAGAATTACAGAAAAATGTATACTTCTGCTTTATTGACCACACTAAAACCTTTTGCTGTCTGGATCACAGCAAGGTGTGGAACATTCTAAAAGAGATGAGAATACCAGATCACCTTATCTACCTCTTGAGAAACTTGTATGCAGGTCAAGAAGCAACAGTTAGAACTGGACGTGAAACAAGAGATTGGTTCAAAATTGGGAAAGAACTGCATCATGGCTGTATATTGTCACCTTGCTTATTTAACTTATACAAGCTGGAATCAGGGTTTCTGGGAGAAATACCAATAATCTCAGATATGCAGATGACACCACCATTATGGCAGAAAGCAAAGAGGAATTAAAGAGCTTCTTGATGAAAGTGAAAAAGGAGAGTGATACAGCTGGTTAAAACAACATTCAAAAAATGAAGATCATGGGTCTGGTCCCCTAGCGACATTACAAATAGATGGGGAAACAGTGGAAATAGTGATAGACTTTATTTTGTTGGGCTCTAAAATCACTGCAGATGGTGGCTGCAGCCATGAAATTACAAGACACTTGCTCCTTGGAAGAAAAGCTATGAGAAAATTAGACAGTGTATTCAAAAGCAGAGACATTACTTAGCTGAAAATTGTCCATATAATCAAAGTTATGGTTTTTCCAGTAGTCATATATGGTTGCGAGAGTTGGGCCATAAAGAAGGCTGAGCACTGAAGAACTGATGCTTTTGAACTATGATGTTGGAGAAGACTCTTGAGAATACCATGGACTGAAGGAGACCAAACCACTAAATCCTAAAGGAGATTAGCCCTGAATATTCATTAGAAGGACTGATGCTGAAGATGAAGCACCAATACTTTGTCCATGTGATGCAAAGAGCTGACTCATTAGAACATACTCTGATACTGGGAAAGATTGAAGGCAGGGGGAGAAGGGGAAGACAGAGGATGAGATAGTTGGATGGTATCACAGACTCAGTGGACATGAATTTGAGCAAGCCCCAGAAGCTGGTAAAGGATAGGGAAGCTTGGTGTGCTGCAGTCCATGGAGTCACAGAGTCAGACATGACTGAGCAACTGAACAGCAACAAATATTACATTAATATTGAATTTGTTGTTGCTGTTCATTCACTGAGTTGGGTCCATCTCTTTGCAACCCCGTTGATTACAGCATACCAGCCCTCCCTGTCCTTCAGTATTCCTAGAGTTTGCCCAAGTACATGTNCTTGGTGTGCTGCAGTCCATGGAGTCACAGAGTCAGACATGACTGAGCAACTGAACAGCAAAAAATATTACATTAATATTGAATTTGTTGTTGCTGTTCATTCACTGAGTTGGGTCCATCTCTTTGCAACTCCGTTGATTACAGCATACCAGCCCTCCCTGTCCTTCAGTATTCCTAGAGTTTGCCCAAGTACATATCCATTGAATCAGTGATGTTATCCAACAAATTCATCCTCCATGGCCAATATCCATAATGTGTATATATATATATGGCATAATGTATATATATATATATATATATATATAAATAATGTTCCATTACATATAGACTATTTCATTATCTATCTATATATATGAATATATATATACATAAGCACACACATATATTGGGGATGCATGCTCAACTGTGTGCAACTCTTTGTGACTACACAGACGGTGGCCCACCAGGCTCCTCTGTCCATGGGATTTCCATAGGCAAGTATACTGGATGCGTTGCCATTTCCTTCTCCAGGAGATCTTCCTGACTCAAAGATCTAACCCACATCTCTGGCATCTCCTGCATTGGCAGGCGATTCTTTACCGCTAGTACCACCTGGGAAGCCCTACACACACACACACACACACACACACACACACACACACANGCAACTCTTTGTGACTACACAGACGGTGGCCCACCAGGCTCCTCTGTCCATGGGATTTCCATAGGCAAGTATACTGGATGCATTGCCATTTCTTTCTCCAGGAGATCTTCCTGACTCAAAGATCTAACCCACATCTCTGGCATCTCCTGCATTGGCAGGCGATTCTTTACCACTAGTACCACCTGGGAAGCCCTACACACACACACACACACACACACACACACACACACACATATACGTATATATATACCACATCTTCTTTATCTATTCATCTCAGTGGACATTGAGGTTGCTTCTAAATGAACATTGGGAAGCATGTATGCTTTCAAATTATATTTTTATCATTTTTTTCTGGATATACACCCAGGAGTAGGATTGCAGGATCATATGGAAGTTCTATTTTTACTTTTTTAAGGAACCGCCATACTGTTCTGCTTAATGACTGCACCAATTTATATACCCACCGACAGTGTAGAAGGGTTCCCTTCTCTCCACACCCTCTCTAGCATTTATTATTTGTAGACTTTTTGATGATGGCCATTCTGACCAGTGTGAGCTATTACCTCTCTATAGTTTTGATTTGCATTTCTGTGATAGTTAGTGGTCTTGGCCCTCTTGTCATGTGCCTCTTGGCCACCTGTATGTCTTCTTTGGAGGTAAATTGCATCTGGAACTCTTTCCCAGAAGAGTAATGAAAAAAACTTATATTCGTTAGATCAATGTTTACATACAATGAACTTGAAGTCATGTTAACTTGTTCTAGGAAACTTATTATAGCTGAAAAAACAGTTAAAATTAGGGCTACTATTCAGTTTATTTTAGGCAAGACCATTGTCATTTCTAGGATTTTGTAAATTAAGTGAGTACACGAGGGAACCAATCAATCCCATATGCTTTTTTTTTTCTATTATGGTATATCATAGGATAATGAGTACAGTTCCCTGTGCTGTATATTAGCACCTTGACTAGCAATCCTATATGAAATCATTTGTCTTTAATTTTTCACTGGTAGCGATATTCTCTTTCATTCCTCTTCAATGTGCAGTATAGTTTTTATTCACTCTCTTGGTCTAGTGGGAGATTATTGAAGAAGTTTCTACTTGATTTCTCTACTACAGTAGCTCTTATCTCACAGACCAAGGAGCTAATTGGGGATTCTGCCAATTTCCAATTATGTCTATTTTAATTATATTCAGAAACTCAGGAAATGACTAGGGAACAATAAGCCAGATCCAGTGGATGGAATATAAGCCAGACCTGTGTCAGGACTTCTTTTTAAAATTAATATTTTATATAGGCCTAATTTTCAAAAGAGACAATTATGATACTTACCCTGTTTATCAAATTCAGCTCAAACCCTACATTTAAAAATTCTGAAAAATTATAGTTTTAGCACACAGGCACCTGAGAAGGTGAGTGTGGGTCATTTGGAGAGTCATTACCGTTATAGACTTGTCATGATTTTGCAGTCTTCATACCTGGGCATGTGTACCTTTTTAGCGAACAGATTTTAAGTCTTAAAACTCACCCAAGGAAGCTACCCTTTGACCCCTGATTTGTTGTTGTTTAGTCACTCAGTATTGTCTGACTCTTTGTGACCCCATGGACTGCAGCACGCCGGGGTTCCCTGTCTTTCACCATCTCCCAGAGTTTGCTCAAACTCAAGTTCATTGAGTCAATGATGCCATCCAAACATCTCATCCTCTGTCGTCCCCTTCTCCCCCTGCTTTCAATCTTTCCCAGTATCAGAGTCTTTTCCAATGACTTGGCTCTTTGCATCAAGTGTCTAAAGTATTATAACTCCAGCATCAGTCCTTGCAATGAATATTCAGGGTTGATTTCCTTTAGGAATGACTGGTTTGATCTCCTTGTTGTCCAAGGGACTCTCAAGAGTCTGTTCCAGCACCACAGTTTGAAAGCATCAATTTTTCATCAATCCTTCTATATGTTCCTACTCTCATATTGATACACGACTGCTAGAAAAACCATAGGTTTGGCTACATGGACCTTTGTCAGCAAAGTGATGTCTCCATCCCCTGATTACTTATCCTTTATTTCTAATCATTATATAGATGGAATAAATCCTTATGTATTTGAATAGATGGAGCAATTAGCCATATCCATAGCTCCTGCTTCTCCAATCATGTTGCTTCTTACAATAACTGTATCTAATTTTCTTCTGATGATTAAACACTACCTGACTTCTATAATTTTGGAACTGTCTGATACTCATTTCTGTCAGGGAGTCTAGTCACTTCTGGCCTGGAGAAGAAGCCACCATTAAGTTTTTTATAAATGTCGGTTGCCCTTTCCACCGGCTTCTAGGTTACTGCTTTGATACATGGAGTGTCCTCCAGGGTCTTGTTCAGAAGATATTTGGCTGTTAGCTTTTATGACCTTGTATGACATACCCACACTAGCAAGCTCCTTTCTCTGCACCTTTTGATCCACTGTCTGCCCCAGCATTTCTGGTATTTCTAACCCACTTACTATGGATTCTCTCTTTCTCCACATTTCAAATATCCATCCCAGTGATATGTCAGCAGTGCCTCCCCAAACCCTCACCAGAGTATTTTGTCCTGTAAATGAGAAAGTATGTCTGTGTTCATGTCAATAAGCTCTCTGGTCTGTGACTATTTCCAGGCCTGCTTGATGCAAGAGAGTCAGGGTTCAGTCCCCTACAGACATCCTTGGCTCCTCCTGCAGGGAGTCCAGTCCTGTGGCTCCTTTAGGCTGTGGCCCATGGTCTCTCCAGGCAGGCTCAGCATGACCCAGCTGGATTATATACTGACTCAAGCCTGTCATTATTGGCCTGGTGGCCAAGAAGGGAGGCAAAGTAAAGTCTTAGGGGAGATACTACATCTCCCTTCAGTTAAGGGTTAGCCCTGGCACTTAACACAAGAGAGAGCCACTTTGGCTGGCTCAGAGAGTTAAAGGTCCTCTGGGGATTCAGTCTTTCCGAGAACATAGGCCCAGATGCTTTCATCCCATGTCTTAGACATCCAAACTGCCTCCATTCAGTCTCTGATTTTGGTGTAGCTGACTTATTGAAGTTGGGAATTCAAACACTTAAGGATTTCAACCACTTGGAGAATTCAGCCACTTGGAGAATTCAGCCACTCAGGTCTGAATATCATCTTTGTCTGTTTTATAGCTGTATGAGATGAGACTCTTGGTACATGCTGCCAAGCAAGCCCTTTGACTTTTACACTTGATCTTTAAGTGATGATAAATTGCCCTCATTTAATGTCTCTAATCCAGTGAATCAGTTGCACTCAGAAGCAGCGACCCATAGTCTTTATACCTGTAACTTCTTCATGTTTCTCAAGGGTCAGGGATGTTGCACTCATCAGAGTAATTCTATGCATTGCTGTCCATCCCAGCTCACTCTCAGTGAAAGTTTGAACAATTGTATGGCTGCTGAATGAGGGCTATGTGCATTCTGCCTACCACCAATGGGCTCTTTATCATCGGTTGGCCAGCAGGTGAGTCAGCATCATAATCCCATTTTTAAGTCTGCTTCCTTGGACCACTCCTGATAGCAACTGCTGTGCTTCAGGTTCCCAGGGAAACAGACTCAAAAACTCTGTGATTAGCAGGCAAGAGGTTTATCATGCTGTACTTTTGAGAACACCTGTGAGGGAGCAAGGAAGGGTAAATTTGGTGGGGAGAAAAATTAACTGTCCACACAGATGCAAAAGTGCATGCTACCAACTACACAGGATCTCTAAAGACACTTCCCTTTTTTGTATCAAATAAACAAGCTGGATCATTGTAAACTGCTGTCTTGCCCACTCATTGAATGAGGGCTTCTTCAAGGAAAGGAATGGAAGGTGAGACAGCTCTTTTAATCTAAATGTCTGCAAGCAACCAAACTCCCAGTCAGAGAGGTAATGAGTGCCTTGGTTCTGAAGGAAGATCTCAGTGAAACTTGACAACATCAACTGGAGTAAGCATTCTATTTCTAAAAACAGGGCGTATTACATCCAAGGTGTATGAACTAGAGTCAGTTGAACAGTAACTTGTGAATTGAGGAAAATGTGTGGGAAATTAAGTCTTGAAGGAAACCGGGGGGTGACATCGTTCTAAATGGATGTTAGGATTTCTCAGTACTTAATAGAACAGTGACATCACAACTCGATGGCTTCATAATCTTTTTATTCTCACTTTGACCTTGAAGAAGTATCACTGTCTTTAGATTATAGCTCTTCCAGATGCTGTGGTACTATAACAGAGAACAGGTAAAACACATACTTAAACATCGTGTGAATGAAATATGCTCCATCATAGACTATAATGATGTACTGTTTTCTAGGTAACTCCATAAAATTTGTCTACCAATCAAGAACCACATGCCAACTCCTGAATCAGTCCCTGTGACCAAAATAATGCTATTCCTTGTTTCAAAAGGAAATTAAGTTTATCCCTTGGTTTAGGCAAAGAAGCTCCAAACAGGAAGCTGGGATCAATCCCTAAGCCATAAGTTTCTAAGGGTGAATTAAAAGATGCAGATGAGCGCACCATCTTAGGTAAAGAAAAAGACAAACAATTTCATCTGCCTTCTTAGTTTTTGTTTTGAAGTATTTATGGAGTCCAGAGAATCACAGAGGTTGGAAGATAGATTCTCATAAACCATCACCTAGCTTCCCTCAGTGGTGACATATTATATAACTGGAAAAAAGTATCAAAACCAGGAAATTAATGTTGGCATAATATTAACTAGATCTTAGTCCATTTTCAGCATTTTAAAAATATACATCCACGTACTTGTGTGTATGTCTGTGTATACTTCATAGCCAGCCTACTCTCATCCTTACCCTGGCATCCACTAAACTATTCTCCATCTTTAAAGTTTTATTATTTCTTGAATACTATAAGTGGAACTTTTATCCCTAAGCCACAAGTTTATAAGAGTGAAATAACAGGTGTAGATGAGTACATTTGAGGTAAAGAATAAGATAAATGCTTTCATCTGCCTTCTTAGTTTCTGGTATGAATTATTTAGAGAGTCCAGAGGATCACATTCTTTGCTTACATGTGATCCTTTTGGAATTATCTCTTCAGTCACCATCATTCCCTGAGATATTGGTCCAAGTTGTTGCCTGTTCTAGTAGTTAACTCCTTTTTGTTGTTTAGCCTGCCGTTAGTATGGATCTACAAGTTTCTTTAACCATTCAACCAGATAAGGACTTTTGGGTTTTTCCCAATTTTTTGCTATTACTATTAAAACTCCCACAAACATTTGTATGTAGGTTTTTGTATGAACAGATGTTTTTATTTATCTGGGAAAAACTCTCAAGATTATGACTGCTGGGTTTTTAAAGAAAATTATTTGAGTATAGTTGATTTGCAAATTTGTGTTAGTTTCAGGTGTACAAGCAAAATGAATGTTATACACAAACATATGTCCATTCTTTCTTAAGATTCTTTTCCTGTATAGGCTATTACAGAGTACTGAGTTCCCTGTGCTATATAGTAGGTCTTTGTTGTTGATTTATTTTATACAGAGTAGTTTTAATTTGTATAGTTATCCTAATCTCCCAAGATATCCCTCCTCCTCCTTATCACTTGGTAACCATAAGTTTGTTTTCTACATCAATGACTTAATTTTGTTTGTAAATAAGTCCATTTGCACCCCATTTTTAGATTCCACATATAAGTGATATCATATTTGTCTTTCTCTGTCTAACATACTTCACTTAGTATTATAATCTCTAGGCCCATTTATGTTGCTGCAAATAGCATTATTTTGTTCTTTTTCATGGCTGAGTAATATTTCATTGTATGTAGGTGTCAGATCTTCTTTATCTACCCCCATTTTTTAAAGAGTAAGTTAAAAAATTTTCTGAAAAGATAAGTACATGTGGAAAAGCACACAAGCCAGCTCAGAGAGAGAACTGAACCTTGGGAAGTTTAAATCCTTTATAAAGGAGTAGCATTCTGGTTCTTTGTCTTCCCTCAGGCCAATCACCTTACTTTGTCCCCCACAGCTAATTTGTCTCAGGACCCTCCCCTGGGGTGTGCACTCATACCCTAGCCAAGATAGATCTCAAAGTGAAGGCTTCTGGGAGGAGCAAGACTTATATGGCCTGGAATCATCCCCTGGCTTCTGACTCCAAGGAGTCTTTCTGCAAATGTGTAGAGTCTCCCTTGTCAGACAGTGGGTTTTCCTTTCTTTTTTTGTGCCATGATTATTCCCTTCAGGTAATGGACAAAGACTGGCTATTACCTTTTTTTTCTTTTCCCTTCAGTGATGCTATTTTATTTTTCACTTTATTTAATTAATTTATTTATTTTTAATGGAAAGATAACTGCTTTATATGATTGCATTGGTTACTATCAAATATCAACACAATTCAGCCATAGGTTTACCTCTGTCCTCTCCCACTTGAACACCCCTCCCAGCTCCCTCCCTATTCCACCCCTCTGAGTTTCAGGCAGCAAATAGCATGATAGCAGTAAATTCCCACTGGCTATCCATTTTATGTATGTCAATGTATGTTTCCATGTTTCTCCATACCCCCCACTCTCTCCTTCTCCCCCAGACAACTGTGTCCATAAGTCTGTTCTCTATGTTTGTGTCTCCACTGCTGCCCTGCAAAAATGTTCATGAGTGCCATCTTTCTTGATCCCATATATATATATATATATCCCATATATATATTTATAATATATTAAAATATATTTATTTTTTATATTTATCATATATATTATTAAAATATACTTATTTTATATATTTATAATATATATTAAGATATATATATTTATATATATATAAACATATGTGTGTGTGTGTGTGTGTTAGTATACAAAAAAACTGTTTTTCTCTTTCTGACTTCACTCTGTATAATAAGCTCTACATTCATCCACCTCACTCAGTCACGTGTGACACTTTGTGACCCATAGACTACACAGTCCATGGAATTCTCCAGTCCTGAATACTGGAGTGGATAGCCATTCATTTCTCCAAGGAATCTTCCGAACCGAGGGATCAAACTCAGGTCTCCGGCACTGCAGGCAGATTCTTTACCAGCTGAGATACCAGGGAAGTGCTGTATATATCTATTAGTATATGATAACTGGTTTTCTCTTTCTGACTTACTTCACTCTGTATAATAGGCTCTAGGTTCATCCACCTAATTAGGACTGACTCAAATGTGTTCCTTTTATGGCTGAGTAATATTTCACTCAGGCTTCAGCAATACATGAACCGTAAAATTCCAGATATTCAAGCTGGTTATAGAAAAGGCAGAGGGACCAGAGATTAAATGGCCAACATCCGCTGGATCATTGAAAAAGCAAGAGGGTTCCAGAAAAACATCTATTTCTTCTTTATTGACTATGCCAAAGCCTTTGACTGTGTAGATCACCATAAACTGTGGAAAATTCTGAGAGAGATGGGAATACCAGACCACCTGACCTGCCTCTTAAAAAACCTATATGCAGGTCAGGAAGCAACAGTTAGAACTGCACATGGAACAACAGACTGGTTCCAAATAGGTAAAGGGGTACGTCAAGGCTGTATATTGTCACCTTGCTTATTTAACTTCCATGCAGACTACATCATGAGAAACACTGAGCTGGAAGAAGCACTGAGCTGGAAGAAGCACAAGGGGAAACAAGATTGCTGGGAGAAATACCAATAACCTCAGATATGCAGATGACACCACCCTTATGGCAGAAAGTGAAGAGGAACTAAAAAGCCTCTTGATGAAAGTGAAAGAGGAGAGTGAAAAAGTTGGCTTAAAGCTCAACATTCAGAAAACTAAGATCA
>SJYW01008641.1:460824-476398 GCA_006410735.1 Raphicerus campestris
ATATGTGTGTGTGTGTGTGTGTGTGTGTGTGTGTGTGTGTGTGTGTTAGTATACAAAAAAACTGTTTTTCTCTTTCTGACTTCACTCTGTATAATAAGCTCTACATTCATCCACCTCACTCAGTCACGTGTGACACTTTGTGACCCATAGACTACACAGTCCATGGAATTCTCCAGTCCTGAATACTGGAGTGGATAGCCATTCATTTCTCCAAGGAATCTTCCGAACCGAGGGATCAAACTCAGGTCTCCGGCACTGCAGGCAGATTCTTTACCAGCTGAGATACCAGGGAAGTGCTGTATATATCTATTAGTATATGATAACTGGTTTTCTCTTTCTGACTTACTTCACTCTGTATAATAGGCTCTAGGTTCATCCACCTAATTAGGACTGACTCAAATGTGTTCCTTTTATGGCTGAGTAATATTTCACTCAGGCTTCAGCAATACATGAACCGTAAAATTCCAGATATTCAAGCTGGTTATAGAAAAGGCAGAGGGACCAGAGATTAAATGGCCAACATCCGCTGGATCATTGAAAAAGCAAGAGGGTTCCAGAAAAACATCTATTTCTTCTTTATTGACTATGCCAAAGCCTTTGACTGTGTAGATCACCATAAACTGTGGAAAATTCTGAGAGAGATGGGAATACCAGACCACCTGACCTGCCTCTTAAAAAACCTATATGCAGGTCAGGAAGCAACAGTTAGAACTGCACATGGAACAACAGACTGGTTCCAAATAGGTAAAGGGGTACGTCAAGGCTGTATATTGTCACCTTGCTTATTTAACTTCCATGCAGACTACATCATGAGAAACACTGAGCTGGAAGAAGCACTGAGCTGGAAGAAGCACAAGGGGAATCAAGATTGCTGGGAGAAATACCAATAACCTCAGATATGCAGATGACACCACCCTTATGGCAGAAAGTGAAGAGGAACTAAAAAGCCTCTTGATGAAAGTGAAAGAGGAAAGTGAAAAAGTTGGCTTAAAGCTCAACATTCAGAAAACTAAGATCATGGCATCTGGTCGCATCACTTCATGGAACATAGATGGGGAAAGAGTGGCAGACTTTATTTTGGGGGGCTCCAAAATCACGGAGAAGGAAATGGCAACCCATTCCAGTGTTCTTTCCTGGAGAATCCCAGGGATGGTGGAGCCTGATGGGTTGCTGTCTATGGGGTCGCACAGAATCAGACCCAACTGAAGCGACTTAGCAGCAAAATCACGGCAGACAATGATTGCAGCCATGAAATTAAAAGACGCTTACTCCTTGGAAGGAAAGTTATGGCCAATCTAGACAATATATTGAAAAGCAGAGACATTACTTTGCCAACACAGGTCCGTCTAGTCAAGCCTACAGTTTTTCCAGTGGTCATGTATGGATGTGAGAGTTGGATTGTAAAGAAAGCTGAGGGCTGAAGAATTGATGCTTTTGAATTGTGGTGTTGGAGAAGACTCTTGAGGGTCCCTTGGACTGTAAGGAGATCCAGCCAGTCCATCCTAAAGGAGACCAGTCCTCGGTGTTCGTTGGAAGCACTGATGCTGAGGCTGAAACTCCAATACTTAGGCCACCTCATGTGAAGAGTTGACTCTTTGGAAAAGACCCTTATTCTGGGAGAGATTGGGAGCAGGGGGAGAAGCGGACGACAGAGGATGAGATGGCTGGATGGCATCACTGACTCAATGCACATAAGTTTGGTTAGACTCTGGGAGTTGGTGATGGACAGGGAAGCCTGGTGGTGCTGTGATTCATTGGGTCGCAAAAAGTCAGACATGACTGAACAACTGAACTGAACCAAACTGAATATTTCATTGTATATATATACCTCAGCTTCTTTACCCATTCGTCTGTCGATGAACATCTAGGTTGCTTCCATGTCCTAGCTATTGAAAATAAAACTTTAATGAACGTTGGGTTGCATGTGTCTTTTTCAATTTTGGTTTCTTCAGGGTATGTACATAGTAGTGGGATTGTTGGGTCATATGGTGGTTTTATTCCTAGTTTTTTAAGCAATCTCCATACAGTTCTCCATAGTGGCTGTATCAATTTGCATTCCCACCAACTTTGGCTCAGCTGGTAAAGAATCTGCCTGCAAATTGGGAGACCTGAATTTGATCTCGAGGTTGGGAAGATCCCCTGAAGAAGGGAAAGACTGCCCACTCCAGTATTATGGCCTGGAGAAGTCCATGGACTGTATAGTCCATGGAGTCACAAAGAGTCGAACATGACTGAATGCCTTTCACTTTCACTTTTTTCAACAATGCAAGAGAGTTCCCTTTTCTCCATGCCATCTCCAGCATTTTTGATGATGGCCATTCTGACTGGTGTGAGGTGATATCCCATTGTAATTTTGATTTGAATTTCAGCAGTAATGAGCAATGCTCAGCAGCTTTCAATGTGTTTATTAGCCATCTGTGTGTCTTCTTTGGAGAAATGTCTGTTTAGGTCTCTTGCCCATTTTTTGATTGGGTTGCTTATTTTTCTGCTATGACTTGTAAGAGCTGCTTGTGTATTTTTGAAATTAATCCTTTGTCGTGGTTTCATTTGATTTTTTTTCCCATTCTGAGGATTGTAATTTCCCCTTGTTTATAGTTTGCTTTGCTGTGCAAAAGTTTTTAAGTTTAATTAGGCTTCATTTGTTTATGTTTGTTTTTAGTTTCATTAATCTAGGAGGTGGTTCACAGAGGGTTTTGCTTTGATTTATGCCATTAAGTGTTCTGCCTATTTTTCCTGTAGCAGTTTTATAGTTTCTGGTCTTATATTTGGGTCTTTAATCCATTTTTCATTAATCTTTTTGTATGGTGTTTGGAAATGTTCTAATTTCATTCTTTTACATGTAGCTATCCAGTTTTCCCAGTACCACTCATTGAAAAAGCTATCTTTGCCCCATTTTATATTCTTGCCTCCTTTGTCAAAACTAAGGTCTCCATAGGTATGTGGTTTTACCTCTAGGCTTTCTTTCTTGTCCCATTGGTCTATATTTATGTTTTTGTGTCAGTATCATACTGTCTTGATGACTATAGCTTTGTAGTATAGTCTGAAGTCAGATAGGTTGATTCCTCCAGCTCCCTTCTTCTTTCTCAGATTTCTTTGTCTGCTCAGGGTCTTTTGTGTTTTGATATGAACCATGATTTTGTTGTTGTTGTTTTGTTCTAGTTCTGTGAAAAATGCCATTGGTAATTTGATAGAGATTGCATTGAATGTACAGATCACTTTTGGTAGTATAGTCATTTTCAAAATAATTCTTCCAGCCCAGGCACCTGGGATATCCTTCCATCTGTTTATATTGTCTTTGATTTCTTTCATCAGTGTCTTATAGTTTGCTGTATACAGCTCTTTTGTCTCCTTGGGTAGGTTTATTCCTAGGCATTTTATTATTTTTGTTGCAATGGGAAATGGATTAATTCCTTATTTTCTCTTTCTGATTTTTCATTGTTAGTGTATATGAATGCAAATGATTTCTGCGTATTGATTTTGTATCCTGCCACTGCTAAATTCACAGATTAGCTATAGTAATTTTCTGATGGTCTATTTAGGGTTTTCTATCCATCTAGTCAAGGCTATGGTTTTTCCTGTGGTAATGTATGGATGTGAGAGTTGGACTGTGAAGAAGGCTGAGTGCCAAAGAATTGATGCTTTTGAACTGTGGTGTTGGAGAAGACTCTTGAGAGTCCCTTGGACTGCAAAGAGATCCAACCAGTCCATTCTGAAGGAGATCAGCCCTGGGATTTCTTTGGAAGGAATGATGCTGAAGCTGAAACTCCAGTACTTTGGCCACCTCGTGAGAAGAGCTGACTCATTAGAAAAGACTCTGATGCTGGGAGGGATTGGGGGCAGGAGGAGAAGGGGACGACCAAGGATGAGATGGCTGGATGGCATCACGGACTCGATGAATGTGAGTCTGAGTGAACTCCGGGAAATGATAATGGACAGGGAGGCCTGGCGTGCTACGATTCATGGGGTCACGAAGAGTCGGACACGNCCCTTGTTTATAGTTTGCTTTGCTGTGCAAAAGTTTTTAAGTTTAATTAGGCTTCATTTGTTTATGTTTGTTTTTAGTTTCATTAATCTAGGAGGTGGTTCACAGAGGGTTTTGCTTTGATTTATGCCATTAAGTGTTCTGCCTATTTTTCCTGTAGCAGTTTTATAGTTTCTGGTCTTATATTTGGGTCTTTAATCCATTTTTCATTAATCTTTTTGTATGGTGTTTGGAAATGTTTTAATTTCATTCTTTTACATGTAGCTATCCAGTTTTCCCAGTACCACTCATTGAAAAAGCTATCTTTGCCCCATTTTATATTCTTGCCTCCTTTGTCAAAACTAAGGTCTCCATAGGTATGTGGTTTTACCTCTAGGCTTTCTTTCTTGTCCCATTGGTCTATATTTATGTTTTTGTGTCAGTACCATACTGTCTTGATGACTATAGCTTTGTAGTATAGTCTGAAGTCAGATAGGTTGATTCCTCCAGCTCCCTTCTTCTTTCTCAGATTTCTTTGTCTGCTCAGGGTCTTTTGTGTTTTGATATGAACCATGATTTTGTTGTTGTTGTTTTGTTCTAGTTCTGTGAAAAATGCCATTGGTAATTTGATAGAGATTGCATTGAATGTACAGATCACTTTTGGTAGTATAGTCATTTTCAAAATAATTCTTCCAGCCCAGGCACCTGGGATATCCTTCCATCTGTTTATATTGTCTTTGATTTCTTTCATCAGTGTCTTATAGTTTGCTGTATACAGCTCTTTTGTCTCCTTGGGTAGGTTTATTCCTAGGCATTTTATTACTTTTGTTGCAATGGGAAATGGATTAATTCCTTATTTTCTCTTTCTGATTTTTCATTGTTAGTGTATATGAATGCAAATGATTTCTGCGTATTGATTTTGTATCCTGCCACTGCTAAATTCACAGATTAGCTATAGTAATTTTCTGATGGTCTATTTAGGGTTTTCTATCCATCTAGTCAAGGCTATGGTTTTTCCTGTGGTAATGTATGGATGTGAGAGTTGGACTGTGAAGAAGGCTGAGTGCCAAAGAATTGATGCTTTTGAACTGTGGTGTTGGAGAAGACTCTTGAGAGTCCCTTGGACTGCAAAGAGATCCAACCAGTCCATTCTGAAGGAGATCAGCCCTGGGATTTCTTTGGAAGGAATGATGCTGAAGCTGAAACTCCAGTACTTTGGCCACCTCGTGAGAAGAGCTGACTCATTAGAAAAGACTCTGATGCTGGGAGGGATTGGGGGCAGGAGGAGGAGAAAGGGACGACCAAGGATGAGATGGCTGGATGGCATCACGGACTCGATGAATGTGAGTCTGAGTGAACTCCAGGAGATGATAATGGACAGGGAGGCCTGGCGTGCTACAATTCATGGGGTCACGAAGAGTCGGACACGACTGAGTGACTGAACTGAACTGAACTGAACTGATGTATGGCATTATGCTATCTGCAAACAGTGAGAATTTTTAATTCTTCTTTTCTAGTCTGGATTCCTTTCATTTCTTTTTTTTTTTCTCTGATTTCCAAAAATTATGTTGAATAATAGTGGTGAGAGTGGAGACCCTTGTCTTGTTCCTGATGTTTGAGGGAATGCTTTGTGTTTTTCACCACTGAGAATAATGTTTGCTGTGCGTTTATCATATATGCCCTTTATTATATTGAGGTAGGTCCCTTCTGTGCCAATTTTTTGAAGTTTTTTTTTCTTTTAATCATAAATGGGTATTTAATTTTGTCAAAAGTTTTTTCTGCATCTATTGAGATTTTCATATTGTTTTTATCTTTCAAGTTTTTAGTATGGTGTATCACATTGATTGATTTATGTATGCTGAAGAATACTTGTACTCCTGGAATAAATGTGACTTGGTCATGGTGTATGATCTTTTTGACGTGTTGTTGAATTCTGTTTGCTAGAATTTTACTGAGGATTTTTGTATCTATGTTCATCAGTGATATTGGCCTATAATATTCTTTTTAGTGTTTCCTTTGTCTGGGCTTGGTATCAGGGTGACAGTGTCCTCATAGAATGAGTTTGGAAGTGATTCTTCCTTTGAAATTTATGGAAGAGTTTTAGAAGGATAGGGATTATTAGTTCTCTAAATGTTTGATAGAATTCACCTGTGAAGCCATCCGGCGCTGGGCTTTTGTTTTCTGAGAGATTTTTTGAATAGTTTTGAAATCAGTGCTTGTAATTGAATTGTTCATAATTTCCATTTCTTCCTGGTTCAGTCTTGGAAGATTTAACTTTTCTAAGAAACTGTACATTTCATCCAGGTTGTCCATTTTATTGGCATATAGTTGCATGTAATAGTCTCTCATGATCCTTTGTATTTCTGTGTTGTCTGCTGTAATCTCTCCTTTTACATTTTTAATTTTGTTAATTTGATTCTTCCCCCTTTTTTCCTTGGTGAGTCTGGCTAATGATTTGTTAATTTTTATCTGTTGATGGGTAACATCCATCTGTTGTTATCATCAACAGAGGGGTGGCTAAAGTAGATATGTCACGTATATACAATTTATATTAACTTTTTTTTAATCTTCTTTATTCATCCCTCTGTTGATGGGCACTTAGGTTGCTTCCATGTTCTGCCTATTGTAAACAGTGCTGCAGTGAACACTGGAGTGCACGTATCTTTTTGAATTATAGTTTGCATGAGGTATATGCCCAGAAGTGAGATTGCTGGGTTATATGGTACTTCTATGCCATGAAATTAAAAGACACTTACTCCTTGGAAGAAAAGTTATGACTAACCTAGATAGTATATGCAAAAGCAGAGATATTACTTTACCAACCAAGGTCCATCTAGTCAAGGCTACGGTTTTTCCTGTGGTCATGTGTGGATGTGAGAGTTGGACTGTGAAGAAGGCTGAGCACTGAAGAATTGATGCTTTTGGACTGTGGTGTTGGAGAAGACTCTTGAGAGTCCCTTGGACTGCAAGGAGATCCAACCAGTCCATTCTGAAAATCAACCCTGGGATTTCTTTGGAAGGAATGATGCTAACGCTGAAACTCCAGTACTTTGGCCACCTCATGAGAAGAGTTGACTAGTCGAAAAAGACTCTTGATGCTGGGAGGGATTGGGGGCAGGAGGACAAGGGGACGACCGAGGATGAGATGGCTGGATGGCATCACTGACTCGATGGACATGAGTCTGAGTGAACTCTGAGAGATGGTGATGGACAGGAAGGCCTGGTGTGCTGCAATTCATGGGGTCGCAAAGAGTCGGACACAACCGAGCGATTGAACTGAACTGAACTGATGGTACTTCTGATTTTAGTTGATTGCTGAATCTTATGGTGAATATATGTTTAGTTTTAGAAGAAATAGCAAAAGTATTTTCCAAAGTGAATGCCACATTTTACATTTTCACCATGAATGTGTGAGAGATGCATCCTTGAAAGCATGAATTCCCTGCATCCTTGAAAGCATTTAGTATTATCACTATTTTATTTTAGATGTACTGATAAAGTATACAGTGATATCTCATCATGGCTTTAATTTGCATTAGTTTTAATTTATTTAATAACTAATGATGCTGGTAAATTGATAGGTATGGTTCAAGTAAATTGTCTAGCTTAATGTTCCTGATTTTCTTGCCTACACTTTCCATTATAATGATACTCTTATCTCACAAAAAATGTTCTTTGTTTATTAAATACAGCATGCTATATATTGTTCCCTGCCTCTTTGTATGTTATAATGTTCAGTTTAGTTCAGGTCAGTCGCTCAGTCACGTCTGACTCTTTCTGACCCCATGAATCACAGCACGTCAGCCTCCTTGTCCATCACCAACTCCCGGAGTCTAACCAAACTCATGTCCATCAAGTCGGTGATGCCATCCAGCCATCTCATCCTCTGTCATCCCCTTCTCCTCCTGCCCCCAGTCTCTCCCAGCATCAGGGTCTTTTCCAATGAGTCAACTCTTCATATGAGGTCGCCAAAGTATTGGAGTTTCAGTTTCAGCATCAGTCCTTCCAAAGAACACCTAGGACTGATCTCCTTTAGGATTTACTGGTTGGATCTCCTTGCAGTCCAAGGGACTCTCAAGAGTCTTCTCCAACACCACAGTCCAAAAGCATCAATTCTTCAGCGCTCAGCTTTCTTCACAGTACAACTCTCACATCCATACATGACCAATGGAAAAATCATAGTCTTGACTAGATGGACCTTTTTTGGCAAAGTAATATCTCTGCTTTTTAATATGCTATTTAGGTTGGTCATAACTTTCCTTAAAAGGAGTAAATGTCTTTTAATTTCATGGTTGCAATCACCATCTGCAGTGATTTTGGAGCCCCAAAAAATAAAGTCTGAAACTGTTTCCACTGTTTCCCCATTTATGTTCCATGAAGTGATGGGTCCAGATGCCATGATCTTAGTTTTCTGAATGTTGAGCTTTAAGCCAACTTTTTCACTCTCCTCTTTCACTTTCATCAAGAGGCTTTTTAGTTCCTCTTCACTTTCTGCCATAAGGGTGGTGTCATCTGCATATCTGAGTTTATTGATATTTCTCCCAGCAATCTTGATTCCAGATTGTTCTTCTTCATCCAGCCCAGCATTTCTCATGATGTACTCTGCATGGAAGTGAAATAAACAGGTGACAATAAACAGCCTTGTTTTACTCCTTTTTCCTATTTGGAACCAGTCTGTTGCCCCATGTCCAGTACTAACTGTTACTTCCTGACCTGCATATAGGTTTCTCAAGAGGCAGTTCAGGTGGTCTGGTTAGAGATGGCTAGACTCTTAAAAATACTGGTAGAATGCTTAATTTTACATAATTAGGAAATTAGGTCTAGAAATATTAAATAACTTGTTCAAGATTGCACGCTCAGAGTTGGAACCAAAATCCTGATGAACAGTGTCTTGGTTCACTCCCTATTTTGACACAATTATATCTTGACATTTGCTCTCCCTAGACGAATTGGAAGTGTATGTGTTTCATTTTACCTCCTTCCACATCAAGCACATTCCCCTGAACACAGCAAGTGTTCAAAATACAGTTATTTTTTTATTAATAGACTGAGAGTTGCAAACATCTCTCCTCCAGCTCCATTTTTCACATTTGTTTCTAGTCAAATGCCTATCTTTCAAATACCCAGCTCTTGACTGATTTTTACTAGAGTTAAATTCTGCATTGTATTAATGATGGATGTATATGTACTCAAGTGTGTGTATGGTCAATGAATGCTTTTAATTTACTACTTTCTCTAGCCCCCTGGCCTTCTGATACCCTTAACCAGAGGATAATTAGATAACATATACTTGTCTTTAATTTCACAAAGCATTACGAGTTCTATCTAGCTTTTGGGACATACACAACTGAAAGAGTAGGGGAAGGGGCAGGATAACCAAGGATGAATAGAGGTCGGTACAAAATTCTGTTGGCAGAAACATGGATGGAGAGCTGAGCTGTTAACTTTTGAAGGAGAGAGAAGTAGAGAGAAGCAGACCCAAGGGCAAGTAGCATGTTTAGAAATGAATGGATACTCCTATAGGGAGTTCCTCAGCGGCTGAGATGGTAAAGAACCTGCCTGCAGTGCATGAGACCTGGGTTCGATCCCTGGGTTGGGAAGACCCTCTGAAGAAGGGAAGGGCCACCCACTCCAGTATTCTGGCCTGGAGAATTCCGTGGACAGAGGAACCTGGTGGGCCATAGTCCATGGGTTGCAAAGAGTTGGACACAACTGAGTGACTGACACTTCCACTTCCATAGCGAATGAACTGGGAAGAACTTATTTGCTTGACAGGCTCTTTCTTAAGCCAAAACGAAATCATATCTAGCATTAGGTTTAAAATCCTCCCATTATGTAATTTGCTTTGATTCCACCCATTATTTTGATGAAGACTGATAAACACTCCTCACATGTGGAGAAAGGAAGAAAGAATCAGAATTCCTTTCCAAATCCATTTTCCACTTAAAATGCTGTTACCTTTGTAGGTAGGTAATACTTAACATTCTTTTTAGACAATTCCATCCATCTTCCTTTTCAATAAAGAGATTGATTGTATATAGAGGAGTTCACTCCCATAGTGGGGAGGATGGCACTAAGACTCTAGTGCCTCAACCCATCTGGTATAAACACTTAGAAGGAAGTCTCAGAAGGACAGAGCTAATAAATAGTTATAGCACGTAAGAAGGAGACTCTTCATATCATGCAAAATCACAACCAAAGAGTTCTTAAGAAGTTACTCAAAGCAGAGAACAGAATGTAGAGAAATTATGCTTGAACACTGCCAATTAAACATTCTAAGTGTGACTGAAATGGAAGATGATCAGTTTCAAAAGAATGTAAAAGAGGCCATGAACTCTGATACTCTGATTTTTTTTAATCAGGAGATAAGCATTGCAATAACTCAAAGAAAGAATAGTTAAGAATATTTTTATTCTTCCAAGAATTAATTTCTTGGAAGAAGTATGTCCAAGGCTGGTGTGACCCACCAGGAGAGAACAGAATTATGTTCCTTCTAGGTCCAAGGACAAAGACAGTCCCACACATTCAGTTCCTCATAAAATAAATGACAATAGTGGAACCTTACCAAAATTCAGATTAAAATAAGAGTTTGGTTGAATTTGATTAAAATCTCATATCCACTTTCAGCCAAATATTTTAAGTGAGATCCCATGAGAGTCAAATGTTCACTGAAGCCAAAAATACAACATTCTTTGCAAATAATTATAACTATGCATAAAGGGTGACAATATAGTTTGTCAACCAAACTAGAACACTATTACATGAAAGAAGATGCTGTTTATACAGGAGGCACAAACTCAGACAGTCCCGGGTAGACAGGGACACATGATCAACTTATATAGAAACCATTTTCGTGTAAGAGCATAGGTGCCCATGACAATATGTGAATAATGTACAGGTTGAGGCGATGATAAATTAAATTAAAACTCACTGTTGTCATTCATTGGTTAGGCAAGACTGCTTAGGTGTTGATGTTCCTAATTTATTTCTAAATTTTCCAGAAGTTAAAAATTGTAACTTCCATAATTGTAACTGGAGTTATACAGAATCCTAACATCACGAAAGAGCCACTTGCTTATTCCTTGGAGTAGAAATTCCCTGGAGGAGCTCGTCTCCGGTGTTTCCTCCTCTCCTCTCAGTGAACCCCCCTCCCTGGCCCATCTTCTGCTTCTCTAGGGTTCTTCCCCTTCCTGACTTGAGCCTTATGTCCATTGCCTTCCTCACCTTGGAACACTCTGAGCCAGGCATTTCTTAGAAAATGCCTTCTTCTTCTTTAAAGCTCTGCCCATAGAAGCCATCCTTAGGACACCATGACTACCTGCTACCCACAGTTTACTCTCTATTCCATACCGCAAGCTATTTTCTAGAGCAATTATTAAAGTCCAACGGTTGTGTGTTTATTTAGTTATGCCTCTGTCTGCTCCTATCACATTGTAAACACCTGGAGCCAAGGTCGACAAACCTATTTCTGTGAGGCAAATAGTTAATATTTTAGATTTTGCTGTGCTTTCCACTGTACCATCATAGCAGGAAGGCAGCAATAGATATTGCATCAATCAATGGGTGTGACTGTGTTCCAATAAAACTTAATTCACAAAAACAGGCTTTGGGCTGCATTTGACTCATGGGTCTTACTTTGCTAATCCATCTAGGGCCATTAACTTATATTCAGTCTTCTCTTCCATAGCCTTAGAGCCCAGCTTTCATTATTACCAAAATCCTGGAAGGTGGATAGTGTTATTTACATTTTATAGATATGCAAAATAAGGCTCAGCAAGGCATACTGCACCCAAACACACATAAATGTTGTAACAACTTTCTAGGGCTTCTATAGCAATGCAGCACAAGTTGCAAAACTGCTTGAAACAATAGGGATTTAGTCTCTCACAGCTGTGAAGGCTGCAAGTCCAAAATCCAGGGGTTAGTAGGCCGAACCTCCTCCCAGATCTGCAGAGGAGAATCCTTCCTGCGTCTACCAGCTTCCAGTGGCTCCCTGTATTTCTGGGTCTGGGGCTGCCTCACCCCCTCCTCTGCCTGCTTCCACATGGCCTTCCTCCCTGTGTATTTGAGCCTTTCTTCTCTTATCAGGACAAAAGTCATTGGACTTAGAACCCATCCTATTACAACATGATCTATTTCATTTAATATCATCTGTAAAGATCCATTTCCAAACACAGTCATATTTTGAGGTTCTGAGTAGACATGAACTTTGGGGAAAAGCAGTTAAACTCATTACCTCTGTCAGATGGTATAGTAAGGATTGAACTTGACCTTATTTCAATGATTTTTCCACCTAGAAGTTATAGTCTTAGCTACTAAGTTAAACTAGCAGTTATCAGTGATGTTGAATTTTAGACATCTTTCAAGAAATAATGATTTGAGGGCATCAGTGGAAAAGAGAGCTTAGAATTTTACCTGAGAGGAGCTTGGTCTCAGCCATCTCTTCTGACTTAAGTCCTGAACGTAGGGTTAGTGTTGACCTGACAGGCATTTGATACATGTCTTATGAATAAAGATTTAAGACAGTTTCCTGTAGATTTCACTGGCTGGGCGAGGGGCATCTCAGGAGAAGTTTCATAGTCTCTCTAGTCAACATCTCTGGGTGCCAAGCTCATAAGATGAGATTTTTTCCAGTACTTCTCCAAAGCATGTTTTGTCCCTTAGGGAAATGGGCAGTTTCATCGCTGTCCAAACAGATTTGGGAAATGCCAGGCCAAATCAAGCAAAATAAATTTTGTTACTACAGTAAATAACTTGCTTCTTAGCACCTTTTATTTGTTAAGGAACATTGTGAGTTTCTAAGGAGGAAGTAAAAGTTGCTCAGTTGTGTCCAACTCTTTGTGACCCCATGGACTGTAGTCCATGAAATTCTCCAGGCCAGAATTACTGCAGTGGGTAGCCTTTCCCTTCTCCAGGGGATCTTCCCAACTCAGGGATTGAACCCAGGTCTTCCGCCTTGCAGGCAGATTCTTTACCAGCTGAGCTACCAGGGAAATCCTCTAAGGAGAAGGTATTATGCATATTTCTCTATGTTTATTGGGTATTTTTTGTACAGTATCTTCAGGAACTAATCGTCTGTGCCACACACTCTGGCACATCTACCTTGGGCATTTATTTGCTTACTTAAGTGCATGTAACTCTGATTTTCTGGAGGCAAATATAGAGAAATGTACTTCTCTTGGATTTGAACCACTTGATAATGGATGGGATCCCTGACAGAGGGGACACATCGATGGGTATACCATGGCATCCACTAATTCATTGGTCAATTCAGTCTCTACTTCATTCATTTATTCACTCACTGATTTCATACTCACTCTTTGATAAAGAGCAGGCAAGCAGTTGTAAACATAAAGATGATTGAGATCAGACTTATCATTAAATCATTTAGATAACACATATCAATCACCATTTCCCAAAGTAATTCTAATAAATGGAAACCTCTACTAATGGACGAGTGGAACTGTGTGCTCCTCGCCCCGAAAGTCACAGCTGAAGCCCTAATCCTGAGCACGTTGGAATGTGACTGTATTTGGAGATAGGACCTTTGAAGAGGTAATAAGGTTAAATAAGGTCGTAAGGGTGGGGAGCCTAAACCAACAGGAACAATGTCCTTCTAAGCAGAGGAGAGATAGCAGGGATGGGCCTGCTCAGAGATCAGGCCACGTGAGGACACAGCGAGAAGGTGGCCAAGGAGAGAGGCCTCAGGAAAAATCAGTCCTGCCAACACCTTGATTGTGGATTTCTAGCCTCTGGGACTGTGAGAAAATAAATTTCTACTGTTTAAGCCACCCAGCCTGCGGTATTTTGTTACAGCAGCTCTCTCAGATGAAAATCACACTGTTAATTGTTCATTAGGCCCCTATCTTTGAGAACTTCATTCAACTAGTTCTAATGTCTACTGAGGGTTTCTCATTCCTTTATTGGCATCTTAGAAGGATTTCAACAGCTTGATTGTCCACCATGTGAGGACATGGACTTTGTTGTGTCTTCACATGGACAGGCATCAGACAGAATGAACGTGTCATCTGCATTTCTCCTCCCCTTTGAACATCAATCACGGAGAGATGGCCTAAAACATTCCTCACAGGAAAAAAGAAAAAAAGAGGACTAGAAAGTATGAGGCACACAGCTAGATGCTCCAAATATGCCTTCTAATTTAACATCCCTCTTCTATTTTGAGGTGAATATCTTTACTCCTCTTCCTAGGGGAAGAAACAGAGATCCAAAGAGGATAATGGATTTGCCAAGATCATGAAATTATTGATAGAGTCAGAATTCAAACTCATATATTTTTCCCTCCTGAATATATGCTGGTCTAAGGGAAATAAGGCTAATTTTTTTAAATGAAGAAAAGACGCTGACTAGAGTATTTTCATCAATTGCTTAATTAGAGGAAAGGGGAAATCTGGCTAGGCAGTAGCAGTTACCAAAAAAGGACTGAAATTTTAGAACTATGTGTTTATTTCAGTGGCATCCTCATAACCAACATGACTATCAAAAAGCCAGGCCAACTGTTAAGTTGTGCAAATAAAAATAATGATTACAGAGCAAACGTCAGACACTGTTCTTGGTTCTTTCTGTGTGTTCTTGATACTGCTATTCAGGAAGGCTAGTGAAAAATCACCAGAATGCCCCAAGGCAGGTGACAAAAGTGACCATATTTTGAAATCATGCTACAAGATTGTTGGTTGAATAAACTGGGAAGGTTTTCTGTGGAGAAAATTGAAGATGATATGATGGGCATCTCAAGAAACAGAGAGATTTTCAGGTAGAAGGGAAGTTCAGATATAGGGATAAAATTAAGTGGTAGTGAAATTTCCATTACTGAGATTTGCAAACGGATGTGTCCAGATAGAAACAATACCCCCCTTCATTCAATGGGAGATCAACTAATTAAACTACTAAAATTTTTAAACTTGAATGTTTTAGGGTTTTTAAGCACTTATAAATATCATCATCCTTATCTTCTTTATTAACAAAGTTAGACTTGGAGGGAAAATTTAAAAAACAAAACAAACGGAAAAAAAACTAGATCCTTCCAGAACTATAAAAAGAATTGGACAGGAGAGAAACATCAAATTTTTCCAACACCATTGCTAAGAGAAATTGTTGCTCAGTTTGAACTCTTCTCTATATTAAGTTTTTCAAATAAATATATTGACAAAATTCAGTCTCAAGTATTGACAGCCAATAACATCAGCAGTTTTGAAAAGATTGTCTATTTTTGCCTTTATCAGTAAGGGGAGCTCATCCTTAATGCTTATCATTGGGCCAAGCATTGAGCAGAAGCTTCTCACAGTAGGCTGTGGTGGAGTGGTTTTCTTATCTGGGATCGGTGTTTCTTGAGAAGTACCTACAGAGGCTAAGAAGTGAATGCATGATGATAGCGAGCATCATTAGAGGAATTAGAGTAGATAATCCATTTGCCAACAGCAGAGAAGTGCAGTTATGTGATAAGATGGACTATCCAGAGGCCAAAATGACAAATTAAAGATTCGCTGTGGTGTGGTGGCTCTGGAGGGGGATTTCAGATACACTGCCCAGCAGGACCGCAGAGGGTGGGTCAAGGAAGACTGGAAGACCCAGAAAACCCAGGCTGTTTTGTGTGTC
>SJYW01008641.1:481316-562194 GCA_006410735.1 Raphicerus campestris
CCCACCGTACCTCCCCCGATGCCCGAGCTGCCCGACCTGAGCCACCTGACTGAGGAGGAGAGGAACATCATCCTGGCGGTGATGGACCGGCAGAAGGAGGAAGAGGAGAAGGAAGAAGCCATGCTCAAGTAAGCCAGCCGGCCGGGCCCGCCGTGCCTCCCTCCCGCGGGCCGTTCCCCGCTGCCGCCCGATCCTCTCGGCTGGGGGTGGGGGCGGGGCGGGCCGGGTGCTGGGTGCGGGCGGAGGCGCCTGCCTGGGGGCGCGGGCCCGAGAGGCCGGTGCAAGGAGGCGGGTTGGGGGTACAGGACAGGTGTCAGGCAAGGATGCGCTGAGCCCTGAGCCGAGGAACCTGGGGAGACGATGGCTGGGGACCGAGGTGCAGGAGAGGACTGGGTGCGCGGGGCCACCCGGGGGTGGGATGTGCGGAACCTCAGAAGAGCAGATGCCGCCCGAGTGGAAGGAAGGGGCCCCGGAGCCGGAGCAGAGGAGGGGCAGGCGCTGAACAGGCAGGAAGACGAGGTGGGGAAGAGCTGCCAGAATAGCTCTTCTTGCCTTGGAGTTGTTGAGCAGGTTGGGGTTACCCCAGCCAAGGGTGCCAGCACTGATGCAAGAAAGATGCTTATTTTGAGTGTTCATTTTGCTACTCATTCATCTCGAAGCCCGAGGTTGGGTCTTTTTTTTTTTTTTTTTTTTTTTAGGCAGTTGCCATCTTTGGTAACCTGCCTTCCCAGTTTCTCTTTAACCTTTGATTCAGAGTCTGCTACACAGAAGACCTGTGTGAAGACATTTTCTTCCCCATATATAATGCCATTGGCAATGCAAAGTTTTTAACAATGGCAGAAGCTGATGGGCACCCTGGCCTGAATAAAATGCAGGTTCCTNCTTTGATTCAGAGTCTGCTACACAGAAGACCTGTGTGAAGACATTTTCTTCCCCATATATAATGCCATTGGCAATGCAAAGTTTTTAACAATGGCAGAAGCTGATGGGCACCCTGGCCTGAATAAAATACAGGTTCCTCCTTACTGGTTTCCAAGGGAGTGCCAGGGCCTGCTCCTTCCTGGTGCAAGCCTTACAATATCTTTGCACACATCAGCCCTTCTTTAAATCCCATCAGCCAACCCTGCAAGGGACCTCTGTACAGTGCCCCTTTTAGCTGGGTTTGGGGTAGGGGACAGACTGGTGGCTGGTGATGTAGGCATGGGCGACCCTGTCCTGCCACCTGCCTTAGTCTCAGGCCAACCTGCCCTGGGGTGCTGGCTTTCCTGCACCTGCTTCCTACCACTGATGAGGAGTGGAGTTGGAGGGGACTTCCCATAGAGGGGTCTCCCAGTATCAGGCAAAGTTTTCAACTTGGCAGTGAGGGGCTTCAGAGCCCCGATGGAGATGAGCTGCTTGGAGCCCCAAGTTAAGGCCAGAAGGTGTGTCCAGGGGCAGAAGATTTGTGTGAAGAGCCAAAAGGGCGCCTGTTGCATCTGGAGTTAGTGAAGAGAAAAGGAGGGATGGCAAAAGGGTGATACCCACCCGAGCTCAGGGCAGCCAGGGACTCTCCCCCGCCCACCCTCAGGAAGGCCTCCAAAACAGAACATGCTGCCACAGGAGGAGGGGTTTTCCTCCTTCTGCCTGGGTGCAGCAGAGGCTGGCAGGAGAGAGCTGGAGGGAGCGTGTCCCCGACCTGCTGGGTCTTCACCAACAAGGCTGCAGCCCATATGGGGGAGGGAGGGCGTTAAGGACAGCTATTGGGGCCCATCACAGCACACAGGGAGAAACCTAGTCATCCCTGCCCTTTTATGGTAGACTCCGAGAGGAGCCATTAACTCAGAAGGCCAGAGTTGGCCTGGTTCTATGAAGAGCAGCAGGTTTCTAAATTCCCTGTCCCTTCTTATCCAAAACAAAAAACAAAGACTTTAAGCCTCCTCCCTGCTTGAGGGGGTAGACCCTCCTTAATCTGCTGCCTGTCCCTGGCGCTGCAGGCTTCCCCTCTTCTGAGACTGGAAGTAATGGATGGTGTCTGCTGGTGCTGCTGTCTGTCTGTCTGGTTGTCAGTCCGTCTGTCCTCCCCGGCCGCCGCCCCTGCCACCTGTCCCAGACATCTCTCCTGCCGGACAGGACGCACCGTTTGGCTCCCATTTCTTTTGGTGTTCGCTGCACACAGCAGGTGGACGGAGGCCTCCAGCCACCGATGGAAAACATGGGAGGCTGCCTGATGGGGTCCGACCGGGAAGGGAGGTGCGGGAAGGGAGGTGCAGGGCACGCAGGTGGGCGTCACGCCTCTTCATTGGCTGTTTCAGGGCAGGCAGAGAGTGAGGGATTCTAGTGGGGAGGGTGCATCCTGGTAGTGATCAGATCCTACCGGCTTCTATGAACAAATAAAAATGAAAGATGCTGTCCAACTGCTCACGTGGAAAGCATCGTTCCCGCTGCTGTGCCCGCGACTGCTCTCCTGCACACAGCGCTCCTTTATTGCAGATACACAAAACATGACAGGGTGTGATGCCGTCACACCACAGCCTCCGTAACCCCAGGGCCTGAGCACTAACTGTCAATCAGCCTAATATCTTGGCCTTCCTTGCCTTGGCAGATTGGGCATGCTTTGAAATCCCAGTTTGCTGCGATGTAAGTCTGCCTTGTTATCAGCTCATTGGTGGAACAGAGCTGTACTTTTTTTTCTAGAGGGCACTTTATGTCTTAAAAACAAGATCCTTCGGGGGTATTCAGATGATACAACTATGTGGGAACGTAATGACACACAGTCATGGGTGGTGGCCCTTTTTGAACTTTGCATAAAGATAGATTGGAAAAAAGCAGGAGGCTTTTCACAAGGTTTTGAAATAGTTGTTAAATCAGAGACAAGTTTTTGTGATAATGCATGGTCATCGTAGCACATATCTAAGAAATTGCTCTCACAACAGGTCCTACAAAGCTAAACTCCTGGTAACAACATTTAGACTTGAAATTCATTTTAGTCATTACTGTAGAGTCATCCCCTTGGGCTCCCTACCTACTGTGTGTACTCACTGTGCACAATTTGTAAAGTCAGATGTCAGCAGAGAGAAGAGAGAAAACGGATGGGTGAATATGCCAAAGAAATGGTATACAATATCAATTACAGTATATTCATGCAGTCTCATGAACCTTGATTTTATATTACTGCTTGAATTTTGTCTTGATAATGTCTTTAAATTTTAATAAATAGAAAAGAATAATGAAGCTAATTTCACCTTAAGATTTCAGAAGAGAAATTCTTTGAAATTTGTAAGTAATTTGTCATAAAAATAATTTGTTTTGTTGGCAAGGTGCACTACTTTTAGACACCATTGCCAATAGTAATTACTAGATGTAGTTTACTCCTGAAAATAATTTCTAATGGTTTAATTTATTTCCCTGCAAATAGAAGGTCTTCTTAATCTTAGGATTTCGAGGTGTGTTGCTGTGGGTAAGACTGTGTGTTCTAGCAGTTTTTTGGAACCTAACTTCCTCAATGAATACTCCTTGAGCTAACTGTCACCAGACACCAAGAGCCAATATATTACATGGGATGAAAACTGTGTTATCCTGGGACCTAAATCAAAGAAGATCTTATTAGATCTAAAATCTTATTCCCTTTTTATAAAAGCTTCATAGAGGAAAGAGCTACAGAGTAGCAAGACAAGAGAAAAAATATAGAAGCAGAAAATGAAAGTGATTGCTAGAGGCAGGGAGTTGAGAATTGTGTCAGGATATTTAATAGAACTACTAACATTTATTGAGCATTTACCTCATATTGGCCATTATCCTAAGTGGTTGTTGAAGCAAATCCCAAAGAGTTGAACTGTGTTCAAGTTCAATATGTGTGTATTTGGATTCTCCCAAAGAGCTTGTGTAGAAGGTAATCATGTCATCCATAGATCCTTGTCCTGCCCTTAGAGGGTTCCTGTGGTACCTTGAACTGCCTCACAAAACATAGCCCAACCAGGTCCAGAGTTTTTATGCTAAATCTGAGCACATTTCCTACATGCCACTCTACCAAGGCCCTTCTACCAAGAAGAAGAAACCTGAATTTCAGCCACCTCTTCTTTAAGTTCATGCCTGTTCTTTCAGTGTCAGAGAAGGAGTTTGGCAGAAGGTTAGGCTGATTCAGAGGATGAGCTGCTGATTACAGGAGAATCAGGAGCTTCACCTACACTCTTAATAGGGTCTCCCAGTGGAGTGAGGGTAAGGGAATTATCTCCAATTTTAAGTTTATAAAAAGCATAATGGAAAGTCCATTAAAGCTGGATCAAGCATTTGGGGGTTCAAGTTTTAGTTCTGCCACTTACATTGTATAAATGTGGGCAAGAAAATTCAGTTGGGATTCTAGGATGTTATGTCTTTCTTACGAATCCTGCAATTCATGGTGTAAATTGATTTATAAAGGATATTGAGTTTGGACTTCTCCATCTCTCTTAACAGGGAACCTCGCACCCACTAACTTTTCAGACCTCCATAACACCTACTTCCTTTATGAGAGGAGAGACAAAGGAGGGGGTAGAACCCTTGTACCTTCAGCTTTTTTTTTTTCTTCTTTTTCTCCTCCAACCAATTATAATATTGTGACTCAAAATTCATCCAGCAGTCTCAGTTGGCAACTGGGAAATGGAGGAATGGTAGCAGAGGGCTTCTGGAGTGGAGTGAGGGCAGAGTCATCTTTTCATGGACATTTGCATAGATTTTCGTATATTACACCCCAGAATACTCTCTCATGTTGCTGAGGCAGGAGTGCATAAGGGGAAAAGTAATTATTAATTTGAGAATGCTGCTAAAGCATGAGCAGGTGTCTGCCCGGCCCAAGGTGCTGTGTTAAGTAGAAAAGTCTGGGGGATAAAATGTACCCTTTCACCAAGTCTAGTCTCCTTCACAACCCTAATTGGATAGGGTTAAATTTAGGGAAGATTGTCCCTGAATTATTGTAGTTTTCTGATTCAACAAATACCTATGTTAGTAAATATACATACCTAGTACTAGGTCCCAAAATGCTTCTGGAGAAAATTCAGAAAAGAGAATCCTAAAAAGTGAAAATGAGGCATTATCAAAGAGAAGAGAGGGTAAGAAACATAACACTTAGTTCACATTTTTGCCAACCTGTCTTGCCTCTCCTTTACCTCTCAGTATTCTCTCTTAACCAGAAGCGAGGGGTACCACTGCTGAAGTAAATAGATTCCTAAATCTGCAGTAGAATGTGGAAACCAGTGTGAACTGCAGGCACCCCTGCTGACTTGAATGGAAACACAGCATCTTGTGAGTGTTACTTGCTCAACTGGTTAGATGAGAAGAAAGGTCTGAGTTCAACTTATGCAGAAAGAGTCAGCTTCCTGCCAAGATATCAAACAGCAATGTTTGCAATAATATTATTGCCCTCTAACATCTGTAATATGCTGAGGAGATTACTGTACCATGGATTGTAAAGCCTGTTGTATTGCATTTCATTTATCTTTATGGACTGTTTTATATTTTTAAGCAGCTTTCTACATGTTGTCCTATGATAGGAGCTGGATATTTTAGAACTTATCCTGGGAGTTGAATTAAGTTGGCCTGAGGCATATGACGATGAAAGTAATAGAACCCAGAACCCACACACATGGACTCCAAATCTTTAGTGTTCTTAAAAGTCTTTTCAAAACTGCATCAAGCTGTGGGTATCAGTTAGTTTCCCTCTTCTGTCAGGGAAGGAACTTAACCTTTGGTCATTTGGCTGCATACATTACATATTTCACTCTGCCCCATGCTCATCTCCTGAGAGGGCTATTCTGTGAGTATTCTATTATTACTAGTTTCTGTTAGTGAAATTCCCAGAACTAACTTGGTTTCTTCCAAACCCTTGCCTTATGATATTTGATCCTAGATACAGAAAATAAACCTAAAAGGAGCAAAAAGACGTCATGCGAACAGTGGCATTTTCCAGCCTTTTCTGAGGACCCCAATCACACTCCAGGCTCTGGATCTGNTGAGTACTTGCTATGCAGCAGGTGCTGGTGTAGGTTCTGAGAGCAGGATTCCTGTCCTGCTCAAGAGAACACTCTGGCATGTCCCAGAGAGTGCCAGTGCCCCCAGCATCCAAGTAAGATCTAGAGCCCGTTTCCCTAACACTCAGCTCTGACTGAAATTACAGTACTTTGTGAACTGAGACTATTCTGAAGACTGCTCAGAAATGACTAGCTCTGGAGTGTCTATACTTTCCATGGAAGATGGCATTTGTCTTGGTGAAAGAGCACTAAACCCCTTGACTTTTTTTTTTAAGTCCAAAATATAGACATCATTTGGACTTCTGTTCTTCCTTACTTCTAATATCTAGTTGACCAAGGACTTTTCCTCTCAGAGTCCAGCATGCATCCACTGCTGCACGTGTGCTAAATCGGTTCAATTATGTCCGACTCTTGTGATGCTATAGATGGTAGCCCACCAGGCTTCTCTCGTCCATGGTATTCTCTAGGCAACAATACGGTAGTGGGGTGCCATGCTCTCCTCCAGGGGATCTTCCCAAACCAGAAACTGAACCCGCATCTCTTACCTCTCCTGCTTTGGCACGAGAGTTCTTTACCACTAGCACCACCTGGGAAGCCCCATGCATCCATTAGGACCAAGTATTCTCGTTAACAACTAACATTTGTACCTGGAGCAGAATGTGCTTGCATGCATACTCCTTGTATGTTCTTACTCTGGTGCTATGAAGTAAGACAATTATTACTACTATTTGTACTTACATTAAATAGAGAAAAAAGTGATTTAAGTCAAGATTACACAGAACGAGCAGTGAATGCCCCATGAACTTGGGAAATAAACTTCATTACTATGTGTTATTACAACCAGATACTGAAATACAAATCATAAGGGAGAGTCTGTCTGATTGTGTGCACTTACTACTTCTTGTGGCCCGAATTATTGTGGGATGCAGAGGAGGGAGAGCTTAAATGTGTGAATTTCAGAATCAAAGAGGCCTGGGTGTGCATCCCAGACTCTAGGGTCCACTGTGTGATCTTGATCAGCCATGTTTCCCTCCAAGGTCTTATCTGTGGTACAGAGCTGGTGGAGCAGTAACTAAGAGAGCAACAATTACGTGACACACTTGACACAACTCTTCATCCAAGGGCAGCATTAACAACTTCAGGCTGTCATAATCGGTATTTATAACAGTGGGAAAGTAAACAGTACTGTGCACTCAGTATTCACGTCTCTTTGAGTATAAAGACAGGTGCAACTACACTGTGAGCCCTGTTCCAGCTCAGAGATACAGAACTCGCTGTGTTGTTGCTACATAAAGGAATTTTAAATCACAATTGGAGCCTCTTTCTCAAGTGTGCTGAGCCTGAATACCCTATTCATTGATGTGGTTTTAGCACAATTCGGTTACCTGAGCTTTGGGAACACACAGAAGAAGGGGGTGCTTTTTTTATCCAACTTGGGTAATATCCTTATTTTAGCAGCATTTTGAAATAGGTTTACCATGCATTATACCAACAGATTTAACTCTTCCCTTTTGTTGTTTTACTAAAGAAACATTTGGACTCACCTATTTGGTTTATAATCTCAGATGAATGCATAGGGATTTACATACATAATTCATATGGTTTGTATTCAGTGAGACAGACTGAAACTCAAATATCCTATTTCCAACCAGAAATAATCTTTGTACAAGACTGCCTTATTTCAAAATTTAACAGATTTCCACACTGAATCAATGATATTCCTGAGTAAGTACTCATAATAAATGCTGAATAAAATATAAAAATGTTCTTTAAAAACATTGCTTAAATGAAAGGCAAGAATGAATTTATACTGGTGAATAGTTGGAATAATGCTGACATTTTTATACAAAATTGGAAGGAATGAGAATAAATTTCTGATGTTTTAAAGAGACAAATGCATCATAGGTCTGTACCTTTGCTGAGACTAAAGTGTAATGAAAAAACCTGAAGGCTATAATAAAAATATCTAACCATCACTACCAACTTCTAGCTTATAGCAAGTATTTATGAGTGTGTGTGTCTGTACATGTGTACAAATCACCACATATATCAAAATGCCTGCTCTTAACTCATGAGAAAATCAAGTGCACGTAATAATGACCTCTGTTTTATTGGTGAAACTCTGGCAAATTGAATATATATTCTACAGCATTTAATGCAAATTTTCCAAAAGATAAAGCTCCTTCTAGATGCTTGCTCCTTGGAAGAAAAGCTATGGCAAACCTAAACAGCATATTAAAAAGCAGAGACATTACTTTGCCAGCAAATGTGCATGTAGTCAAAGCTATGGTTTTTCCAGTAGTTATGTTTGGATGTGAGAGTTGGACCATAATGAAGGCTGAGTACCAAAGAACTGATTTTTTTTTTTAATGGCAATGTTAGAGAAGATTCTTGAGAGTCCCTTGGACAGCAAGGAGATCAAACCAGTCCGTCCTAAAGGAAATCAACCCCAAATACTCATTGGAAGGACTGATGCTGAAGCTAAAGCTCCAATACTTTGGCCACCTGATGTGAAGAGCTGACTCATTATAAAAGACCCTGATGCTGGGAAAGTTTGAAGGCAGAAAGAGAAGGGGACAACAGAGGATGAGATGTTTGGATGGCATAACCAACTCAATGGATATGAGTTTGAGCAACCTCTAGGAGACAGTGAAAGATAAGGAAGCCTGGTGTGCTGCAGTCCACGAGGTAGCAAAAAATTGGACACAACTGAGCAACTGAACCAAAACAGTAAATATAGTGATGACTTGGGCTTCCCAGGTGGCAACTGGTAATGAATCTGTCTGCTAGTGAAGGAGACACCAGAGAACCAGGTTCACTCCCTGGGTAGGAAAGATCCCTTGGAGGAAGAAATGCTAATCCAGTATTCTTACCTGGAAAATCCCATGGACAGAGGAGCCTGGCGGGCTACAGTCCATGAGGTTGCAAAGAGTTGGACATGACTGAGTGACTGAGCACACACAGAATGATGACTTAAAAGAATCAGTGTAAATCTGAGAATTAACCCTTAATTTTATTTCCTTCAAATTTGAAATTAAGAGGCTAAACTGTTTGCCTGTATTCCACCAGCATCATTAAATCTTTTATGCTGTAGGTCTATATGCTGCTGCTACTAAGTCACTTCAGTCATGTCCGACTCTGTGCGACCCCATAGATGGCAGCCCACCAGGCTCCCCCATCCCTGGGATTCTCCAGGCAAGAACACTGGAGTGGGTTGCCATTTCCTTCTCCAATGCATGAAAGTGAAAAGTGAAAGGGAAGTCGTTCAGTCGTGTCTGACTCTTTGTGACCCCATGGACTGCAGCCTACCAAGCTCCTCCGTCCATGGGATTTTCCAGGCAAGAGTACTGGAGTGGGGTGCCACTGCCTTCTGCCTTACATCTGTATGAGCGGTGGTTAATCTTAAGGTAGATAACTATATGTCTGCTTACCCTCTGGACTCTTGGTTCTGGTGGGCATATTATCTGCCCCTCCCACTGACACCCTGAAAGATGGCACTCTTGGGGTTTCAGTTTCTGTTTATCTTTCTTTCGGGAAGAATTCATGGATAATTTAGGCAAAAATTTAGGGACTTTATCTCCATCTTTCTTTCTTTGCTCTCTCTCTCCTCCTCATTACAGGAGATGGAAATCTGAGAGCCTCAGTGGGGAATTTTCCCGGAAGGGATAGATGAAATATCCATTCATCGATAATGCCAGTCATTTCTGGGGAGGAGTGATGTTTCTTGTTTGGCCCTTGGGCTCTGCTCTGCTGGGCAAGCCCAACTGTTCAAGTGATCCTCCCAGGGCTGAAGGAAGGGAGACTTATTAAGAGAGAAGCTATGCAGATAGGAGTGAACGCCTTCTGGGAGAGTCAGCCTCCCAGGATGAAGTTAGCATCTTGGACTCTGTGGGCATGTAGGGTACTTAATTTACTTGTAGGCAGAACAGCAACTGTGGATGAGGCAGAACAACAAATTTAGAAAGGAAGAGGATGTTGTGCTGTCTGCACAGTCATTGTAGAGTGTGAGCACCCCCCTATTATTTTCCCTTCAGTGTGATGTTACAGTATGTTTTGTTCAAGCCTAAATGAACCTTTTATCTGGTAATTAACTTTTTTGCAGTGTTTCTCCTACCGCCATATATTTTTGTTTAGAAAATTAAGACCCAGAGTCACAGTCAATGTTTGTTTTGCAGAGAATGTATTTAAACCCGTATGAGTTAATTAGAGGGTAAAATGAGAAAGTTAAAGCTCGTTTAATCTCCACCTCCTTGATTGGCCCATATATCAATATTTTCATCCTAGTGTCTTTGGGGTTTCTTTTTTACTTACATTCATTGAATTTGTTTCTGAATTCATCTTTCTAACATTATGTGACCTGTGCAACCATTAGTGAGTTTAGTGGCCTCCTTTTGAGGACTTGTACCTCAACAAACATGAACATGAGTACTTGATTCTGAGCTTGAAATGTCTGTGTGGAAGCCCCTATCCTAGTCACAGGTTAGCTTAGGAGATTCTGGATTTTAGACCCGATTCTATTATCTGTAATTTAACCCTCTAGTGTCTCTGAGTTGTCAAGAATGTTCCATTCTTCTTAATTCATTAATTTATTAATTAAAATAATGTTCTGGCTCTGGCTTGTAAAATGAACAACTATTACATTGTAAATTACTGCTGATCTTATTAAACTTTCTGAAAGCTCTGTTTTTTACGTACATGTCAGAGTGAGTTTTTAATTTATCCAAAGAGGCTTGTAATTATTGTAATGCTGACCATAAAATGTATGCTCTTTGGATCAGAAAAAAAATTGTATGGATTCAGTCTTTGGTTCGATGTAATCTGAACTGGAAACCATGCTTCCTGGCATCCCTGTATTGTAGTCATCCTGCCCTCTGCCCTCTCACAAAGCACAAGGGCCACCTGGACGAGATGTCAGCCCACTTCTTTTGCAACACTGATTGTTTGCTCTGAGCAGGATGGTCAGAGACTTCAGCTCAGGTTTCTGTTTAAAGATCTAAGCTATAGCACAAAAGAGTTTATGTACACTTAGGAAAGAACTTATTTGTGCTAGATGATCTTGAAGTCTATAGAAGTCAGAGAGAAGCATTTCCCTGTACACACTTGCTCTCAGATCAGGAGAAAATAAAAGATTACTGCCCATTTGATAGACTCTCAGCTAAGCTGACAATCCAAGGCTTCAGAGGAAATCTGAACATTCCATATTTTTAAAATATATAACTTCAGGAGGATGGAGAACAAAATATAATGTAGGTTTCAGTGTGTTTGTCTGACAGTGGAAGCTTTGTCACACTGTGAAATATTGTATATTTTTGGACTGGACAGTGTTTAATGCTGTCTGTGAGGTCCCTGGACTGACCTCCAGATGAGTCTGGCACAGTTGCTGATGGCCAGTTGGTGCACAATATCCAGTCCACAAATACACACTGGGACACATTATGTTTACCAAATTCTTGATAAGGTCCCATATTCTATATTGATAGTTTGCAATTATCAGTGCCATGTAATTTTCATATGCACCTGGGTTTTTTAAAAGAGATTTTTAATGCTAAGAAGCTACTGATTTATGGCTGGATGGCATGACCAATGCGATGTACGTGGACTTGGGCAAACTCTAGGAGATGGTGAGGGACAGGGAGGCCTGGCATGCTATGGTCCATGGGATCATGAAGAGTTGAACACGAATGGGCAACCGAACACCAACTGATTTATATTTGTTAGGTTCATGTTTTTCAAAATCCACTAAAAGCTGCTACTGCCACTATAAACTTCCACCCAAAGTTTTTGACTTAAACTTATTCCTTTCTGGTGACTTTCTTGATCTCATCAAGGCACCTACTCTCTTTTCTCTGTTCCGTGTCCTTTGTGATCCAGCATTGCTTTTAGACATACTTCATACACATTTTTGATGATGTGTGGTACACACTATGTCATTGTCCTTTGAATGAACATCCTGTGCTTTTGGTAGTATGAAGATTCAAGGGATAAAGGAAGTTAGTTAGGGTTGTATCTAAGTAAATTTGGGTATTTCAAGGAAGATGTGTATAAGATACCCTCCAATAGCTCAGAAGTTTGTCCTAAGTCAAAGGTTAAATACGAGAACCTGGGAGGGCTCCCAGCTCCAAAGAATCAGAGGCATCAGTGAGTCTGGCTCCATGAGAGAGATTGGGTTAGAAAAAATTGTAAGAGTGATGCTGATGGTGAAATTAAATCTAATTTGTGCATTTGATTCCTAAGGCAATACAGTAGATCAGGCAAAACTTGAATATTGTTGAAATTGCTTTTGAAAACTCTGCCAGAGGAGTCACATTGAAGGTAAACACATCCTGTCTATCACATCCACATAGGCATTTATCTTCTGGCCCTAGAGATGGCAGCTCTGTTGAACACTAGAAGATGTCATTGGCTTGTGCTTTAAGGTCCATGTTAGATAAAATACATGCATCACTATACCATTGAATCCAGCGACTACCAGTGTCCTTTAGTTGGAGAGGGTTTCTCTCAATTGGTGAACCACGTAGGACCTGAGGCTGCCTTGAGTGGAAAATTCGCATGATTACTCAGAGTAAATGCCNCATGCATCACTATACCATTGAATCCAGCGACTACCAGTGTCCTTTAGTTGGAGAGGGTTTCTCTCAATTGGTGAACCACGTAGGACCTGAGGCTGCCTTGAGTGGAAAATTTGCATGATTACTCAGAGTAAATGCCTATGGAGAAAATTGGAATACTGAAGGGATTCCTGTCGAATATTAATTTTTCTTGCCTACTTCTCTGTCCCATAAGTGTGTTTCCATTCTCATAAGCTAAGTGATTGTAAAACGCAAACACACATTGTTTGTTGTCAATTGGCCAAAGCAGAGGAAAGAAGATTCCCGGGACCTTCATACTCCGTTTTCTGGTGGATGAAGAACTGGAAATAAAAATGTCCATTGGTAAAGATTTCTCTCTTGGATATCCATTGAATGGATTACCTCTACAGAAAAGGGCTACATTTGTTCTCACAAAATCACATTCACCAGAGACTTAAAATATGCAAAACTTTGGAAACGTTTGCTTCCTTACCACACATCAGTCTAATGATTAAGGATTGAAGGGCATTTATTTGAAAAAATCTGGTGGTGCTTGAAAAATGTAAGGTATCACCTGGCCCTGGCACATGAGTGTATAGAAGGGACATAGAAGTGCATGGAAGGGGCACATGTTGCAGCCCTTGTAGGGCTTCCCTCTGAACTTGGCCTTCCTGTTTCTCTTACACTTGACATCATCACATCCGCACTTAAGACCTGGGAGTGTGAACTCCCCTCAGGGGTGCGTCTACTGAATGGATGGAGCACTCCATCCACACCAGGGCCAATGCTCATATTCAGTGTCAGTGCAGCCTTATGCTGTCAAGTTCTTGCTGCTCCCCACTTCACAGAAGGTTTTTATTAAATTTTCAAGTTCATTCAAATCCACAGGAGAGTTTGGAATTGTGTATAGAAGAAAAAAAATCTGAAGTTGAGGAATTAGGCTTAAAAACTGGCATTCAACTTTTCTGTAGTCTATGAACATATATCAGAAGGGGATATAAGAATGTGCTTCAAAGATCCAGGGCCAATTCTTTCATTGTTTTTAGGTAATATGTTTTTCAGTTCAGTTAAGTTCAGTTCAGTCGCTCAGTCGTGTCCGACTCTTTGCAACCCCATGAATCGCAGCACACCAGGCCTCCCTGTCCATCATCAACTCCTGGAGTTCACTCAGACTCGCATCCATCAAGTCAGTGATGCCATCCAGGCATCTCATCCTTGGTCGTCTCCTTCTTCTCCTGCCCCCGATCCCNATGTTGATGTATGGCAAAACCAATACAATATTGTAAAGTAATTAGCCTCCAGTTAAAATAAATAAATTTATATTTTAAATAAATAAATAAAATACTGATCTGATTTTTATAATTGTTTAAAGGTTTATTCAGACTACTTTTAAGTTATTTTTAATTGAAAGATTATTACTTTATAATATTGGTTTCATTTCTGCCATTCATTAATATAAACTAACCATAAGAGGGGACATATGCACAGACTATTTTTTGAAATGAGTTTTGATAAGATGTCATTTTACACAAAGTTACTGGTTGCATCTGAGCTTCCAAATTTATGTAAAATTATTCATAGTCTCAGTATTTTTTTTTAAATCATATCTGACATTTTACATTTGTAACACTTCCTAATACATGAATATATAGTTGCTATTCTGGTCACCATGCTTCTCTCCGTAGTGGGAGAGCCTGATCTTTGGGATCAAGGATCACAATAGAGCACATGAACACCAAGGAATTGATGCTTTTGAACTGTGGTGCTGGATAAGACTCTTGAGAGTCCCTTGGACTGCAAGGAGAGCAAACCAGTCAATCCTAAAGGAAATCAATCCTGAATATTCATTAGAAGGACTGGTGCTGAAACTCCAATACTTAGGCTACCTGTTGTGATGAGCCAACTCTCATTAGAAAAGACCCTGATGCTGAGAAAAATCAAAGGCAGGAGGAGGAGGGGATGACAGAAGATAAGATGGCTGGGTAGTATCACTGACTCAATGGACATGAGGTTAAGCAAGCTCCAGCATATGGTGAAGGACAGGGAAGCCTGGCGTGCCGCAGTGCATGGGGTTGCAAACAGTTGGACACAACTGAGTGAAGGAAAAAGGAGAAGGTAAATGTTCTTCCCAACCAGGTAATGGCTAGAAAAAGGTAAGGTGATTTTACCAATGCTCCCACTCCATATGGAAGGAAACTCCGAGAGCAGAAAATAAGTATCCACTTATCCTCTTTTCTTGGAGCCCAAGTAGTCTCACAATATATTTTATAAGTTAATATTCTACTAATAAAAATTGTTGAAGTTCTAATGTATCTATTTGTTGTTTGTGCTACTTCCCATTCACACTGAATTATTCCGTTTTTTGTTTAAGCATTTAATTTCCCCTGAGAAAATCCTCTGCAGACTGACAATTGAGAAATTTCCACCCAGAGAAGTTTTGCGTATTTTTCAGGCACCCCAGTATTATCATTTAAGATGAAGGAGAAATTGAGTTCAAAGAAGGGAAAGACATTAAGCAAATATACACAGTTAAGAGATATTTGGAATATTACAGGGAAAAGTGGGTTTGGGGGGAGAGGGACTAAAAGGAGGCAGTATACTGAGAGAAAATGCTATAGCTTTGATAGAGGGCCAAATTCTGAAAGGCAGTGTTATTATGGTATTTACTTTGAAATGTATATACTTTGAGATATATATATATGTGGCTATTTTTAATTTTTCCATATTATCTTATTCTGATAATTTAATGTAACCTACAAATCTCTACATGGTGTATTAGTTGATCTGCTTTTGAACAGATATAAGACAGATTTGGTAAAAATAAATAAAATGTAACTATCCTGGATGATAAATTTAGAAACATTGGGATTTCTGAGATAGGTTTCAAAATCATCTTTAGATAGATACCAGTGAAATACATCAGCAGCATATTTCTAAAGCAACAGCTATATTTGCCCTTGAGATACATTCTTAGAAATTGCTACCAATGTTAATAAAACATCTCTAACTGTTCTAAAACTCTTTTAATTTCTTTCTGCTTTTTATTTACCCTCAATAAAATTCCTTGATTTCTATTTCCCTTAACAATTTCTCTTGGGAATGAGAAAGCAATAGGCTTGCCATGTGTTAATATTTGAAAATCATCTTCTTATTTCAAACAACCTCTAAGACAAACATTCACCTAATTCAGTGTCAAATCAAAGTAGAATTGTTTGTTGTCAGAAGTTAATAAATACTTTCATATATCTTATTTATGCCTTAAGATATGAAATTGCAACCACTTTAATAATGATTTTTAATAAATTCATGCTCTAAAACTACAAAAAATAAAATATACATGCATCATTTATATTAACTTTCTGAAAATTTTAAATTAAAAATATCACTAAGTTTAGATGCAAAGATAGAGACTGGAGAATATTTAAGCATTTTAATTATCTCTTAAAACTTTATACTAAGGGATATCTTCTTCATACTGAATGGTTGAAACACCAAATTTTATGTTTTAGAAGCAAAACGTGTCATAATTTATTTTATATTACAATATTAAGAGTATAAAACACTGAATGATTTCCAAACAAAAACTGCATCAACACCAGGAATACAAAGATTAAAAAAAAGTCTGAGTTTTATAGAATTTCATAATCTATTAGGGGTAGCAGAGAAATATTATTTTTCAAGATTAACTGTGTCAAGTAGTATAATAGGATTAGCAAAGACTACTTAAAATGATGAAAAATAGATTGATGCTAGAGAAGTTGACAGAAACCAGACTGTGAAGGGCAGCTTCACCATAGTACTTATTTTCAACACACATCTACACTGACTGCCATTTTATATTTTTTCGTCTAATAATTTCTACAGACTAACAGAAGTTGGTAAAAATTTTGCAAATGTTAATAAAACCAGGAAAGAATGAAANCAGGAGATGGAAATGGCAAACCACTTCAGTATAGATGTGTATAAGAGACAGACACACATCTACACTGACTGCCATTTTATATTTTTTCGTCTAATAATTTCTACAGACTAACAGAAGTTGGTAAAAATTTTGCAAATGTTAATAAAACCAGGAAAGAATGAAAGCAGTAAATTACAAAAGCTCTTGTTCACTGCTATTGTTTTTGTGAGCAAATTTGAAACTGTGTTTCATGTGAATTCAACTACTGACACCAAAGACATACTTATGACTATTCTATTAATTTATTACAGAATCTGCAATATTTGCCCCAGAGATAGATATCATTCCACATAGCAAAGACTAAGTAATAGTAATTTCTCTGTTTTCCTTAATGTTGCAATTATGTAATTACAATTGTAAAAGCTAAGAGATGAGGGGAGAGAAAATGTTGAGAAACTTTAGAAAGAGAAAGAGAGAAGAAAGAAAAAATGCAAAAAAATAAAAATAAAAAGGAAGGATGGAAGGAAGGAAGAGATTCTGAGTTAAAGTAGAAAAGTATTCCACTTCCATGTAATTAAGGCCAAGACCCAGCCATGAGGAAACCCAAATAAAATCAAGAGAACAGTACAGCCCTAAAAATTCCTCACACAAATTATTGCTGCCCAAGAAAATACATTTCTTCTTAGAGTTTTCTTCATAGCAAATTTGATATCCTTATTGCATAAACTATAGGTAATGGGGTTCAAGATGGGCCCAACATTTGTATGAAAGACTGAAGTAATTTTTCCCCAGCCCATAGACTCTGAATTAGAAGCTGAGAGGTACATGAATGCTGTTGCCCAGAAGAAAAGTGAAATAATCATTAAATGGGAACATCATGTACTGAATCAAAGCTTTAGCTCTGCTCTCTATGGAGCTGACTGATGGCAAAAGTAGAGGTGAAAGTAGTGCAGATGAGTACCAAAATGTTCATCCTATTAGAAGACAGAATGCAAGCTCATTGCTGCAGGTACTGGTGCAGGAAAGCTGAAGCACAAGAAGAATATCACACAGATGGTGGTTGACAATATTGGGATCATGGAAGTTCAGTCTCGCCATACAAGGAATGTGGACTCTTGTTCCCCCTTGGCAATTTCCCATATGTATTATTGTACAATTCAATGTATATGATATCTGATACAAGATCTAGCTATTTTGTACAAATGGGGTCCACCAGAGTATCTAATTCAGAACACAGAAACAGGTGAAAGTTGGTATCTTTTATTTTAATATTTACAGAAGTTTTCACTATTAATTTTTTGGAAAAAGAAAATTTTCTTATGGTTTTTTCTTCTGTACTCACCCTGAGATTAGAAGAATACTCACATGAGTAAACTATGAATATTTTCTCCTCCCTCCCTGTCCTCTACTCCTTAATCATCTGCAATCAGACTTCTGCTTCTATCATTTCCATAATATTAACTTCCAGAAAATATAGATCTCCAGTGTGGTTTGGTTCAGTTGCTCAGTCGTGTCTGACTCTTTGCGATCCATGGACTGCAGCATGCCAGGCCTCCCTGTCCATCACTAACACCCAGAGTTTACTCAAACTCATGTCCATTGGGTCGTTGATGCCATCCAAACATCTCATCCTCTGTTGTGCCCTTCTTCTCCTGCTTTCAATCGTTTCTTCAACTCTTCTCATCAGGTGGCCAAAGTATTGGAGTTTCAGCTTCAACATCAATCCTTCCAATGAATATTCAGTACTGATTTACTTTAGTATGGACTGGTTGGATCTCCTTGCAGTCCAAGGGACTCTCAAGAGTCTACTCCAACACCACATTTCAAAAGTATCAATTTTTCGGGACTTAACTTTCTTTACAGTCCAACTTTCACATCCATACATGACTATTGGAAAAAACCATAGCTTTGACTAAATGAACCTTTGTTGGCAAGGTAATGTCTCTGCTTTTTAATATGCTGTCTAAGTTGGTCATAATCTAGAAGAGAGCGACTTTTAATTTCATGGCTTCAGTCATCATCTGCATGATTTTGGAGCCCAAGAAAATAAAGTCTGTCACAGTTTCCCCATCTATTTGCCATGAAGTGATAGGACCGGAAGCTGTGATTTTAGTTTACTGAATGTTGAGCTTTAAACCAACTTTTTCACTCTCCTCTTTTACTTTCTTCAAGAGGCTCATTAGTTCTTCTTTGCTTTCTGCCATAAGAGTAGTGTCATCTGCACATCTGAGGTTACTGATATTTCTCCTGGCAATCTTGATTCCACTTGTGCTTCATCTAGTCCAGCATTTCTCATGATGTACTCTGCATATATGTTAAATAAGTTAGGTGACAATATACAGCCTTGACATGCTCATTTCCCGATTAGGAACCAGTCTGTTGTACCATGTCCAGTTCTAACTGTTGCTTCCTGACTTGCATACAGATTTCTCAGGAGGCAGGTGAGGTGGTCTGGTATTCCCATCTCTTTCAGAATTTTCCAGAGTTCATTGTGATCCACACAGTCAAAGCCTTTGGCATAGTCAATAAGCAAAGTAGATGTTTTTCTGGAACTCTCTTACTTTTTCAATAATCCAATGGATGTTGCCAATTTGATCTGTGGTTTCTCTGTCTTTTCTGAATCCAACCTGAAAACTCTAAGTTCATGGTTCATGTACTGTTGAAGCCTGGCTTGGAGAATTTTGAGCATTACTTTGTTAGCATGTGAAATGAGTGCAATTGTGCAGTAGTTTGAGCATTCCTTGGCATTGCCTTTCTTTGGGATTGGAATGAAAACTGACCTTTTCCAGTCCTGTGGCCACTGCTGAGTTTTCCAATTTTGCTTGCATGTTAAGTGTAGCACTTTCACAGCATCATCTTTTAGTATTTGAAATAGCTCAACTTGAATTCCATCACCTCTACTAGTCTTGTTCATAGTGATGCTTTCTAAGGCCCACTTGACTTCACATTCCAGGATGTCTGGTTCTAGGTGAGTGATCACACCATCATTATTATATGGGTCCTGAAGATCTTTTTTGTATAGTTCTTCTGTGTATTCTGCAACAGCCCCACCCTTCAACAGAAAATTGGATTAAAGGTTTATTGGCATGGCCCCACCCATTAGAACAAGATCAGAACCAAGAAACACCACAGAGACTGAGACAGCATTTTGTTTGAGTGTCTCCTGAGGAGGTATGGTTCAGCAGTGGACTGCTGCAGGAGAAGGGGCTCTGGGTACAGTGGAACTGGGTATGGAATAAGTCCTTTTGGAGAAGGTCACCATTAACCCCACTGTAGAACCTCCAGACAGGAGTTACCCCACATCCAAGGTCAGGAGCAGCGGCCATGAATAGATACCTCACATTCAAGGTAAGGAGTGATGGCTGCACTTTGCTAGAACAGTCATGAAAAGATACCCCACGTTCCAGGTAATAGAAACCCACAGTAGACACTGAGAGAGGGCATCAGAGGGCAGACAGACTGAAACCACAATCACAAACAACTAGCCAATCTGATTACATGGACCACAGCCTTGTCTAACTCAGTGAAACTAAGCCATGCCGTGTGGGGCCACCCAAGACAGACGGGTCATTGTGGAGAGGTCTGACAGAATGTGGTCTACAGGAGATGGAAATGGAAAACCACTTCAGTATTCTTGTCTTAAGAACCCCAGGAACTGTATGAAAAGGCAAAATGATAGGATACTTAACTCCCCAGGTTGGTAGGTGTCCAAAATGCTACTGGAGAACAGTGGAGAAATAACTCCAGAAAGAATGAAGAGATAGACCCAAAGCAAAAATAACACCCAGTTGTGGATGGGACTGGTGATGGAAATAAAGTCCGATGCTATAAAGAGGGATATTGCATAGGAACCTGGAGTGTCAAGTCCATGAATCAAGGCAAATTGGAAGTGGTCAAAGAGGAAATGTCAAGAGTGAACATCAACATTTGAGGAATCAATGAACTAAAATGGACTGTAATGGGTGACTTTAACTCAGATGACCAGTATATCTACTACTAATGGCAAGAATACCTTAGGAAAAATGGAGTAGCCATTATAGTCAACAAAAGAGTCTGAAATGCAGTACTTGGATGCAACCTGAAGCGCCAGTCTATGTTCAATACAAGATACAGGATGCTTGGGGCTGGTGTACGGGATGATCCGAGGTGATGGGGTGGGGAGGGAAGTGGGAGGGGGCTTCAGCATGGGGAGATCATGTACACCTATGGCTGATTCATGTCAATGTATGGCAAAACCAATACAGTACTGTAAAATAGAATAAAGTATATAAAAAAAAAAAAAAAAAAAACGACGGAATGATCTCTGTTTGTTTCCAAGGCAAACCATTCAAAATCACAGTAATCCAAGTCTATGTCCCAACCAGTAATGCTGAAGAAGCTAAAGTTGAATGGTTTTATGAAGACTTACAAGACCGTCTAGAACTAACACCCAAAAAGATGTCCTTTTCATTCTAGGGGACTGGAATGTACAAGTAAGAAGTCAAGAAACACCTAGAGTAACAGGCAAATTTAGCCTCGGAGTACGGAATGAAGCAGGGCAAAGGCTAATAGAGTTTTGTCTAGAGAATGCACTGGTCATAACAAACACTCTCTTCCAACAACACAAGAGAAGACTCTACACGTGGACATCACCAGGTGGTCAACACTGAAATCTAATTGATTATACTTGCAGCCAAAGACAGAGAAGCTCTATACAGTCAGCAAAAACAAAACTGGGAACTCTATATTGCCAAATTCAGACTTAAATTGAAGAAAGTAGGGAAAACCACTAGACTATTTAGGTATGACCTAAGTTCATTTCAGTTCAGTCGCTCAGTCATGTCTGACTCTTTGTGACCCCATGNACATGTGGCCACTGTTTACAAAGAAATAAATATAGTTGACCCTTGAACAGCATGAGTTTAAACTTCCTGGGTCCACTTGTATGTGGGTTTTTGTTTGTTTATTTTTTTAATAGTAGATACATAACTACATCATCTGTGGTTGGTTGAACCTATGAATGGGATAGAACCACAGATTTGAGTGTTGACTGTAAATTATTTGCAGACTAATCTTTCAGTTATTCAAGAGTCAACTTTAAATCATTCTCACTAAGAAAAGGACTGACTTCTCCTTCTGGAACCCCTAAACTGAGTCTTTTTGATGAACTAGACAAAGGAAAGCACATCTTCCCATTTAGAAGTCCATGTTCCCATGGGCAGAATATTTTACAGGATCCCTCCAGTGAAGCAGCAGAAGTGTGCTGCCTGGGAGACTGGATCAACTGCCAGGTCTCACTGACTCCAAGATCCTAGACTGCCGGAAAACTAATCCTAGGGAGTATCAAACAGTGAGAACTCACACAAAGGAAACCACTTGAATACAAGACCTGGCATCACCCAACCTCCAGTAGCTATGTAGGACACCTCATCTAAAGACAAAACAGAAATACAAGCCCAATCAAAACAGAAATACAAGCCCAATCATCAGCAGACAGGATTACCACCTCACTAAGCCTTGCCCATTAGAAGAAAAAACAAACAAACAAAAACTCAGCACAAATCTCACCCTATATGAAGCTTACACAAACCACTAGACCAACCTTAAGAGGGCAGAAATCAAAAGAAAGAAAGAAAGAATTCAAACTTGAAGCCTGGGGAAAGGAGATCTCAAACACAATAAGTTTAAAAAAAAATAATGAAAAGGCAGAGAAATACTACACAAATGAAAGAACGAAGTAGAAACACATAAATCCAAATAAATTAAGAGGAATTAGACAACCTACTTGAAAAAGAATTCAGAATAATGATAGGAAAGGTGATTTTAAAAAATCTTGTAAACAAAATGGAGAAAATGTAAGAATCAATTAACAAACACCTAAAAGAATTAAAGAATACACATACAGAGGTAAACAACACAATTGCTGAAATTAAAAGCACTCTAGAAAGAATCAATAGCAGAATATCTGAAGCAGAAGAATGAATCAGTAAGCTGGAAGATAAAATGGTGGAAACAACTTCTGAAGAGCAGAATAAAGTGAAAAGAATGATAAGAACTGAAGATAGTCTGAGAGCCCTCTGGGACAATATCAAATGCACCAACATTCAAATTATAGGGGTCCCAGCAGAAGAAGAGAAAAAGAAAGGGTATGAGAAAATTTCTGAAGCGATAATAGTTGACAATTTCCCCGACATGAAAGAGGAAACAGTCAATCAAGTCCAAGAGGCAAAAGAGTCCCATACAGTATAAATCCAAGGAGAAACAGGCCAAGACACATGCTAATCTAACTGGCAAAGAGTAAACACAAAGAAAGAATATTAAAAGCAGCAAGGGAGAAGCAAGAAGTAACATACAAAGAACACCTCATATGCTTAACAGCTGATCTTTCAGCAGAAACTCTGAAAGCCAGAAGGAAATGGCAGGATATATTTAAAGTACTGAAAGGGAAAAATCTACAACCAAGATGACTATACCCAGCAAGGATCTCATTCAAAATTGATGGAGAAATAAAAGCTTTGCAGACAGCAAAAGTTAAAAAAAAATTCAGTACCACCAAACCAGCTTTAAAACAAATGTTAAAGGGACTTATATAGTCAAGAAATACAAAAGAAGAAAAAATATCTACAAAATCAACCCCAAACAATTAAGAAAATAGCAATAGGAACATATATCAATAATTACTTTAAATGTAAGTGGATTAAATGCTCCAACCAAAAGACACAGACTGGCTGAATGGATACAAGAGCAAAACCCATATGTGTGCTGTCTATAGGAAACCCACTTCAGACCTCAAGAACACATAGACTGTAAGTGAGAGGATGGCAAACTATATTCCATGCAAATGAGAAGCAAAAGAAAGGTGGAGTAGCAAATCCAAATATCAGACAAAATAGACCTTAAAATAGAGAAGCTTACAAGAGATAAGGAAGGACACTACATAATGATCAAGGGATCAATACAAGAGGGATACATAACGATTGTAAATATCTAGGCACCCAACATAGGAGCACCTCAATACATAAGACAAACACTAACAGACATAAAAGGAGAAATTGACAGTAACACAATAATAGTAGGACACTTTAACACCCCAGTCACACCAATGGACAGATCATCAAAACAGAAAATTAATAAGGAAACACAAGTCTTAAATGATACAGGAGATGAGATGGATCTCATTGATATCATCAGGACAATCCATCCAAATGCAGAATACACCTTCTTCTCAAGTGCACATGGAACATTCTCTAGGAGAGACCACATCTTGGGTCACAAATAAACCTCAGTAAATTTAAGAAAATTGAAATTGTATCAAGCATTTTCTCCGACCACAATGCTATGAGACTAGTTATTAATTACAAGAAAAAAGCTAAGAAACACAAACACATGGAGATTAAACAACACATTTCTAAATAACCAACAGGTTATTGAAGAAATCAAAAAGGAAATCAAAAAATTTCTAGAAACAAATGACAGTGAAAACACAACAACTCAAAACCCATGGGCTGCAGCAAAAGCAACTCTAAGAGGGAAGTTTACAGCAATACAATCCTACCTCAAGAAACAAGAAAAACATCAAGTAGACAACTGAACTTTACACCTAAAACAACTGGAAAAAGAAGAAGAACAAAACAAAAAAAGAAACTCAAATTAATAGAAGGAAAAAAATAAAGATCTGAGCAGAAATAAATGAAAAAGAAGTGACAGAAACAATAGTAAAGATTAATAAAACGAAAAACTGGTTCTTTGAGAAGATAAACAAAATTGACACGCCTTTAGCCAGACTCATCAAGAAAAAAAGAGAGAAGAGTCAAATCAACAAAATTAGAAATGAAAAAGGAGAGGTTATATAGACAATGCAGAAATATAAACGATTATAAGAGGCTATTATGAACAACTATATGACAATATAATAGATAACCTAGAAAAAATGGACAGATTCTTAGAAAAGTTTAATCTTCCAAGACTGAACCAGGAAGAAATACAAATTATGAACAAGCCAATTACAAGCACTGAAATTGAAGCTGTAATAAAAATTCTCCCCCCAAAAAAACAAAAGCTGAGGTCCAGATGGCTTCACAGGAGAATTCTATTAAATGATTAGAGAAGAGCTAATGCTTGTCCTTCTAAAACTCTATCAAATAATTGACAAGAAAGGAGCACTTCCAAACACATTCTGTGAGGCCAACATCACCCTGATACCAAAATCAGACAAAGACAACACGAAAAAAGAAAACTACAGGTCAATATCATTGATGAAAATAGATGCAAAAATCCTCAACAAAATTTTAGCAAACAGAACTCAGCAACACATCAAACAGCTCATACACCATAATCAAGCAGGATTTATTTCAGGAATGCAAGGATTCTTCAATATATGGAAATCAGTCAATGTGATACACTATGTTAACAAATTGAAATATAAAAACCATATGATCATCTCAATAGATTCAGGTTTTCCTTTGACAAAATTCTATACACATTTATGATTAAAACTCTTCAAAAAGTGGGCATAGAAGGAACCTACCTCAACATAGTAAAGGCCATATATGATAAGCGTACAGGAAACATTATTCTCAATGGTGAGAAACTGAAAGCATTTCCCCTAAGATCAGGAACAAGACAACGGTGCCCACTTTCCCCAGTAGTATTCAGCACAGTTCTGGAAATCCTAGCTATAGCAATCAGAGAAGAAAAACAAAAGGACTCCAAATTGAAAAAGGAGAAGTAAAGCTCTCTCTGCAAATGACATGATACTCTACATAGAAAACCATAAAGATAGTATCAGAAAATTACTGGGGCTAATCAGTGAATTTAGCAAAGTTTCAGGATACAAAATCAATACACAGAAACCACTCTCATTTCTATGTACTAACAATGAAAAATCAGAAAGAGAAATTAAGGAATACATCCCATTCACCATAGCAACAAAAATAATTAAATATCTAGGGATACACTTACCTAAGGAGACAAAATAGCTGTACACAAAAATTATAAGACATTAATGAAAGAAATCAAAGATGACACAAACAGATGGAGAGATATTTCATGTTCCTGGGTAGAAAGAATTAATATTGTGAAAATGACTATACTACCAAATGCAATCTACAGATTCAATGCAATCCCTATCAAATTACCAATGGCATTTTTCACAGAACTAGAACAAAAAATTTCACAATTCATATGGAAACACAAAAGACCCAGAATATCCAAAGCAGTCCTGAGAAAGAAGAATGGAGCTGTAGGAATCAACCTTCCTGACTTGAGATTATACTACAAAGCTACAGTCATCAAGACAGTGTGGTACTGGCACTAAAAGAGAAATATAGAGCAATGGAACAAGATAGAAAGCCCAGAAATAAACCCACACACCTATGGATACCTTATTTTGGACAAAGGAGACAAGAATATACAATGGGGTAAGGACAGCCTCTTCAAGAAATGGTGCTGAGAAAACTGGACAGTTACATGTAAAAGAATGAAATTAGAACACTTCCTAACACCATATGCAAAGATAAACTCAAAATGGATTAAAGACCTAAATGTAAGACCAGAAACTATAAAACTCTTAGAGAAAAACATAGGCAGAACACTCGATGGAAATCAGTCCATACATAAANCATTGAAACATGTATATTATCATATGTGAAATAGATCGCCAGTCTAGGTTTGATGCATGAGACAGGATGCTCAGGGCTGGTGCACTGGGATGACCCTGAGGGATGGGATGGGGAGGGAGGTGGGGGAGGAAGGGTCAGGATGGGAAACACATGTACACCCATGGCTGATTCATGTGAATGTATGGTAAAAACCACCATAATATTATAAAGTAATTGGTCTCCAATTAAAGATAAAAAATATTATGGTATGGTGCGATTGATGCTTATAATATCAAAACATGTATCTTTAAGGAAAGATCAGTTTACATTACAGGTATTGGTTTAAAAATCACTGATGTTGAATGCAATATGAACCCTGAATTTCTTCTTGAAACAGTAAAAGAATGCAAGTGACAAACTCGTGAAGTAAAAATTGAGTCTGTAGTTTAGTTAATAGTCATACACCAATGCTAATTTCTTAGTATAATATTCCATGTATGATGGAGCATTAGGGAGGCTAGATGAAGGGTAATGAAAATCTTGTACTGCCTTTATGACTTTTCTGTAAATTTAAAATTGTTCCAAATGTAAAGGTAAATTTTAAAAATATGTGCCCCCATATTTAGATGTGTAATCTAAACAGGTTTTCCAGCCCAAATAGTTAAATTAATACTTTTGGTGCTTACATAGGTAAATTTTAGTTAATGGAAATTTTATTTTTAAGAACTAACTCATTCCTCAGGTGGTTTTTTATGTATGAGGCATTGTTCTGAGGTGAGGCCAAATAGTAAAACTGAATAAGATATCCTTTAAGTCACCTCCTTTCTCCAGTTGACTTTTTGATCTATAACCTGAATAGACAGCACCAAATAAACCTATTTGCACAATGAAATCAGATATAGTTTTGTATTTGTATTTAGTATTTCTTCATAATAAGTCATATCTATGTTTTTCCTCACTAAGAGTGTAAGACCAGAAATAGACATGTGGCCACTGTTTACAAAGAAATAAATATAGTTGACCCTTGAACAGCATGAGTTTAAACTTCCTGGGTCCACTTGTATGTGGGTTTTTGTTTGTTTATTTTTTTAATAGTAGATACATAACTACATCATCTGTGGTTGGTTGAACCTATGAATGGGATAGAACCACAGATTTGAGTGTTGACTGTAAATTATTTGCAGACTAATCTTTCAGTTATTCAAGAGTCAACTTTAAATCATTCTCACTAAGAAAAGGACTGACTTCTCCTTCTGGAACCCCTAAACTGAATCTTTTTGATGAACTAGACAAAGGAAAGCACATCTTCCCATTTAGAAGTCCATGTTCCCATGGGCAGAATATTTTACAGGATCCCTCCAGTGAAGCAGCAGAAGTGTGCTTCCTGGGAGACTGGATCAACTGCCAGGTCTCACTGACTCCAAGATCCTAGACTGCCGGAGAACTAATCCTAGGGAGTATCAAACAGTGAGAACTCACACAAAGGAAACCACTTGAATACAAGACCTGGCATCACCCAACCTCCAGTAGCACGCTATGTAGGACACCTCATCTAAAGACAAAACAGAAATACAAGCCCAATCAAAACAGAAATACAAGCCCAATCATCAGCAGACAGGATTACCACCTCACTAAGCCTTGCCCATTAGAAGAAAAAACAAACAAACAAAAACTCAGCACAAATCTCACCCTATATGAAGCTTACACAAACCACTAGACCAACCTTAAGAGGGCAGAAATCAAAAGAAAGAAAGAAAGAATTCAAACTTGAAGCCTGGGGAAAGGAGATCTCAAACACAATAAGTTTAAAAAAAAATAATGAAAAGGCAGAGAAATACTACACAAATGAAAGAACGAAGTAGAAACACATAAATCCAAATAAATTAAGAGGAATTAGACAACCTACTTGAAAAAGAATTCAGAATAATGATAGGAAAGGTGATTTTAAAAAATCTTGTAAACAAAATGGAGAAAATGTAAGAATCAATTAACAAACACCTAAAAGAATTAAAGAATACACATACAGAGGTAAACAACACAATTGCTGAAATTAAAAGCACTCTAGAAAGAATCAATAGCAGAATATCTGAAGCAGAAGAATGAATCAGTAAGCTGGAAGATAAAATGGTGGAAACAACTTCTGAAGAGCAGAATAAAGTGAAAAGAATGATAAGAACTGAAGATAGTCTGAGAGCCCTCTGGGACAATATCAAATGCACCAACATTCAAATTATAGGGGTCCCAGCAGAAGAAGAGAAAAAGAAAGGGTATGAGAAAATTTCTGAAGCGATAATAGTTGACAATTTCCCCGACATGAAAGAGGAAACAGTCAATCAAGTCCAAGAGGCAAAAGAGTCCCATACAGTATAAATCCAAGGAGAAACAGGCCAAGACACATGCTAATCTAACTGGCAAAGAGTAAACACAAAGAAAGAATATTAAAAGCAGCAAGGGAGAAGCAAGAAGTAACATACAAAGAACACCTCATATGCTTAACAGCTGATCTTTCAGCAGAAACTTTGAAAGCCAGAAGGAAATGGCAGGATATATTTAAAGTACTGAAAGGGAAAAATCTACAACCAAGATGACTATACCCAGCAAGGATCTCATTCAAAATTGATGGAGAAATAAAAGCTTTGCAGACAGCAAAAGTTAAAAAAAAATTCAATACCACCAAACCAGCTTTAAAACAAATGTTAAAGGGACTTATATAGTCAAGAAATACAAAAGAAGAAAAAATATCTACAAAATCAACCCCAAACAATTAAGAAAATAGCAATAGGAACATATATCAATAATTACTTTAAATGTAAGTGGATTAAATGCTCCAACCAAAAGACACAGACTGGCTGAATGGATACAAGAGCAAAACCCATATGTGTGCTGTCTATAGGAAACCCACTTCAGACCTCAAGAACACATAGACTGTAAGTGAGAGGATGGCAAACTATATTCCATGCAAATGAGAAGCAAAAGAAAGGTGGAGTAGCAAATCCAAATATCAGACAAAATAGACCTTAAAATAGAGAAGCTTACAAGAGATAAGGAAGGACACTACATAATGATCAAGGGATCAATACAAGAGGGATACATAACGATTGTAAATATCTAGGCACCCAACATAGGAGCACCTCAATACATAAGACAAACACTAACAGACATAAAAGGAGAAATTGACAGTAACACAATAATAGTAGGACACTTTAACACCCCACTCACACCAATGGACAGATCATCAAAACAGAAAATTAATAAGGAAACACAAGTCTTAAATGATACAGGAGATGAGATGGATCTCATTGATATCATCAGGACAATCCATCCAAATGCAGAATACACCTTCTTCTCAAGTGCACATGGAACATTCTCTAGGATAGACCACATCTTGGGTCACAAATAAACCTCAGTAAATTTAAGAAAATTGAAATTGTATCAAGCATTTTCTCCAACCACAATGCTATGAGACTAGATATTAATTACAAGAAAAAAGCTAAGAAACACAAACACATGGAGATTAAACAACACATTTCTAAATAACCAACAGGTTATTGAAGAAATCAAAAAGGAAATCAAAAAATTTCTAGAAACAAATGACAGTGAAAACACAACAACTCAAAACCCATGGGCTGCAGCAAAAGCAACTCTAAGAGGGAAGTTTACAGCAATACAATCCTACCTCAAGAAACAAGAAAAACATCAAATAGACAACTGAACTTTACACCTAAAACAACTGGAAAAAGAAGAACAACAACAACAAAAAAAGAAACTCAAATTAATAGAAGGAAAAAATAAAGATCTGAGCAGAAATAAATGAAAAAGAAGTGACAGAAACANCATGGGCTGCAGCAAAAGCAACTCTAAGAGGGAAGTTTACAGCAATACAATCCTACCTCAAGAAACAAGAAAAACATCAAGTAGACAACTGAACTTTACACCTAAAACAACTGGAAAAAGAAGAAGAACAAAACAAAAAAAGAAACTCAAATTAATAGAAGGAAAAAAATAAAGATCTGAGCAGAAATAAATGAAAAAGAAGTGACAGAAACAATAGTAAAGATTAATAAAACGAAAAACTGGTTCTTTGAGAAGATAAACAAAATTGACACGCCTTTAGCCAGACTCATCAAGAAAAAAAGAGAGAAGAGTCAAATCAACAAAATTAGAAATGAAAAAGGAGAGGTTATATAGACAATGCAGAAATATAAACGATTATAAGAGGCTATTATGAACAACTATATGACAATATAATAGATAACCTAGAAAAAATGGACAGATTCTTAGAAAAGTTTAATCTTCCAAGACTGAACCAGGAAGAAATACAAATTATGAACAAGCCAATTATGAGCACTGAAATTGAAGCTGTAATAAAAATTCTCCCCAAAAAAACAAAAGCTGAGGTCCAGATGGCTTCACAGGAGAATTCTATCAAATGATTAGAGAAGAGCTAATGCTTGTCCTTCTGAAACTCTTTCAAATAATTAACAAGAAAGGAGCACTTCCAAACACATTCTGTGAGGCCAACATCACCCTGATACCAAAATCAAAGACAACATGAAAAAAGAAAACTACAGGTCAATATCACTGATGAAAATAGATGCAAAAATCCTCAACAAAATTTTAGAAAACAGAACTCAGCAACACATCAAACAGCTCATACACCATAATCAAGCTGGATTTATTTCAGGAATGCAAGGATTCTTCAATATATGGAAATCAGTCAATGTGATACACTATGTTAACAAATTGAAATATAAAAACCATATGATCATCTCAATAGATTCAGGTTTTCCTTTGACAAAATTCTATACCCATTTATGATTAAAACTCTTCAAAAAGTGGGCATAGAAGGAACCTACCTCAACATAGTAAAGGCCATATATGATAAGCCTACAGGAAACATTATTCTCAATGGTGAGAAACTGAAAGCATTTCCCCTAAGATCAGGAACAGGACAACGGTGCCCACTTTCCCCAGTAGTATTCAGCACAGTTCTGGAAATCCTAGCTATAGCAATCAGAGAAGAAAAACAAAAGGACTCCAAATTGAAAAAGGAGAAGTAAAGCTCTCTCTGCAAATGACATGATACTCTACATAGAAAACCATAAAGATAGTATCAGAAAATTACTGGGGCTAATCAGTGAATTTAGCAAAGTTTCAGGATACAAAATCAATACACAGAAACCACTCTCATTTCTATGTACTAACAATGAAAAATCAGAAAGAGAAATTAAGGAATACATCCCATTCACCATAGCAACAAAAATAATTAAATATCTAGGGATACACTTACCTAAGGAGACAAAATAGCTGTACACAAAAATTATAAGACATTAATGAAAGAAATCAAAGATGACACAAACAGATGGAGAGATATTCCATGTTCCTGGGTAGAAAGAATTAATATTGTGAAAATGACTATACTACCAAATGCAATCTACAGATTCAATGCAATCCCTATCAAATTACCAATGGCATTTTTCACAGAACTGGAACAAAAATTTTCACAATTCATATGGAAACACAAAAGACCCGAAATATCCAAAGCAGTCCTGAGAAAGAAGAATGGAGCTGTAGGAATCAACCTTCCTGACTTGAGATTATACTACAAAGCTACAGTCATCAAGACAGTGTGGTACTGGCACTAAAAGAGAAATATAGAGCAATGGAACAAGATAGAAAGCCCAGAAATAAACCCACACACCTATGGATACCTTATTTTGGACAAAGGAGACAAGAATATACAATGGGGTAAGGACAGCCTCTTCAAGAAATGGTGCTGAGAAAACTGGACAGTTACATGTAAAAGAATGAAATTAGAACACTTCCTAACACCATATGCAAAGATAAACTCAAAATGGATTAAAGACCTAAATGTAAGACCAGAAACTATAAAACTCTTAGAGAAAAACATAGGCAGAACACTCGATGGAAATCAGTCCATACATAAATCAAAGCAGGATCCTTTATGACTCACCTCCTAGAGTAATGGAAATAAAAACAAAAGTAATTAAGTGAGATCTGATTAAACTTAAAAGCTTTTGTGCAGCAATGAAAACTATAAGCAAGGTGAAAAGACAACCCTCAGAATGGGAGAAAATAATAGCAAGTGAAACCACTGACAAAGGATTAATTTCCAAAATATATAAGCAACTCATGCAGCTCAATGCCAGAAAAACAAACAATTTAAAAGTGGAGAAAAGACTTACACAGACATTTCTCCAAAGATGAGATACAGATGGCTAACAAACACCTGAAAACATGCTCAAAATCACTCATTATTAGAGAAATGCAAATCAAAACTACAATGAGATATCACCTCACACCGGTCAGAACAGCTATCATCAAAAAGTTTCAAACAATAAATGCTGGAGAGGGTTGGAGAAAAGGGAGCGCTGTTGCACTGTTGGTGGGAATGTAAATCAATGCAGTCACTATGGAAGATGGTATGGAGATCCTTACAAAACTAAAAATAAAACCACCATATGACACAGCAATCCCGCTCCTAGGCATGTATCCTAAGGAACTCAAAATTGAAAAAGACACATGTATCCCACTGTTCGCTGCAGCACTATTTAGAATAGGTAGAACATGGAAGCAACCTAGATGTCCATCGACAGATGAATGGATAAAGAAGTAGTGGTACATATACACAATGGAATATTGAGTGAGTGAGTGAGTCATTCAGTCATGTCTGACTCTTTGGGACCCTATGGACTATACTATACAGTCCATGGAATTCTAGAGGCCAGAATCCTGGAGTGGGTAGACTTTCCCTTCTCCAGGGTATTGTCCCAACCCAGGGATCAAACCCAGGGATCAAACCCAGAACTCCCACATTGCAGGAGGATTTGTTACCAACCGAGCTATCAGGGAAGTCTTCCACAGTGGCTGTTCCCAATTTCCATTCCCAGCATTAGTGTAGGAGAGGTCCCTTTTTTTCTTCTCCTCTCCAACATTTATTGTTTGTAGAGTTTTTCAGTGACCATTCTGACCCATGTGAAGTTATACATTGTTGCAATCTTGTTGCATTTCTCTAATATGCAGCAATGTTGACAACTTTTCATGAGAAGTTTGTTAAATGGTGTGAGTTAAATTTACCTCTTTACATTGGCTCCTTGGGCATCTGCCTTGTTTTGAATTCTTTTTTGCTCACAAACCCTAGGATATTTCAGGTGCAGATGGTTTTTTCCTTTTTTTTTTACTACAGCCCCAAAGGCCTTGTAAGTAGTAAGTGCCTGTCAATGCAGGTTTGTTTTGGAAAGTGCCCAGAGGTGGCAGCATTTGTTCACTCTCCTTTTTTCTTCTTGTAATTTGTTATTTCATATTGGAGTAGAGTTAGAATATTACTCAGTCATAAAAAGGAACACATTTGAGTCAGTTCTGGTGAGGTGGATGAACCTAGAACCTATTATACAAAATGAAGTGAGTCAGAAAGAGAAAGATAAATATCGTATTCTAACACATATATACAGAATCTAGAAAAATGGTACTGAACAATTTATTTACAGGGCAGCAGTGGAGAAACAGACATAGTGAATAGACTTACAGACATGGGGAGAAGGGATGAGAGAGTGAGATGTATAAAAAGGGTAACATGGAAACTTACATTACCACATGTAAAATAGACAGCCAACCGGAATTTGCTGTATGGCTCAGGAAACTCAAACAGGGGCTCAGAATCAACCTAGAGGGGTAGGGTGGGGAGGGAGATGGGAAGTAGGTTCAAAACGGAAGGGATATATGTATACCTATGGCTGATGCATGTTGAGGTTTGACAGAAAACAAGAAAATTCTGTAAAGAAATTATCCTTAAATAAGAAAAAGAAAAAAAAAGAAAGAAAATGACTTACCACTTTTACTGGGGCATATTTCAGCTTTGTGGGTAGTGATATGTGTGTATAATCCACATTAACCCAAAGCAAAGCCATGCTCCAACTAATCCTGGCTAAACGTTCATCCCTGCAACTGAGGCAGAGCATCTCCCTCTGGTCTTTGAAGCCAGTGAGATTGTAACCAAACCTCTGGTCTTGAATATATTTCATTCTTCTACCATTTGTTAGCAAAGGGAAGCTCATGCATCTAGCTTTTATTTTTGAATACAGTATATTTCTGGATAATTCCCACAAACTGCATCTCTTTTTGTGCTGTGGCTTGTGCTGAGCATCAGTCCAGTTGCTCATTCTTATCCAATTCCTTGCAACCCCATGGACTGCAGCATGCCAGGCTTCTTGTCAATCACCAACTCCCGCAGCTTGCTCAAACTCATGTCCATTGAGTCATTGATGCCATCCAACCATCTCGTCCTCTGTCATTCTTCTCTTCCTACCTTCAATCTTTTCCAGCATCAGGGTCTTTTACAATGAGTCAACTCTTTGCATCAGGTGCCCCAAGTATTGGAGTTTCAGCTTCAGCATCAGTCCTTCCAATGAATGTTCAAAACTGATTTGCTTTAGGGTTGACTGATTGTATCTCCTTGCAGTCCAAGGGACTCTCAAGAGTCTTCTCCAGCACTACAGTTCAAAAGCATCAATTATTCAGTGCTCAGTTTTCTTTATAGTCCAACTCTCACATCCATACTTGACTACTTGAAAAAACATAGCTTTGACAAAATGGGCCTTTGTTGGCAAAGTAATGTCTTTGCTTTTCAATATGTTGTCTAGGTTGGTCATAGCTTTTTTTCCAAGGAGTAAGTGTCTTTTAATTTCATGGCTGCAGTAACCATTTGCAGTGATTTGAGAGCCCAACAAAATAAAGTCTGTCACTGTTTCCATTGTTTCTCCGTCTTTTGCCATGAAGTGGTGGGACTGGATGCCATGATCTTCGCTTTTCAAATGTTGAGTTTTAAGCCAGCTTTTTCACTCACCTCTTTCACTTTCATCAACAAGCTCTTTAGTTCTTTTTCACCATAAGGATGGTGTCATCTGAGTATCTGAGGATATTGGTGTTTTTCCCAGCAATCTTGATTCCAGCATGTACTTTATCCAGCCTGGCATTTCACATGATGTACTCTGCATATAAATTAAATAAGCAAGGTGACAATATACAGCCTTGACATAGTCCTTCCCCAATTTGGAAGTAGTCTATTGTTCCATGTCTGGTTCTAACTATTGCTTCTTGACCTGCATGCACATTTCTCAGGAGACAGGTAAGGTGATCATTCCCATCTCCTGAAGTATGTTCCCCATTTTGTTGTGATCTACACAGTCAAAGTATTTGGTGTAATCAATAAAACAGAAGTAGACATTTCTCTGGTGTCCTCCTGCTTTTTGAATGATCCAACAGATATTGGCAAATTGATCTCTGGTTCGTCTGCCTTTTCTAAATCCAGCTTGGATATGTGGAAGTTCATGGTTCATGTGTTGTTGAAGGCTGGGTTGGGAAATTTTGAGCATTACTTTGGTAGCATGTGAGATACGTGCAATTGTGCAATAGTCTGAATGATCTTTGGCATTGCCTTTCTTTGGGATTGAAATGAAAGCTGACCTTTTCCAGTGCTGTGGCTACTGCTAAGTTTTCCAAATTTGCTGGCATATTGAGTGCAGAACTTTCAGACCACCATCTTTTAGCATTTGAAAGAGCTCAACTATTCTATCATCGCCACTAGTGATGCTTCCTCAAGTCCACTTTACTTCACATTCCAGGATGTCTGGCTCTGGGTGAATTATCACACCATTGTGGTTATCTGGGTCATGGAGATCTTTTATTGTTTAGTTCTTCTGTGTATTCTTGCCATTTCTTCTTTATATCTTCTGCTTCTGTTAGGTCCATACTATTTCTGTTCTTTATTGTGCCCATCTTTGTTGGAAATATTCCCTTGGTATCTCTAATTTTCTTGAAGAGATCTCTAGTCTTTCCCATTCTATTGTTTTCCTCTATTTCTTCCATTGATCACTGAGGAAGGCTTTCTTATCTCTCCTTGCTATTCTTTGGAACTCTGCATTCAGATGGGTATATCTTTCCTTTTCTCTTTTGCCTTTTAGCTTCTCTTCTTTTCTCAGATATCTGTAAGACCTCCTCAGACAACCCTTTTGCATTTCTTTTTCTTGGGGATGGTCTTGATCACTTTCTCCTGTACAATGTCATGAATCTCTGTCCATAATTATTCAGGCACTGTGTCTATCAGGTCTAATCCATTCAATCTATTTCTCACTTGCACTGTATAATTGTTAAGGTGTTTTTTTTTAGTTCATACCTAAATTAAGTCTGAAATTTGCAATTAGTAGTTCATGCTCTGAGCCACAGTCAGCTCCCAGTCTTTTTTTGCTGACTGTGTAGAGCTTCTCCATCTTTGGCTACAAAGAATATAATCAGTCTGATTTCAGTATTGACCCTGGTGATGTCCATGTGTAGAGTCTTCTCTTTTGTTGTCAGAAGAAGGTATTTGCTCTGACCAGTGTGTTCTCTTGGCAAAATTCTGTTAGTCTTTTCCCTGCTTCATTTTGTATTCCACGGCCAAATTTGCCTGTTACTCCAGGTATCTCTTTGCATTCCTGTCCCTTATGATGAAAAGGACATCTTTTGGGGGATTAGTTCTAGAATGTCTTGTAGGTCTTCATAGAATCATTCAACTTCAGCTTCTTTAGCATTACTGGTTGTGGCATAGTTAGATTACTGTGATATTGAATGGCTTGCCTTGGAAATGAACAGAGATCATTTTGTCATTTTTGAGATTGCACCCAAGAACTGCATTTTGGACTCTTTTGTTGACTATGAAGTCTACTCCATTTCTTCTAAGGGATTCTTGCCCACAGTAGTAAATATAATAGTCATCTGAATTAAATTTGCCCATTCTAGTCCATCTTAGTTCACTGATTCTTAACTGTCGATATTCACTCTTGCCATCTCTTGTTTGACCACTTTTTATTTACCTTGATTCATGAACCTAACATTTCAAGTTCCTATGCAATATTGTTATTTACAGCATTGAACTTTACTTCCATCACCAGTCAAATGCACAACTGGGCATTGTTTTCCCTTTGATTCCATCTCCTCATTCTTCTGGAGTTATTTTTCCACTCTGCTCCAGTAGCACATTGGGCAATTATTGACCTGGGGAGCACAGTAACACACAGTTGTGGACTCTTCTACAATCTTGGTCTCCTGCAGAGTCACATTCATTGACCTGCATTTCGGCCACAGAAAACATCTGCCTGCTACATTAACAAGTGTAGAAATCAAACCTGCTTGAACTCTGTGGGGGAAGGCAGGGTGGGATGATGTGAGAGAATAGAATTGAACATGTATATTACCATAGGTGAAATAGATGACCAGTCTAAGTTTGCTTCTTGAAACAGGGCACTCAAAGCCAGTGCACTGGGACAACCCCGAAGGATGGGACTGGGAGGAAGGTGGGAGGGGGGTTCAGGATGGGGGACACATGTACACCCGTGTCAATATGTGGCAAAAAACACCACGATATTGTAAAATAATAAGCCTCCAATTAAAATAAATTCAACAACTGCATATAAAATGAGAAATGGTGAATTATGGAAAGCTTTTCCTATAAGGTTGTTGAATCTTTCAAAGTTTAAAATTAGCTTGCATATTGTACTCTATCTATTGGGAACCACAAATATAAAAAATAGTCATTTTATGCAAATACTAGCAAAAAAAAGAACCTGTTTGATATTTATTATGCAAATGCATTTGAGGAAACTGGTAACCACATCATATAGTGTTTCCTTTATGAGAATCCCTGGGGACTCTTCTCTGGTTTCTTTACCAGCATTTTTCTCTGGCAGTTGCTCTTTTCTATTATGGATATTATGAGTTTTTGTTTTGGTTGCTAAGATAATCAGAACAAAATATGCTCTTTACGTTTAACCACTGTGTTGAACTTGATAGCATATGTATGTGCACTTACCCAATTTCAACCTATTTTCTCATCTTATTTTTATTTCACTTTCTTTCTGTCTCTCTGTCACACACACACACACACATATGCAATCTGTTATATGTATCTCACTTCTTCCTCAAATTCCTTTCTTTGGTGTGGTTAAAATATGCACATCAATATTTTTCATTTTAACCATTTATAAATGTACAAGTCAATGGCATTAAATACAATCATAAAAGTGAAGTAATCATCACCACCATCTACATCCTGATTTTTTTCTTCATCTCTAACAGAAACTCTGTATCCTTTAAACCATAACTTGCCCCTCAACCTCTTCCTCCCATCCCCAGGTAACCTCTGTTCTATTAATATTTTTTGTCTCTATGAATTTGCCAATTTTAGGCACCTCACCTAAGTAGAATCCTGCAATATCTGTCCTTCAGTGTATGACTTACTTCACCAGGCATGATGCATTCAGGCCCATTCACATTGTAGCATGAACCAAAATGTCATTCCTTTTTATAGATGAATAAAATTCCCTCAAATCCATTTTGAAAGAAGGCATGTTACTGAGTCCAAGCTCATCCTACTTGGCCCCCTCTACAGGAAACAGGCCTTGCTGACCCAGTAACCAGTTTGGTAACATCATCTTCAAGGACATTTTTTGTTGTTGTTGTTGCTGTTACTGAAACACTTTGAGTTTAATTTGTTGACATATGGTCTGTACTTAGACAAATACTATGCTCTCAGTTGAGTTCAGTTCATTCATTCAGTTGTGTCCAACTCTTTGCGACCCCATGAACTGCAGGACACCAGGCCTCCCTCCCTGTCCATCATCAACTCCCGGAATTTATTCAAACTCATGTCTACAGAGTTGGTGATGCCATCCAACCATCTCATCCTTTGTCGTTCCTTTCTCCTCCTGCCTTCAATCTTTCCCAGCATCACGGTCTTCCAGCATCACGGTCTTTTACAATGAGTCAGTTGTTCTTCTTCTTCTTTTTTTTTATTTTATTTTTAAATTTTTATTTTTACTTTATTTTGCCTTACAATCTGTATTTCTCATCAGGTGGCCAAAGTATTGGAGTTTCAGCTACAGTATCAGTCCTTCCAATGAATATTCAGGACTGATCTCCTTTAGGATGGACTGGTTGGATCTCCTTGCAGTCCAAGGGACTCTCAAGAGTCTTCTCCAACACCACAGTTCAAAAGCATCAATTCTTCAGCACTCAGCTTTCTTTACAGTTCAACTCTCACATCCATACTTGACTACCAGAGAAACAATAGCTTTGACTAGATGGACTTTTGTTGGCAAAGTAATGTCTCTGGTTTTTAATATTCTGTCTAGGTTGGTCATAACTTCTCTTCCATAGTTAAAAGCAAGCATCTTTTAATTAAATTAAAAACTTCAGATACCATCTGCAGTGATTTGGGAGCCCCCCAAATAAAGTCTGTCCCTGTTTCCATTGTTTCCCCATCTATTTACTATGCAATGATGGGACCAGATGCCATGAACTTAGTTTTCTGAATGTTGAGTTTTAAGCCAACTTTTTCACTCTCCTCTTTCACTTTCATCAAGAGGCTCTTTCAACATGGGAAAATATCACTTTTGTCATTGTATATACCAATGAATAAACACATTTGCACCAGGATACCAAAGAGTTCTCATGAAGGAAGTTTATTACAAGCCAATAAAATATAAAGGTTTGTTCTTGTCTGCATTCCCTTCCTCCTTCATCTGTTTCACACAGAAGCAAACATTGCTAGAAATGTCATCAAGGGTGTTGACTTCACCAATAATCCACCATCTCTTATTTTCAGATGTGCAGTGTTCTCCTGTTGAAGAATGCTCTGAAACAGTCTGAGGGTCTCAGAGGTGGGGACTATGCAGGGCAGTCTTAGCAGGTGAAATCTGGTGGGTTCTTCCTAAACAATCTTGAGTGTTTGCATCAGTGAATGATAACTACTTATAGAAGAATTTAACATGCAATATGTTTTTATAATGCTAGTGGGTAATTAGGATTAATTTTGGAAGACTTAAATCCACTTAAGAGTTTAATTGGAGTATAGTTGTTTTATAATATGGTGTTAGTTTCTGCTGTATAACACAGTGAATCAGTCATATGTATGTGTGTATATATGTATATACCCCTTCCCTCTTGGACCTTCCTCCTTCCTGTCCCATCCCACCCATCTAAGTCATTACAGAGCACTGAGCTGAGCGCCCTGTGTTACACAGCAGCTTCCCACTGGTTATTGTTTTACCCATGGAGTGTATATATGTCAATCCTAATCCCCCAGTTCATCCTAGTCTCCCTCCCCTCCATGTCCACAAGCCCATTCTCTACGTCTGCATCTCTATTCCTGCCCCATACATACGTTCATCAGTACCGTTTTTCTAGATTCCACATACATGAGTTAATATATACTATTTGCTTTCCTCTTTCTGACTTGTTTCGATCTGTATGACAGACTCTCGGCCCATCCACGTCTCTGCAAATCCACTTTGAGGTTTCTCTGTCATCATTCATTTTGGCACAATAACATCTTTCAATTACTGGCTTTGTCACTTTGGGCCACTGAATGGCCTTCTGCTTGAGTGAGTCTCTCCCTTACCATGCCTCTCCAGCTACAAAAGTGTGAGGTCAGTGTGACGATGTCTGTCAGAGTTCCATTCACCATTTGTAAAATAGACATAATGGGACTTCATGAAGTTTCTATAAGAAAAGAAGTTAAGAAAGGGTCAAGCATCTGATAAATTAAATGTTATTTTTCTTCTCTCTTATTTGAATCAGGAGTTGTGGGGCAAGACAGATGGGACAAATGGTTGTCAAAAGGCTGCAAGGCAGGAATTTAAGTTTAAATTCAATTGAGAAAATGATTTGATAAATAACCAATGTCCTGTTAAGTTGGAATATTTGTTTGACATGGATTTTGAAGCATGACTACTTAGATGAAACACTTAACAACAACATCGGCTGATATTATAAATTATAACATACCACGACAGAATTTGTGACTGATGCACAGGTATGAAATAGCCCAGCTATCTAGCATAGTAACTACTTCTCTATGTAATCTAATTTGAAGACATGGAGGAAAGTTTAGACACCAAAATAAGATTAGGTCTTTGTAAAAACATTCAAAACTAAAAATCAGCACACTCCAAGTGTTTATTCTTTGGTCAGCCCTGTTGTCTTTCTATCTGTCATTTTATAGATTTTTATATCTGTGATTTTAAAGCTGATATTAACTGGTGCTTCTTTATAGTAGCCATTGATACTATTATATATTTAATTAGATGGAGAATTGGTAAATTTTAATTGATTCATCCAGTTTAGACATGAACTTTGGGTTGTTCAAATCAAGATGAACTTCTCCTTTATGGAGCTTTTCCATATATATTGATTCAGATGTCTTCTAGCTCAGTCTCACATTAATAAAGTAAATAAGAGTTTAAAGATTCAGTGTTATCAAGTATAAGTGATATAATGCACATTAAAAACACAATTGTAGAATCATGTATATGGTGCTAATGCAGTCAGCATCAACCAACCAACCTGAAACATTTTCTCATGTTATCAGCAGAATAAAAAAAATATATTCCCAGCATGTTAGGGGGGCAGTTGATATACCTCAACTAAGTTAATGAGGAAACACTTATTGAATTCAATATACAGCAGTAGCCCAGATACTTTTACTTGTTAACATCAGCCTGATTACTTTGATCTTAGTTATGACATGAACCTTAAGTACCTAGATAGATTTCATGGCATGACTTTACAAAGCAGTTTAGTAATGTTAATTGCTTTTTACCTGGATACCCACAGATCATAGGTTCTGCTCTGAGACATGGTAAGTAAGGAGTTATTAAATTCATTTCACATGTTAGAAATCCAAGGGAAGCACATACGCCCAGTGAGTAGCAAATCAGCATATATACTAAAGTTTTCTCTCTCTTTTCTTTTTTCTTTGTTTTTGAGGGGAGGCTATTTTGCCACTCTAAGTTACTACTGTTTTAAGATTAAGTTTAGGGTATTCTCTGGCTCTCCAGTGGGCACGACTCCACACTTTCACTACTGAGGGCATGGGTTCAATCCCTGATCAGGGAACTAAGATCCTGCAAGCCGAAAAGAAAAAAAAAAAAAAAAAGAACTTTGTCTAAACTGATTAGAGGTGGAGAAAAAGGCAGAATAAATTTGAGAATGAGTGAATGGCAGTGAATAATTTATTTTCTTCATTCATTTTTACTCTGAAGTAGAGCAATGGGGGAAAACAAGAATACCTCTCAGCTCCCCAGGTACTTCCCTACCCTGACCTTCATCAACCACGTCGTTTAAACCAGCAGAGCCTAGCTCATCTGTATAACCCAGCAGACTTACTCTGTTGGATAAAAGCATCTGGATATTTAAACCTGACTGATTCACAGATTTCTTACTTATTATTGTGCAGTTCTGTGCAATGGTTTGTAAAATTCTTACAGTCAACCACACAACATAATAAATTCAAGCAATGTTGAATATATTTTAGTGTATCCTGTGATGAATAGACAGTCACAGTGAGTTAGAAATGAAAAGATAGTTTTGGCTGAATAAAGGTGAATGTTATTAACTGACTGATTAAATAAGATTCAGCTAAGTTCTTAAGGACCTGCAGTTGGTGTATATGACTGTGAATTTGGACGTGTGAATATCTGTCAAGCTTTTTCTTTGATTTCATAGTAAGGAAATATATTATTGAATGATGTTAAAGGATAGTCTTTAATTGCTAGAGAAGCCTTCACTCTGTAATATTCTGGCCAGATACCAGGTAATGGTTAACTTATTTGGGGGGATTATTATCATAAATCTTCATATCATAAAATAAAAGTGTCAATTATAACATTTGAAGAATGATATATTAAATTTCTAGGTAAGTAGAAAGCATTTGTAAATTGACATTTGGCCAATTTTCTTCGAAATTACACACATTTATATAAAATCCTGCAGTTGTTTTATGGTTGAATATGAAGACTTATCCTATTCTTTATAAGCTGGCAAGTTATTGTTCTTTATAGAAATTTTAGGAATCAAAAACTAGTGTTTTAAAATAAAAGAATGCATGCTTATCCCTTTAAAAAGCTGAGCAATATGTAATTATGTGAATAAAAAGGCACAGCCATTTCATTTTCTTCTCTCAGCCCCAACCATATTCAGCAGTGTAGGGATTCCAGATGTCACTCTTTGTATTTATTAATATAAACAAATGCTTTGGTTTTCATATAGACATACTCATATACACATTCAGTCACAAAAGATAACTTGTTTCATTCAAACTGTTCAGAAATCTGTTTTTGTTTTTTACTTAACAGTGTAACCTAGACTTTCCTTCAGAATGTATGTACATGCTTAATTGCTCAGTCATACCTGACTTTTGCAACCCCATGGGCTGCAGCCTGCCAGCTCCTCTGTCCATAGGGATTCTCCAGGCAAGAATACTGAAGTGGGTTGCCTTACTTTCCTCCGAGGGATCTTCCCAACCCAGGGATTGAACCCAGGACTCCCTCATTGCAGGTAGATTCTTTACCGTCTGAGCCACCACCAGCGAAGCCCAAGAATACCGGAGTGGGTAGCCTACCCCTTCTCCAGCAGATCCTTCCGACCCAAGAATCAAATTGGGGTCCCCTGCATAGCAGGTGGATTCTTTACCATCTGAACTACCAGAGAAGCCCTCAGAATATATAGAATGACCTTAATATCTTTAGTGTTTCTCCACTGTATCATGTAATAATGTTTATTTAACCAATTCTTTGGTAGTAGTGTCTCCTTTTCATTATTTGAAGTACTATTCAGAGAATATCTTTCAACATGTATCCCCTGTTATTAAATTTGATTTTCTCCAACTTAATATTATATTAGTATGAATATTATATACAATATAACATAATCACATTATATATATTAATTAATATTGTATATTATGTTACTTAAATATTCAGTATGAATCACTGGATTGCAGAATGTTGGGAGAAAAAACATATATAAACTGGGGCTTCCCTGGTGGCTCAGAGGTTAAAGCATCTGCCTGGAATGAGGGAGACCCAGGTTCGATCCCTGGCTCACAAAGATCCCCTGGAGAAGGAAATGGCAACCCACTCCAGTACTCTTGCCTGGAGAATCCCATGGAGGGAGGAGCCTGGTAGGCTATGGTTCATGGTGTCGCAAAGAGTCGGACACAACTGAGCGACTTGATTTCACTTCACTAAACCCATATATGACCTTTATATCTGTATATTCTATGTTAACCAATAATATATACAATAAACTAGCTAATATACATTTTTCTTCATCACCTCCTTGCATTTGTTGAAAGCACTGCATATAACAATGTTTCTCAATCTTGGCTGCATTTTAGGCTTTTAAAATTGTGATTCCCAGATTGCATTAATTAAATTAGAGTCTCTAGCACGGGAGACCTAGGCTTTGTAGAGCTCCCCAGATGATTCCATTGTGAATCAATGTCAAAAACCACTGACTATGTAACACAAGGAGCACAGCCTGGCATGCTGTGATGACCTACGATGGAAAGGTGGGGAGGAAGGCACAATATATATATATATATATATATATATATATATATACTTCCCCTGTAGATATACCTAAATATATATGATTGATTCTTGTTGTTATATGGCAGAAACCAACAACCACGTTGTAAAGCAATTATACTACAATTAAAAAAATAACAATAAAGAAAGTAGACTGACTAGACAGAGTATCTTTAGAATGAGATGCTGCTCAGAGAGAAATAGATAGGATGCAAGGAAAAAATTTCAGTAAGTTAGTCATCAAGAATATTATATATGTGAAAAACATATCCACAGATGCTAATTTTTTGCACAAAACCAGAAGAGTCCTTTTTCTGGTTTAATTTGGTTAATGGAAGTGAAGGAACAAGTTGCAGCATCTTGCTGGGCTTGAAGAGGTAACAGGATTGGGTAACAGGCTCCCCACAGGTCGGAACTTGTTACCAGCTGTGCTGGCTCATGGCATCTCCTCTGAGGCAGTTGTTTGGGTGGTATTACTTCTCTATTTGTTGTCATCACTTTTCCACTCGTGCTTCTTTTTCCTGGTAGAGAGGACCTTCCTTGAGCAGGGACCCCATCCCAAGTTCACAGTAGAGCTAGCACAAACAACTTTGAATAAGTATTGTGTCATGAATAAATGACATTGGTCCTCCAAAGGAAGGTAGCAGCTAACTAAATAGAGCTGATCACCATATGAAAAGATTGGTTCTGTTTTCCCTCTTTAAAATTCTTGTAAGCCAGATTGAGAACAAGATGCATTTTATTTGGAGAGATATCAGAATGCATTTCACTTCCAGTTGGATTGTCTTTAAGAAAAATAGAAGAAAGGTGATTTTGCATCATATACAACTGGAGTAAGTATAAGAAAAAGATGGTAAAGATGAGTATTAGGAAGAAAAAAGACAGTTTATTTAATATGGTAATGAGTACATTCTTCAGAAAGGCAGAGAAATATTACACTCTTTTCTAAAAAAAAAAAATTGTATTTAAGCAAGAAATAGTTGTAAGGAAACCTGCATTTGTGAAAGTCATCTTTTTCATCAGAATGAAAAAGATTTCGTGTGGAATAAAGATGGTACCTAAAGGAACCAGGAAGGGTCAGATCAGCACTGGAATGAGGTGTGACAACTACATTAAAAGGAAATATTTTAGAAGTTCAGTTAAAATGACTGAAAATATGAATATTACCATGTTTAATGTCTAATATTAAAATGAATGAGACAGGCATGACTCAGGAAAGAATGAGAATGATTCTGCTGTACTCCAAGAATCTAAGACCTTGGTGTAAAATATCTCATTCAACTGTTGGAGAAAGAACAGAATAGTTTATCCATCCTTGCAAACTTGTAATATCTGAGGAAATGAAAACTAGTATTTTAATAGCCCAAGGCATGATGTAGGTGATGACGGACATTGTCAATTTAATATAGATTTGATTTCACTACTGTGTAAATTCAGAAATAGGAAAGGCCCAAGTATATGGGAATAAAGGTGTGAGTATATGAAGATGTGGATTGTGAAAAGGAAAAATATTTTTATCATGTTTGTAATGATAATTATCTGCAATAAATAATTTCCTGTATTTATTTCTTATATTTAATATCAATACTTTCAAAACAGTTTTAAATTTGACATCCTTAGCTGCAGTCCATGGGGTCGCTAAGAGTCGGACACGACTGAGCGACTTCACTTTCACTTTTTACTTTCACGCATTGGAGAAGGAAACGGCAACCGGCTCCGGTGTTTTTGCCTGGAGAATCCCAGGGACGCGGAGCCTGTGGGCTGCCATCTATGGAGTCGCACAGAATCGGACAGGACTGAAGCGACTTAGCAGCAGCAGCAGCAGAAGCATAATGGTGAAATAATTTCATCGTGATCTTTTGTCTCAAAAAACAAAACCAGTCCACTTCTATGCAGTTTTTATTCTCCAATTTATTATTTTATTCTGAACATCTTCAGTTGTCTGTGTCGTATATTTTATCATTATCAGTGTTATACGCAGGCCTAATTAGGAATATCTTTTCTCCTATATAAAGGGATCAAGCATTTTCAAGTGGCAACTTTAAAACAGAATTTTAGGGCAATAGTTGTTTGTTCGAAGTAATTGTTTTCATAAAATAAACTAGATAGGCAGCATATTAAAAAGTAGAGACATTACTTTGCCAACAAAGGTCCATCTAGTCAAAGCTGTGTTTTTTCCAGTAGTCATGTATGAATGTGAGAGTTGGGCTATAAAGAAAGCTGAGTGCCGAAGAACTGATGCTTTTGAACTGTGGTGTTGAGAGTCCCTTGGACTGCAAGGAGATCTAATCAGTCCATCCTAAAGGAAATCAGTCCTGAATATTTTTTGGAAGAACTGATGCTGAAGCTGAAGCTTCAAGACTTTGGCCACCTGATGCAAATAACTGACTCATTTGAAAAGACCCTGATGCTGGGAAAGATTGAAGGTGAGAGGAGAACGGGACAACAGAGGATGACATGGTTGGATAGCATCACCACTCAATGGACATAAGTTTGAGTAAGCACTGGGAGTTGGTGATGGACAGGAAGGCCTGGTGTGCTGCAGTCCATGGAGCCACAAAGAGTGAGACATGACTGAGTGACTGAACTGAACTGAACTGAACCTGTCTCTTATACACATCTCAGTTAAAATGACTGAAAATATGAATATTACCATGTTTAATGTCTAATATTAAAATGAATGAGACAGGCATGACTCAGGAAAGAATGAGAATGATTCTGCTGTACTCCAAGAATCTAAGACCTTGGTGTAAAATATCTCATTCAACTGTTGGAGAAAGAACAGAATAGTTTATCCATCCTTGCAAACTTGTAATATCTGAGGAAATGAAAACTAGTATTTTAATAGCCCAAGGCATGATGTAGGTGATGACGGACATTGTCAATTTAATATAGATTTGATTTCACTACTGTGTAAATTCAGAAATAGGAAAGGCCCAAGTATATGGGAATAAAGGTGTGAGTATATGAAGATGTGGATTGTGAAAAGGAAAAATATTTTTATCATGTTTGTAATGATAATTATCTGCAATAAATAATTTCCTGTATTTATTTCTTATATTTAATATCAATACTTTCAAAACAGTTTTAAATTTGACATCCTTAGCTGCAGTCCATGGGGTCGCTAAGAGTCGGACACGACTGAGCGACTTCACTTTCACTTTTTACTTTCACGCATTGGAGAAGGAAACGGCAACCGGCTCCGGTGTTTTTGCCTGGAGAATCCCAGGGACGCGGAGCCTGTGGGCTGCCGTCTATGGAGTCGCACAGAATCGGACAGGACTGAAGCGACTTAGCAGCAGCAGCAGCAGAAGCATAATGGTGAAATAATTTCATCGTGATCTTTTGTCTCAAAAAACAAAACCAGTCCACTTCTATGCAGTTTTTATTCTCCAATTTATTATTTTATTCTGAACATCTTCAGTTGTCTGTGTCGTATATTTTATCATTATCAGTGTTATACGCAGGCCTAATTAGGAATATCTTTTCTCCTATATAAAGGGATCAAGCATTTTCAAGTGGCAACTTTAAAACAGAATTTTAGGGCAATAGTTGTTTGTTCGAAGTAATTGTTTTCATAAAATAAACTAGATAGGCAGCATATTAAAAAGTAGAGACATTACTTTGCCAACAAAGGTCCATCTAGTCAAAGCTGTGTTTTTTCCAGTAGTCATGTATGAATGTGAGAGTTGGGCTATAAAGAAAGCTGAGTGCCGAAGAACTGATGCTTTTGAACTGNATATATATATATATACTTCCCCTGTAGATATACCTAAATATATATGATTGATTCTTGTTGTTATATGGCAGAAACCAACAACCACGTTGTAAAGCAATTATACTACAATTAAAAAAATAACAATAAAGAAAGTAGACTGACTAGACAGAGTATCTTTAGAATGAGATGCTGCTCAGAGAGAAATAGATAGGATGCAAGGAAAAAATTTCAGTAAGTTAGTCATCAAGAATATTATATATGTGAAAAACATATCCACAGATGCTAATTTTTTGCACAAAACCAGAAGAGTCCTTTTTCTGGTTTAATTTGGTTAATGGAAGTGAAGGAACAAGTTGCAGCATCTTGCTGGGCTTGAAGAGGTAACAGGATTGGGTAACAGGCTCCCCACAGGTCGGAACTTGTTACCAGCTGTGCTGGCTCATGGCATCTCTCCTCTGAGGCAGTTGTTTGGGTGGTATTACTTCTCTATTTGTTGTCATCACTTTTCCACTCGTGCTTCTTTTTCCTGGTAGAGAGGACCTTCCTTGAGCAGGGACCCCATCCCAAGTTCACAGTAGAGCTAGCACAAACAACTTTGAATAAGTATTGTGTCATGAATAAATGACATTGGTCCTCCAAAGGAAGGTAGCAGCTAACTAAATAGAGCTGATCACCATATGAAAAGATTGGTTCTGTTTTCCCTCTTTAAAATTCTTGTAAGCCAGATTGAGAACAAGATGCATTTTATTTGGAGAGATATCAGAATGCATTTCACTTCCAGTTGGACTGTCTTTAAGAAAAATAGAAGAAAGGTGATTTTGCATCATATACAACTGGAGTAAGTATAAGAAAAAGATGGTAAAGATGAGTATTAGGAAGAAAAAAGACAGTTTATTTAATATGGTAATGAGTACATTCTTCAGAAAGGCAGAGAAATATTACACTCTTTTCTAAAAAAAAAAAATTGTATTTAAGCAAGAAATAGTTGTAAGGAAACCTGCATTTGTGAAAGTCATCTTTTTCATCAGAATGAAAAAGATTTCGTGTGGAATAAAGATGGTACCTAAAGGAACCAGGAAGGGTCAGATCAGCACTGGAATGAGGTGTGACAACTACATTAAAAGGAAATATTTTAGAAGTTCAGTTAAAATGACTGAAAATATGAATATTACCATGTTTAATGTCTAATATTAAAATGAATGAGACAGGCATGACTCAGGAAAGAATGAGAATGATTCTGCTGTACTCCAAGAATCTAAGACCTTGGTGTAAAATATCTCATTCAACTGTTGGAGAAAGAACAGAATAGTTTATCCATCCTTGCAAACTTGTAATATCTGAGGAAATGAAAACTAGTATTTTAATAGCCCAAGGCATGATGTAGGTGATGACGGACATTGTCAATTTAATATAGATTTGATTTCACTACTGTGTAAATTCAGAAATAGGAAAGGCCCAAGTATATGGGAATAAAGGTGTGAGTATATGAAGATGTGGATTGTGAAAAGGAAAAATATTTTTATCATGTTTGTAATGATAATTATCTGCAATAAATAATTTCCTGTATTTATTTCTTATATTTAATATCAATACTTTCAAAACAGTTTTAAATTTGACATCCTTAGCTGCAGTCCATGGGGTCGCTAAGAGTCGGACACGACTGAGCGACTTCACTTTCACTTTTTACTTTCACGCATTGGAGAAGGAAACGGCAACCCGCTCCGGTGTTTTTGCCTGGAGAATCCCAGGGACGCGGAGCCTGTGGGCTGCCGTCTATGGAGTCGCACAGAATCGGACAGGACTGAAGCGACTTAGCAGCAGCAGCAGCAGAAGCATAATGGTGAAATAATTTCATCGTGATCTTTTGTCTCAAAAAACAAAACCAGTCCACTTCTATGCAGTTTTTATTCTCCAATTTATTATTTTATTCTGAACATCTTCAGTTGTCTGTGTCGTATATTTTATCATTATCAGTGTTATACGCAGGCCTAATTAGGAATATCTTTTCTCCTATATAAAGGGATCAAGCATTTTCAAGTGGCAACTTTAAAACAGAATTTTAGGGCAATAGTTGTTTGTTCGAAGTAATTGTTTTCATAAAATAAACTAGATAGGCAGCATATTAAAAAGTAGAGACATTACTTTGCCAACAAAGGTCCATCTAGTCAAAGCTGTGTTTTTTCCAGTAGTCATGTATGAATGTGAGAGTTGGGCTATAAAGAAAGCTGAGTGCCGAAGAACTGATGCTTTTGAACTGTGGTGTTGAGAGTCCCTTGGACTGCAAGGAGATCTAATCAGTCCATCCTAAAGGAAATCAGTCCTGAATATTTTTTGGAAGAACTGATGCTGAAGCTGAAGCTTCAAGACTTTGGCCACCTGATGCAAATAACTGACTCATTTGAAAAGACCCTGATGCTGGGAAAGATTGAAGGTGAGAGGAGAACGGGACAACAGAGGATGACATGGTTGGATAGCATCACCACTCAATGGACATAAGTTTGAGTAAGCACTGGGAGTTGGTGATGGACAGGAAGGCCTGGTGTGCTGCAGTCCATGGAGCCACAAAGAGTGAGACATGACTGAGTGACTGAACTGAACTGAACTGAACTAAGATGGCCTGTTGAAATGTATGTGGTTCATTATTTCATATTTTCATTTCTAATACCACTTTTTCTTATTCTGTTCCTGCTGAGGATCAAGGTGTAGCTTTTAGTAATAAATTATGGCATTATGAAAAACTGAAGTCACTATTTAAAAATCTACTTCAAGACTACTTAAATATGATGTCTTCCATCTTAAGTTATTTTAAAGTATTTTGCAAATAAAGATAACAATTTTAGGACTAACATCATGAGAAGGTTATCATAATAAAATCTGAAACCCAATGAAAATTGGTATCAAGTTCACTATGGCAGTTTCCCAGATGTTAGAAGGTATAAACATTTTATATCCACTACCCTCTATTACAGATGAAAAACCAGGGCCCAACAGGTAGTTATTTAGATACTGATGAGCTGTGAGTACAATCCTAACTCTTGATTCCTAGTTTACTGCTCTTCTGTGTCATAATACACTGATTTTTTAAGCCCAAGTATTTGTCCTCTGCAATCCCCCTTTCCATTAGCATTCCTCTTCATCAGGAAAATAAAAATTGTCCTCTTCCTCTCCTTCCTCTTCCTTTACTTGCCTGAAAATGTACAGATGGAAATAATGTTAGCACAGCCGGAAACAGAAGATACCTGATCTGAGTGTTTATACTGTATTATGATAAAGGTCAGGTTGGAAAAGTCAGCCTGGATTAAAGGCAAAAACAAGCATAAGCACTAAGACCAGTATCTACTAAAACTGTAAAGCAAAGACTGGCCAAATGTTGACCCTTTTTTTTTTAAATAAAGCTACTAAAATGTAAATAAACCCTTTCATCATAAATTATGTGTTGTTGACACTAGTTTTTTGACTTTCGGAATATATTTTTATAATTATATTTTCATGTATTCATGTAAACTCTGGTTGAAAACACAAATCCAATGACCCTAAGGAACTTAATTCTCTCAGCTCAAAAATAGGACTTTCTGAATGATTTCATCAGAAGGTTATTATGCTTTCATTTAAAGGGGTCATGTAAGACCTCAGGAGAAATACTTGCTTAATGTTGTGTATTTAAACACAGGGCATTTTTATCAAAACCGTAATTTACATATGCTTATGAAATATAAAAGAAAGAGGAGAAATAAAATCTGACAGGAATATCTTGACAAATGGCCCAAAGAAATATAATCTTACTTTGCAGTGGGTAGGTTCTGCCATGTATAAAGGAATTTAAGGACACCCTTTCATAGACAAATTAGAAAATCTCTCATCTTAGGATAACAATGAATTATCATTAGCTATGTTTAATAGATGGCATTCTAGGATATACATCTTTTTCTATTTTAATTTTTTTTATTTTATTCTACTTTACAATACTGTATTGGTTTTGCCATAATTTGACATGAATCAGCCACATGTGTACATGTGCTCCCAATCCTGAAACCCCCTCCCACCTCCCACCCCATATCATCTCTCTGGACCATCCCCGTGCGCCAGCCCCAAGCATCATGTATCCTGCATTGAACATAAACTGGCACTTCATTTCTTACATAATAGTATACATGTTTCAATGCCATTCTCCCAAATCATCCGACCCTCTCCCTCTCCCACAGAGTCCAAAAGTCCATTCTATACATCTGTGTCTCTTTTGTTGTCTCACATACAGGGTCATCATTACTATCTTTCTAAATTCCATATATATGTGTCAGTATACTGTATTGGTGTTTTTCTTTCTGGCTTACTTCACTCTGTATAATCAGCTCCAGTTTCATCCATCTCATTAGAACTGATTCAAATTTATTCTTTATAAGGGCTGAGTAATACTCCATTGTGTATATGTACCACAGCTTTCTTATCCATTCATCTGCTGATGGACATCTAGGTTGTTTCCATGTCCTGGCTATTATAAACAATGCTGCAATGAACATTGGGGTACACGTGTCTCTTTCAATTCTGGTTTCCTTGGTGTGTATGCCCAGTAGTGGGATGTACCTTGGATTTTTTTTCATCTTTTATAGATGGGCTTCCCTGGTGGCTTAGATGGTAAAGAATCTGCCTGTAATGAGGGAGACCTGGGTCCAATCCCTGGGTTGGGAAGACCCCCTGGAGAAGGGAATGGCAACCCACTCTAGTGTTTTTGCCTGGAGAATCCCATGGACAGAGGAGCTGGGCAGGCTGTAGTCCATGCGGTTGCAGAGTCGGACACTACTGAATGACTTTCAGTCACTCACTCATACATGGGAAGATCCTCAAATAAACTGTTATGGAGTACAGTAGAGGAACTATGTAAGTTTAGGGTACACACTTGATTAAAGTTACACATTTGAATAAAATTAGAAGGACCAAAGAAGGGAACTTTAATCAAAGAGTCTTTGTTGGGTTCCTGATCCTTTAAATAATATTTATGGCTCACATATTTATGTGGTAGGCATTAGGGCATATAACAATGACTGAAGTGGACAATAATACATTTTAGGGGGGCACACTTTTTACTGTCAAAGGTGTATCATCAGTGCTTTGCATGCTTACAAAGAAGGGAGTGGTTGAGAGTAAGCTTAGGGATGCAGAGAGCAGATAGAACAGAGAGCCCTGAAGGGCAGAACCGCGGAGGGGTAGAGGCAGGCTGAGTTCTGGGACTCTGTCCACTGGGGAGCCCTCTCTGATGCAGACTCTGTGTGGGCTCCTCTAATGGGCCCTGACTGTTGTTGCCCACTGGCTAAGTCAGGTCCAGCTCTTTGTGACCCTCTGGCCTATGGCACACCAGGCTCCACTGTCCTCTATTGTCTAGTGGAATTTACTCAAATTCATATCCTTTGGGTCACGACCCTGGTAGGTCTGTCTGTTTCCCACCTTGTAGTAACCATCTCATTCCATTGCCTCTCCCCTTGGCACACCCCACCCCGCTCCCCACCATGTTTTCTTGCCTTTTCTCGCTCCTGACTGAGTCATTTTGAGCCATGAATTTTCTCGCATCCGAGATCCAGCCCTGGTACCTGGCACAGGGCGGGTGCTCTGTGGTTTCTGCTTAATCGATATGCTAGCAGTTATCTGACAAAGCGTACAGGGGTTGTAGAGAAACAGCATCTCTGTGCTTGACCATCTGCATTACATTAGAAACATAATGACTGAAAACATCTTTCCCTTTGAATTTTTTGAGACCGAATACCAGTGGCGGGGAGGAGAGGTCCTATGGGAGAGAGGGTTGTAGCTGCCCCACTCTCTCCAAGTAACGTCTGCCAGTTCTTCCCCAATCACAAGTAGATACAACTGGACTTAAAAAACAAGATGTGAATTTACCTTTGTAAAGTAAAAAACAAATTTTTTAATTAAAAAAAAAAAAGATGTGAATTTACCCTCAAAGCATCTCTTAGGCCTAGGTTCCAATCAGATTTCCACTCCAAAGCTATTATACTTCCAGCAAGTTGCTGGCTATTGGAAATCACTGCAAATAATTATTTAATCATGTTATAAAAACACAATCTGTAGAACAAAACCCCAACCAAGCCCCCTGCCTTAGATGCTAAAGGGAAACCCATACCTTAGAGGGAAAATGGAAAGTGGAAATGTACTTGAATTCACGCCTGGAAACCCCCTCCCCGCACCACCTTGAACTCCTATGATGAGTACTGTTTTAGGTTCTCTCTGGACTATGTGCAGAAATTCTGGCTTGTGGGAGTAAAAGTATGAGCATCCCTGTGTGCTAAATTCACAGAGTGAAAATTAGATGCCAAGCCTTCCCTAGAAGAACTTTGTAACAACCTGACCCAGGCTTACCTCTGGTATTTGCTTCAGAAAATCATTTGAAACATATTGTAGTCTTTGGTTTCAAGTTTATAATCAGAGCGGTTTGAAATCTATTGGCACTGAACATAAAAGCCAAAGAGTAAAATGGGAACATATGAACACTGAATATAGGTAGTGATGAATCACAGTGCCTCAGCTTTCAAGTATTACAATTATCCACCTAAAAATACCCTAAGGCGCCCTGTGCCCTTCCCTACTGTTTACCCTGGTTGCTGCCTGAAAAACCTCGAGAGCTGCTATGCATTGGCTTTTAAGTGATAATGTTAGAACTCTTTGAGATATATATATATATATATATATTTACTTACCAATTATCTTTTACTTGCTGTGTATTTATCTTCTGAGATAAATATGGTAACTCACTAATCACACTAATTGAGGGTGGGCACTGGTAGCATTATGGGATTTACAGATTAGTCACACTTGGAGTCAGTGTTAGCTGGATTATATCAGTGATGCAAATTAAAAAAAAAAAAAAAAACTTAGTGCAGACTTTGATCTTGGACTCTGAGCTCTAGGGTTAGCTGCCAAATGATGTCAGATTCCTATTGTTAACTATTAAAGAACCCAAACAGGGTTTTGGTTTATAGCATCTCCAGATGTTTATTGGAGCTCAGAAAATCTCCGCCATTATTATGCTTAACCACGATGACCTTGAGTTTGTGGAAAGACCATCTTTCCCTCTAGAATTTATGTGCGTGTCCACGTGCTTATGTGCTCAGTCCCATCAGCTGTGTCCCACTCTTGGCAATGCTATGGACTGTGTAGCCCACCAGGCTTCTCTTTTCACAGGATTTTCCTGGCAACAATACTAGAATGGGTTGCCATGCCCTACTCCAGGGGATCTTCCCAACCCAGGGATCAGACCCACATCTCCCGCACATCCTGCATTGCAGGCAGATGCTTTACCACTGAGCCACTGCGTGTGTGTTTTCTCCTTAAAGTTGGAGCGGGGGGCGGGGGAGATGAGATAGAACAAAAATTAAAGCTCTACAAATAAAGTGCAACTATTGTCAACACTGAGACCAGTGGTAAGGCAAGTATATTGAATAAAAAGACAAAATAAAGTAACTGCAGCTGGAGTAGGGGGAGAACAGAAGAAAAGAAAGTACTGCAAAAGAGAGGCAGAAAATAGCCAGATGGGTTGGTTTCCTGGGAGGTTTCCTTACACCTCTGAATGAAAGGAGAGAATAACTTTGAAAATTAACTTTTTCCTCTCACTTGCAGCAAAACGCTTAATTTAATAGTGTATGAAAGTCCTTGAGTTCAAACAGAGGTGAGGGATGAAAAATTTACTAAGTCAAGTGGGTTTCCTTTCCACCAGCTTCATGTCTTATTCTGTAAACTAGAAAAGTTAATTTATGTCCCAATTAAAAATGTGTCAGAACACAATCTTACCTGATTTAAATGCTTATTTAAAAATAAGCACTTAAACAATAAACCCTGATTTAAGGGTTGTTTTTGTAATACCATATATTTTCACATTTGTGCTGTCATTATTGTAATAAGACAAAAATCAAGAAAATATACAACCCCATAATTAATTTCTAGAAAAAATGTTTTTACAAACATAGGTTTCTCTCAGTGACATACACTTTTGTCTAGACACACATGGATGTAGGTGAACTGCAAGAGAAGGCCACCTGCATTTGCTGGGAAAGAAAAGGCTGTCGGGAGTACACTGGTTGCCCTGTGGGGTGTTTGCTTTTTGCCTCTTGCCCAGTTCACTGCTATAAGCATCCTTTCTGAGTGCAGTCTGATATGCACTTAAAAACAGGAGCATATACATGTTGACCTGAGCCCATGAGCTGAATTATCCTGAGAAGGAGACGAGAGCTTCCCCTGTGGAACCTGCCTGAGATTTTGCAGTTGGGATTAAGCGCATGGACAGCTGAATTTAGAGCATTGCCTGTTAGATGTAAGAAATTATGGAATGAGGTCTTTGGCTGGGTTTTCCAGGTGATGCAGTGGTAAAGAAGCCACCTTCCAAAGCAGGAGACTCAGGTTCGATCCCTGGATCAGGAAGATCCGCTGGAGGAGGAAATGGCAACTGACTCCAGTATTCTTACCTGGGACATCCACATAGGCCAAGGAGCCTGACGGGCTACAATCCATGGGGTCGTAAAGAGCCTGACACGACTGAGAATGCACGCACAACAGCATCTTTGACTTCGGGGAATAAAGTGCCCCTGGTGGCTATTCTTCTGTCCCACGGCATGTCCTGTCACAAGATTGACTCAGAATAGGGTGGCTCTGAGAGCCAGGCTTAGCTGCAGAGGAGCTTCTGAATGGTCAGTGGGTTTAGAAGTAACTCCCTAAACCCTTTCAGTCACCTTGACTCTAAGCAGAATTTGGTCCCCAAGTGTTGGCTCCCAGTCCAATTGGGAAATTTCCAATGCACTCCCACACAGTGCTCCCACTGCTCCCACTGCTCCCACTGCTCCCACTGCTCCATCCTGGTGTCCCGAATCAGCTCAGCTCAGACACCATGGAGCTGGAGATGGGTCACATCCTGTAGGTCTGGGGCTCAGTCCCTAATACTGCCACACCCCTGCCTCAGAAGGCAGTTCCAAGTCTAGGTTTTCACTTAGGCACATGACCAACTGTGTAGATGGAAGGTTCCAATGGTATCAGGCTCTATAACTGTAGATCACAGGTCCCAGTGATCCTCTCCCTGGGTTCAATTAATTTTCTAGAGCAGCTCACAGAACTCAGAGAAGGATTTGACAGGCACACCTCAGACATACTTCAGGCTGGATTCCAGTCCACCACAATGAAGCAGACATTGCTTCATTGTGAGCCACTGTATTTTTCCCAGTACATACAAAAGATTTGTTTACACCTTACTGTGGTCTGTTAAGCGTAAACTAGCATCATGTTTTAAACATACATTGTTGTTCAGTCACTAAGTCATGTCTGACTTTTTGCGACCCCATGGACTGCAGCTCACCAGGCTTTCCTGTCCTTCATTATCTTCCAGAGTTTAAACTCACGTCCACCTTGTCTGTGATGTCATCCAACCATCTCATCCTGTCCTCCCCCTTCTTCTCTGGCCCTCAGTCTTTCCCAGTACCTGGGAGTTGGCTCTTTGCATCAGGTGGCCAAAGGATAGGAGCTTCAGCTTCAGCATCAGTTCTTCCAGTGAATATTCAGGGTTGGTTTCCTTTAGGGTTGACTGCTGATCTCCTGACTGTCCAAGGCACTCTCAAGAATCATTTCCAGCTCCATAACTCAAAAGCACAAATTCTTTGGCACTCAGCCTTTTTTATGGTCCAATTCTCACATCCATACATGACTACTAGAAAAACCGAACTTTGACTATATGGACTATTGTCAGCAAAATGATGTCTCTGCTTTTTAATACTGTATCTAGGTTGGTCATAGCAAGCGTCTTCTAATTTCATGGCTGCAGTCACTATCCACAGTGATTTTGGAGCCCAAAAAAGCAAAATCTGTCACTGCTTCCACTTTTTCCCCTTCTATTTGTCTTGACGTGACATAATCTTAATTTAAAAGTACCATATTGCTAAAAATCACTATCATCTGTGCTTTCATGGAGTCATAATCTTGCTGATGGAGGGTCTTGCCCTGACTGATGACTACTGACTGATCATGGTGGTGTTTGAGGCAATTTCTTAAAATAAGAAATGATGAAGTGTGCTGCACTGACTGGGTCTGCCTATCATGAATGACTTCTCTGTAGCATATAGTGCTGTTAGACAGCATTTTACTCACAGCAGAGCTACTTTCAGAATCAGAGTCAGTCCNCTGTTTGCTTTTTGCCTCTTGCCCAGTTCACTGCTATAAGCATCCTTTCTGAGTGCAGTCTGATATGCACTTAAAAACAGGAGCATATACATGTTGACCTGAGCCCATGAGCTGAATTATCCTGAGAAGGAGACGAGAGCTTCCCCTGTGGAACCTGCCTGAGATTTTGCAGTTGGGATTAAGCGCATGGACAGCTGAATTTAGAGCATTGCCTGTTAGATGTAAGAAATTATGGAATGAGGTCTTTGACTGGGTTTTCCAGGTGATGCAGTGGTAAAGAAGCCACCTTCCAAAGCAGGAGACTCAGGTTCGATCCCTGGATCAGGAAGATCCGCTGGAGGAGGAAATGGCAACTGACTCCAGTATTCTTACCTGGGACATCCACATGGACCAAGGAGCCTGACGGGCTACAATCCATGGGGTCGTAAAGAGCCTGACACGACTGAGAATGCACGCACAACAGCATCTTTGACTTCGGGGAATAAAGTGCCCCTGGTGGCTATTCTTCTGTCCCACGGCATGTCCGTGTCACAAGATTGACTCAGAATAGGGTGGCTCTGAGAGCCAGGCTTAGCTGCAGAGGAGCTTCTGAATGGTCAGTGGGTTTAGAAGTAACTCCCTAAACCCTTTCAGTCACCTTGACTCTAAGCAGAATTTGGTCCCCAAGTGTTGGCTCCCAGTCCAATTGGGAAATTTCCCATGCACTCCCACACAGTGCTCCCACTGCTCCCACTGCTCCCACTGCTCCATCCTGGTGTCCCGAATCAGCTCAGCTCAGACACCATGGAGCTGGAGATGGGTCACATCCTGTAGGTCTGGGGCTCAGTCCCTAATACTGCCACACCCCTGCCTCAGAAGGCAGTTCCAAGTCTAGGTTTTCACTTAGGCACATGACCAACTGTGTAGATGGAAGGTTCCAATGGTATCAGGCTCTATAACTGTAGATCACAGGTCCCAGTGATCCTCTCCCTGGGTTCAATTAATTTTCTAGAGCAGCTCACAGAACTCAGAGAAGGATTTGACAGGCACACCTCAGACATACTTCAGGCTGGATTCCAGTCCACCACAATGAAGCAGACATTGCTTCATTGTGAGCCACTGTATTTTTCCCAGTACATACAAAAGATTTGTTTACACCTTACTGTGGTCTGTTAAGCGTAAACTAGCATCATGTTTTAAACATACATTGTTGTTCAGTCACTAAGTCATGTCTGACTTTTTGCGACCCCATGGACTGCAGCTCACCAGGCTTTCCTGTCCTTCATTATCTTCCAGAGTTTAAACTCACGTCCACCTTGTCTGTGATGTCATCCAACCATCTCATCCTGTCCTCCCCCTTCTTCTCTGGCCCTCAGTCTTTCCCAGTACCTGGGAGTTGGCTCTTTGCATCAGGTGGCCAAAGGATAGGAGCTTCAGCTTCAGCATCAGTTCTTCCAGTGAATATTCAGGGTTGGTTTCCTTTAGGGTTGACTGCTGATCTCCTGACTGTCCAAGGCACTCTCAAGAATCATTTCCAGCTCCATAACTCAAAAGCACAAATTCTTTGGCACTCAGCCTTTTTTATGGTCCAATTCTCACATCCATACATGACTACTAGAAAAACCGAACTTTGACTATATGGACTATTGTCAGCAAAATGATGTCTCTGCTTTTTAATACTGTATCTAGGTTGGTCATAGCAAGCGTCTTCTAATTTCATGGCTGCAGTCACTGTCCACAGTGATTTTGGAGCCCAAAAAAGCAAAATCTGTCACTGCTTCCACTTTTTCCCCTTCTATTTGTCTTGACGTGACATAATCTTAATTTAAAAGTACCATATTGCTAAAAATCACTATCATCTGTGCTTTCATGGAGTCATAATCTTGCTGATGGAGGGTCTTGCCCTGACTGATGACTACTGACTGATCATGGTGGTGTTTGAGGCAATTTCTTAAAATAAGAAATGATGAAGTGTGCTGCACTGACTGGGTCTGCCTATCATGAATGACTTCTCTGTAGCATATAGTGCTGTTAGACAGCATTTTACTCACAGCAGAGCTACTTTCAGAATCAGAGTCAGTCCTCTCAAACCCCCGTGCTGCTTTATCAACAAAGTTTATGGAACAGTCTAAATCCTTTGCTGTCATTTCAACAATCAATCAAGTTTACCATCTTATGTGAGCACTATTCATGGTGTCCCAAATAATTACAATAGGAGCCTCAATGATCACATCAACCATGATAGATATAATAATAATTAAGTGTTTGAAATGGTGCAAGAATTACCAAAATATGACTCAAAAACATGAAGTGAGCAAATGCTATTGGAAAAATGGCAAGACAAAGGACACAGGGTTGCCACAAACCTTCAATTTGCAAAAAAAAAAAAAAGAAAGAAAGAAAGAAAGAAAAAGAAAATGCAATATCTGCAAAACAATACAATGAAGGTGAAGTCGCTCAGTCGTGTCCGACTCTTTGCGACCCCATGGACTGTAACCTACTAGGCTTCTCCATCCATGGGATTCTCCAGGCAAGAATACTGGAGTGGGTTGCCATTTCCTTTTCCAGGGGATCTTCCCAACCCAGGGATCGAACCTGGGTCTCCCGCATTGGAGGCAGATGCTTTAACCTCTGAGCCACCAGGGAAGCCCAGTGAAATGCAATAAAATAAAATGAGGTATGTCTGTGTTTACTAGATCACTGGTTTGTCCTAAAAAGGTGTAACTCAGGAATAGCCATATGGAAGGGATGCAGAGAGCAGTAGATGGGGAAAGGGCACAGAGGTTTCATGGCCCTGTCAAGCTCATCACTCTCCCAGAATTTTCATGTATTCAGAAGGGCCTGAGTAGAGGTTTTTCAATCAAAAAATGTTTGTCAGTAGCTACTATTTTTGTGAATCTGTGGTGGGGGTGATGGGATATTATAAACCGGAGTTTCAAGCCAACTTCCAAAATATTCTTTGGTGATTTAGTGTAGAGCATCTGTGTGGCCTGTCTACAGGTTATGGACCACAGATTTCCAAACTAAGGTAGATCCTCATGCTGGTAATTACACAGGCTAGTTAGAAGCCTGTGGAGAGTGGTGATTTGCAGGCTTGAGTGGGTGGGTCCTCTTTTTAGCCCCTCCTTCTTTTCTCTGTTTCTTCTGATACTGAAGTCAGCCCTTTGGTTTATTGCTTCCACACCATCTCTTGCCCATGGATCAGGCCTTTCTGCTTCATGTTATAGATCTGTGCTGACTCTCTTTTCCACACACTGAACTGCTGCCTCTCTGCTGGCCTCTTCTGATTAAAACTTGGGTTGAGCTGTCTGCTTGGCTGTAGGGGGAGGGGGGCATCACAGTGTCTCTTGTACCCTGTGCTTTCTTTATGGCTTTGACCTAGGGCTGTCCTGACTTAAGGTCAGGCCAGGCTTTCTGATTGCGATCAGGGGCCCCGGGTCCAGGGAGGAAACCGCCAGTAATTTCCGGTCACTGCTCTCCTAAGTGTGATGCCAGTTCTACAGGACCGCCCTTGCTGCCACTGACACCCTGCCTATGTATGAGCAGTGAATCCTTGGTAAATTATCTTGCAGTTATGGTTCCCTCCTTACCTTGGGTGCTTGCTGGGCCAATGCTTCAGATTCCGAGGCGGGCCAGCCTCACCACCATGGGGCCGGGTGGACAAGGTTTCCTGGTCCTTATGGCATCCCTGCTGTGACGCAGGCACAGCAGCGGGCAGTGCCCCCTCTCCCTGTGTGCAAGGAGAGCCCACATAAGGCCATAGCCACTCAGAGCCGAATCACCATTGAGAATGATGTGAGCTATCAGGTCATCAAGTATGGACTTTATTCTGTTGAGGCACGTTCCCTCTGTGCCCAGTTTCTGGAGAATTTGTATCATAAATGGATGGTGAGCTTTCTCTAAAGATTTCTTTTTAATCTGTCGAGATGATCATATGATTTTTAGCAGAAATAGAGACACACGTAGAGAACAAACCTATGAATACCGGGGGAAAAGTGGGATGAGTTGGGAGATTTTGACGTAATATACTCTACATACTGTATATAGAATAGATAACTAATGAGATCCTACTGTATAGCACAGGGAACTCTCCTCAATGTTGTATTCTAAGGTGACCTAAATGGGAAGGAAATCCAAAAAAGAGGGCATATATGTATACACATAACGGATTCACTTTGCTGTGCAGCAGAAACTAATACAACATCGTAAAGCAATTATATTCCAATTAAAATTAATTTTTAAAAGTTGAGTTACACAGGCAACCAGTTCTGTATTTATTGCCCTGTTATTAACATGAGGATTAAAGGTAAACTCATAAATCCTCCCTTGACTAGACTCCACAAGCAGGTCATAAATGCCTTGTAAAGTTGATCACCCTAAATGTTATTACATATCATTTTTAATAGTTGTCACTTTCCTTAGTTTATTTCCATTATACATATATTCTGAAATTTTTACTCAGATATCAAATGATTCAAACATATATAGTAAAATATTTATTTTCCACAACATATTTTATTTTATGTATTTTACAGCTTTAATTTTGCCCTAAGTTTAATTGTAACATTCATAAACCAATAAACAGGTATATGTAACTTTCTTAGAACCCCAGAGGAAGTTTTAAAATGTATTATCTGTTGCTATACTACCAAAAATATCCTGATATTTTATAAAAGAAACAAAAACAAAGTGGCAAAAATTAAAATAACTCAGAGACAAAGAAACAATACTATGTATAAAAATTAGATGCTTATGTATTAAAATTTTTCTGAATCTCTGAATACTAATAATTGCTCATACATAATTTATCTAAAAATACTTGTGCTAATTTAGAGCAATATTTTCAAGAAGAAAGGTTTACAAATATTAAATGTAAATTTATGTAAGTATTAAAACTAGCTACAAATACTTAGAGACTGCTGTGTTAAAAATGGAAAATGTACTAAAATGAAAATATATGAGTGAAAAGACCAGTGAAAGTGAAAGTGTCTCAGTCATGTCTAATTCTTTGTGACCCCATGGACTGTAGTTCTTGGAATTGTCCAGGTCAGAATACCGGAGTGGGCAGCCTTTCTCTTCTCAAGGGATCTTCCCAACCCAGAGATCAAACCCAGGTTTCCCACTGCAGGAGGATTCTTTACTAGCTGAGCCACCAGAGAAAGAAAGCCAAGAATATTGGAGTGGGTAGCCTATCCCTTCAATAGATCTTACCGACCCAGGAACTGAACCGGGGTCTCCTGCATTGCAGGCGGATTCTTTACCAACTGAACTATCAGGAAGCCCATTAAGATCAGAGATAAGTTAAAATCTTGATTCAAAAATAAATATAACTACAGTATATTAACGCATATATATGGAATTTAGAAAGATGTTAATGATGACCCTATTGCGAGACAGCAAAAGAGACACAGATATAAATAACAGACTTTTGGACTCTTTGGGAGAAGGCGAGGGTGGGATGATATGAGAGAATGGCATTGGAACATGTATATTACTATATAAGAAATAGATGACCAGTCCAAGTTTGATACATGAAGCAGGGCACTCAAATCCAGTGCACTGGGACAATCCTGAGGGATGGGATCAGGAGGGAGGTGGGAGGGGATTCAGGATGGGGGACACATGCACATCCATGGCTGATTCGTGTCAGTGAATGGCAAAATCCACCACAATATTGTAAATTAACTAGCCTTCAATTGAAATAAAGAAATTAATTAAAAAAATAAAAAGTCAATATAACTAGTATTTGAAAGAGTCAAGATAAAGTCCAGGTTACTTATATCCATTCTTACATAAAGTAGTTACTCCTAAGATATTGCTGATGTCTTTATTAAACAAAACAAAAATATTACCTACCACTGAGTTGTAAATAATTAGTATTTATTTATAGCTTGAGATGTGTAGAGGTGAAATTTCACCCTTAGATTTTAACTATAAATTCTGAATTTGGTTATATTTCCTGACTGTGCTTAGCTATTTGAAACCTGTGATATCTGTGGCCAAGGAGGAGATTCCTTTATGAACATTGTTGTCGATTTGCATTCATAAAGTAGGATCACTTAACACATTTTCCCCTGACTGTTTCCAGGCATTTTTTTTTTTCACCCACAGACTCAGCACTCTAGGAGGAGTAAGAATTTGCAGTTTCTGTGAAAAAATTGTTTCACAAGGATTAGAAGTCAGCCACTCTTAAAAAGGACAAAACTTGCTCTTTAATTTGTTGTATTTTACCTGTGCTCAAAATTGGCACTACTTTTCTTCACTGGTAATTCTAATCCTGTATTATATGCACTGATTCTGTGCATACTCAAAGCCTTGTTGATAATGTGAATGCAGCATAATGCAGACTGGCTATTTAAGAGCAGTTCGACAGCATGTACCAAATAATACAGGCAATAAGCAATTTTTCCGTCTCAAAACCAGTAGGTAATTCTTATAAGTATAAAAATTGCAGCTGCCATGGTTAGTTTTCTCCCAAATTGTTTGAGCATACCAATTTTCTGGAGTATTTGAAAGCCAAAGTTGTGATCCATTCTTCGAGTTGCAACTCTCAAATGTAAAACTGCCAATCCAAATTTTTAAATGGCTTAAACCTATTAAGTGGTAGGTGGTTGTAAACTGATAAACTCAAAATATTTTGTATTACTCAACACATGGAAATAGACTACTTCGTTACTAGTTTTAATGTATATAAAGGAAAATTACTTTAAAGCATTTTTAATTAAAATGTTTTTCTTAATTTTTTGGAACACATTCTTATGTAAAATGCAATGCATAAAATAAATGATGCCTCTTAGTCTTAGGCATTGTTTATATTAATTATTAAAATAATATTATGATTAATATACATTCAGAGAAGCATTTGGGTTTATTTTCATATTTGCAGTGTCTTATTACAAAAATGTACCACATTAGGCAACCATTTAATATTTAAAATAGGTTATATATAGACGAGTTAGCATTAGGAATTTTAAGTGAATACTGTAATATTTTTAAAAAGAAACAGATTGTTTGAAAATAGATGTGTAAGGGTGGAACTGTGGTGCTGCAAAAAGGCACCTCTTTTACTTGGGGCTCAACATCTTGCCTGCTGAAGGGCATGATATAGGGGAGCCAGCTCTACCCCAAGGTTGGTGCTTCAGGAAGGTGGGCAGCCTGCTCACTGTGCTGCGAATGTGGCTTATGCTGGAAGTGAGGGAGGGTGGGGTTTAAATGCTGTAAAGGGTGCAGTCATGTTAGAATGTGGAGCTGGCTTGCAGTAGATGCCAGAGGGAGGAGGGGAGAGGGAGGACCCTTTGTGTGGGCAGAAGGGTCATGAGTCTATGAGAAGGGCTTCACATGAAGGAAGCAGTGAGAAATAAGGCTGGGAAGATTCTGAGTCACAGGGTAAATGCATTGTAACAATAGCAATAAAAACTATCCCTCACATCGTATGTGGACTTTATGTGATCTACATAGAAATCATGCATAATGCCTGCTCTGGGGATACTCAGATAATGTATGTAAGTCTGAACTGGAATTCAGGTCCCTCAGCAAAGCACCCTTTCCACAATGCTCCACTGACATCTTGTGATTTATCCAGAAGATGACTTGTTCCCACCTGTATGAATGGGTCCTACGAGAGATGTGATCACTTTTGGAAAAGTCTAATACCTGTGTTCTCTTTATGTATCTGAAAATAGTGTGTGTGAACTTTCCAAACTTCAACTTGAATTGTCTCTCCTATACCAAATGGCATAAGAAAATGGGTAGTTTGGAGATAAATGGACTGACTATAAAGATGTGGGCAATGATTAGAACCGGCAGCTAGGGGTGGGGAAGTAACCCCGAGCCAGTGCCAGTTGGGAGGGGCTTCTTCCTCATTAACCCTGGAGGAACAAGGGTGAAGCCAGAGAGAGCTGTGTGGTCAGGCAGATGTCACGGTGTGGCCTCCATTAGACAAACAGCCTCCCTAAGGGGATGCTGGGGAGCTGGACCCCTCACCAAGGTCTCTTCTATTTGATAGGCTTCAGCTGCCTACTGTGGATAAAGTCAACCCAGCATCAGGAAGGAAGGAATCCCATTGTTGGAGCTTGAGTAGCTGAGCCCCCAGGCCCCGGAACAGTGGAGACACGGAGAGGGATTGGATGACGAAGAGATGGGCGAAAAGTGTCTAGGCACAGTCGTCCCCAGCCCACCAGTCACTTGTCATAAAATCTTTATGATTTATTATTTTTTCTTAGCACTTATTTATTTTCTTGTTGCTGTTTAGTCGCTAAGTCATGTTCACCTCTTTTGCAACCTCATACAATACTGGAATGGGTTGCCATTTCCTTCACCAGAGGATCTTCACGACCTGGGGATCAAACCCATATCTCCTGCCTTGCAGGCAGATTCTTTAACACTGGGCCAATGGGGAAGCCTTCAGTTATTACTTATAATTATTTATTTATGTATCCATTGCTTATTTTCCATCCTCTTTCTCCTCTCAAAAGAACAAGCGCCTATCCAACTTGTTCTCCCTTCTACCTCCAGTTCTTAAAGTAGTGCACTGCAAACCATGGGCATCAATAATTTCTAGACTGGATAAAGGAAAGACGTGTATTAAACATTCATATGTGTACACACTTATATTGTTTATATATTATATATAAATATGTTAATTATGTATATATATGCATAGTATGCATGTTTGGATAAATTCTCTTTCTTAGACAGGATTATGTTTTATAATTTAAACTGGAATAATATCTAGCACACTGATGTCTACGTATTACTGAAGCCTGGCTTGGAGAATTTTGAGCATTGCTTTGCTAGTGTGTGAGATGAGTGTAATTGTTTGGAACTTTCAGCATTCTTTGGTATTGCCTCTCATTAAAAACTTATGAATGGGTTATAAGTGTATCTGTTTATGATGCTAAATGAATATACTCAGGTAAGTTAGTTCACTTCAGTTGCTCAGTTGTGTCCAACTCTTTGCTACCCCATGACTGCAGCACGCCAGACATCCCTGTCCATCACCAACTCCCAGAGTTTACTCAAACTCATGTCCATTGAGTCGATGATGCCATCCAACCATCTCATCCACTGTCATCCCCTTTTCTTCCTGCCTTAAATATTTCCCAGTGTCAGTGTCTTTTCCACTTAGTTCTTCTAATTAGGTGGCCAAAGTATTGGAGTTTGAGCTTCAGCATCAGTCCTTCCAATGAACACTCAGGACTGATCTCCTTTAGGATGGACTGGCTGGATCTCCTTGCAGTCCAAGGGATTCTCAAGAGTCTTCTCCAACACCACAGTTCAAAAGCATCAATTCCTCAGTTCTCAGCTTTCTTTATAGCCCAACTCTCACATCCATACATGACTACTGGAAAAAACCATAGCTTTGACTAGATGGACCTTGTTGGCAAAGTAATGTCTCTGCTTTTTAATATGTTAAATAGATTGGTCATAGCTTTTCTTCCAAAAAACAGCATCTTAATTTCATGGCTGCAGTCACCATCTGCAATGACTTTGGAGCCCCCCAAAATAAATTCTGTCCCTGTTTCCATCATTTCCCCATTTATTTGCCATGAAGTGATGGGACTGGATGCCATGATCTTAGTTTTCTGAATGTTGAGTTTTAAGCCAACTTTTTCAGCCTCTTCTTTCACTTTCCTCAAGAGGCTTTTTAGTTTTTCTTCACTTTCTGCCATAAGGGTGGTGTCATGTGCATATCTGAGGTTACTGATATTTCTCCCAGAAATCTTGATTCTAGCTTATGCTTCATCCAGTCCAGCATTTCTCATGATGTACTCTGCATATAAGTTAAATAAGCATAGTGACAATATATAGCCTTGCCATATTCCTTTTCTTGTTTGGAACCAGTCTGTTGTTCCATGTCCAGTTCTGACTGTTGCTTCTTTATCTGAATACAGATTTCTTAGGAGGCAGGTCAGCTGTTCTGGTATTCCTGTCTCTTGAAGAATTTTCCACAGTTTGCTGTGATCCACATAGTTAAAGGCTTCAGCATAGTCAATAAAGCAGAAGTAGATGTCTTTCTGAAACTCTCTTGCTTTTTCCATGATCCAGCAGATGTTGTCAATTTGATCTCTGGTTCCTCTGTCTTTTCTAACACCAGCTTGAACATCTGGAAGGTCACGGTGCACGTATTACTGAAGCCTGGCTTGGAGAATTTTGAACATTACTTTGCTAGTGTGTGAGATGAGTGCAATTGTTTGGAAGTTTCAGCATTCTTTGGTACTGCCTTTCTTTGGAATTAGAATGAAAACTGAACCTTTTCCAGTCCTGTGGCCAGTGCTGAGTTTTCCAAATTTGCTGGCATATTGAGTGCAGCACTTACAAAGCATCATCTTTCAGGATTTGAAACAGCTCAACTGAAATTCTGATCACCTCTACTAGCTTTCCTCATAGTGATGCTTCCTAAGGCCCATTTGACTTCACATTCCAGGATGTTGGGTTCTAGGTGAGTGATCACACCATCTTGATTATCTGGGCCATGAAGATCTTTTTTGTAGAGTTCTTCTGTGTATTCTTGCCACTTCTTATTAATATCTTCTGCTTTTGTTAGGTCCATACCATTTCTATCTTTTATTGTGCCCATCTTTGCATGAAATATTCCCTTGGTATCTCTAATTTTCTTGAAGAGATCTCTAGTCTTTCCCATTCTGTTGTTTTCCTCTATTTCTTTGCATTGATCACTGAGGAAGTCTTTCTTATCTCTCCTTGCTATTCTTTGGAACTCTGCATTCAAATGGGAATATCTTTCCTTTTCTCCATTGTCTTTCACTTCTCTTCTTTTCACAGCTATTTGTAAGGCCTCCTCAGACTTCCTTTTTCACTTTTTGCATTTCTTTTTCTTGGGAATGGTTTGACCCCCAAGATCTTTTTCTTAGGGATGGTATTCAGGTAAAAATGCCTTTAATTTCATATCACAGCTGAAATCAATATTATTAGCATATAGTCATAATTTGTGATCTTTTTTATTCACCATAGGATTAAAATACCCATCCAGTTCATATATTAATCAGTCATCATATAAGCTATATAGGTATTGCTAAGTCTTGATACTATCAAGTAAAGTCATCATTACTGTTCACCAGATATTTCTGGTTTGCCATCTTCCCGGCACTTGCTAAGATTATACTTCACACTCTTAAGTTGAGTATGGTCATGACACTTGTTCTGGCCAACGAATTGGAAAAGAAGTGATATGCAATTTTTCTGAGCACAGACACATCAGAGCCCATTTTTAGTCTTCCACTTCACCTCCAAGTGGTCTGGAGCCCTCCTGGGATGAGAACAATGTGGAGAAGAACACCCCCACGCTGGCTGAGATGATGCAAAATCCACAGGAAATCGGCCATCATGATCTTCAACCACTAAGATCTGGGAGCTGTTTGTCATGCAGAATAACTTGATTAATGTGGGATGATACAGCAAAGTAAATGAGAGTGAGTTTTAGCTTCCAAGGACTTCATGATTTAATGAAGGGGATAGACTTAAAAGCAAATTATAATGAAGCATCTCAGAAAGTTTTAGAAAGAGGTATCAGAGACATAGGAACACAGAAAATGAAACCTGCACATGAGTTAGGGCAGGATTCAGGAGGTGACATGAGAATTTGGGCTTGAAGAAGATGTAAACTGTTCTCAGACAGATGCCTTCCAGGATGAGGAGCACCATGAGTTATAACAGCAAGCCCTGACTTGAGACACATATTTATACCCCAACAGACACTTGGACCAACCCTATAGTTTTAGACACAGCATAGTGAAATAGGGAAAAGTGTGGCCTCTGGAAGGAAATTTAAACTCTACTTTGATATTTATGGTCTCGTAACATACTACACAACTTTCTAAGACTCACTTTCCCCCTATGTAAATGAGAGACAATGAGGATGCTGTGAAGATGATTTCTGATCCATTTAACAAAGTACATGATGGGAGCAACCTGAACGTTCATCAACAGAGGAATGGATAAAGAAGATGTGGTATATATACCACGTCTAATTTTCAGATATATATATATATATATATAGTATTGCACTATATATATATAGTGCAATACTGCTGCTAAGTCGCTTCAGTCGTTCCAACTCTGTGACCCCATAGACAGCAGCCCACCAGGCTTCCCTGTCCCTGGGATTCTCCAAGCAAGAATACTGGAGTGGGTTGCCATTTCCTTCTCCAATGTATGAAAGTGAAAAGTGAAAGGGAAGTTGCTCAATCGTGTCTGACTCTTTGCAACCCCGTGGACTGCAGCCCACCAGGCTCCTCCATCCATGGGATTCTCCAGGCAAGAGTACTGAAGTGTNGAATTTTAGAATATTTTTCCCCACCATAAATGCTTGTACTAGTCTTCAATAATATTTTGTGTAAAATACTGGAAGCAAATTTACCCTTTAAATAATCTGCATATGTGACAGGTAATATTTTAAATATGGTTTTAAAACCATAGTGTCATTTTGTCCTTTTCCTGAACTCTGTTTTAAAACCTCCTTTAAGTTCTCTAAGTATACTTAATATTTCATCTTGATGGAAAATACCCCTACACAAAACAGATTTCTTAGCTTTAATTATGCTTATGTTTACCATTCTGATTCTGACAGTGTATAAAGGAATACAGTGTTTGCTTTGAAAACGTGTATTAATTGGCTTCCAGAGTTGTTTATTGGCATTAATGTTTTCTAAAGCACATTCAGCTGCTTTCTACTTACATGAAAGATGATACATCTTCAAATTATTAGACTTTTGACTTCTTTCTTTGAGCTGTTGGTTATGGTTATTGGTTATTTTTTACTTTTTTATTAAGATGTAATTTACATACAATGAAATGCACAGATCTGAAGTTTTTGGCTTGATGAATAATGACATTTGTATTCACTTCTGTCACCACATCTTAAAACAAAACAGGATATAAAATATCCCCATCACTCGATCCNTTTTTTACTTTTTTATTAAGATGTAATTTACATACAATGAAATGCACAGATCTGAAGTTTTTGGCTTGATGAATAATGACATTTGTATTCACTTCTGTCACCGCATCTTAAAACAAAACAGGATATAAAATATCCCCATCACTCGATCCACCCACTCCACCCAGTGGCAACTTCATTCTTATTCTTGACACATGGGAGACTTTTTACCTCTTCCTTATAAAAATTGAATCACATAGTCAGAAATGTTGTGTCTGGTTTCTTTGTTCAACAAAATATTTTTGAGTTTCATCCATACTGTTGCATATAATAGGAGTACATTTCTTTATATGAATATACCAAAATTCTTGTCAATAAATTCTTCTGTTGATGGGTTGTTTCCACTTTTAGGCTCTGAATATTCTTGTAGAAGTCATTTTGGAGACCTATGTTTCATTTCTCTTGAGCAGTAGACTAGGTTGCTTGTTTACTGATTTACAATAATATGTATTCTGGATACAAGCCCTGTATATGTACATATAATTAGTATATAAGGAAGATTTATAAAATAAATATTTTCTTTCAGTTTGTGACTAGCATATTTTTTACTTTAATGTGATCTTTAGGGAGACAGTTTTTTTTTATATTAATGAGTCTTATATTAAAATTTTTATCATTGGTGAAAGATCAGTAATTTTTAATTATTTAGTGTCAAAACCTATAATACTTTTCCAAAGTAAAAATGTCATGTTAAGTCATTGTTGCTTGCTGGTGTTGTTTGGTTGCTAGGTCATGTCTGACCCTTTTGGGACCCCATAGACTTTAGTCCACAAGGCTCCTTCGTCCATAGGATTACCCAGGCAGGAATACTGGAAGGTGTTGCCATTTCCTTCTCCAGGGGATTTTCCTGACCTAGAGATCAAACTCACATCTCCTGCCTTGCAGGCAGATTCTTTACCACTGATCATCATGAAGACAATCTTCCCGATGGCATATTTTGGGGTAAATGTACTACTTAGTTTTATACATAAGATAAAAAATAGAAAAATTTTCACTCAGATAATTGGGACCTTAGAGAAGATGTCTGATTGTAACTTGAAATTTCTCTATGGGTAAAAATATATAGACAGTAAATTTGTCTGAAAAATAAATGTATAAAATGTATGTATGAAAAGTATAAATTTTAAAGGTTTGTGGTATTTTTTCTCTTATATTAGTGTGACAAATATTCTTACCTATTGCAGTAATTATGTTTTAATTTCCCATATATCTTACTTAGAAATTACAAAGAAGTACATTAGGATTTCCATGCTTTTTAAAATTATTTCTCTTAAAGTTTACTTAAGTATGCTGCTACTGCTGCTGCTGCTAAGTCACTTCAGTTGTGTCCGACTCTGTGCGACCCCACAGATGGCAGCCCATTGGGCTCCGCCATCCCTGGGATTCTCCAGGCAAGAAAATTGGAGTGGGTTGCCATTTCTTTCTCCAATGCATGAAAGTGAAAAGTGAAAGTGAAGTCGTTCAGTCGTGTCTGACTCAGCGACCCCATGGACTGCAGCTTACCAGGCTCCTCCATCCACGGGAGTTTCCAGACAAGAGTACTGGAGTGGGATGCCATTGCCTTCTCCTTACATAAGTATATTGATGGGTTTTGTTGACTATGATGACTACTCCATTTCTTCTAAGGGATTCTTGCCCACAGTAGTAGATATAATGGCCATCTGAATCGAATTATCCCATTCCTGTCCATTTTACTTCATTGACTGCTAACATGTCAACATACACTCTTGCCATCTCCTCTTTGACCACTTCCAAATTACCTTGCCCTTATAAGCAATAAAAGAGTCTGAAATGCAGTACTTGCGTGCAGTCTCAAAAATGACGGAGTGATCTCTGTTCCTTTCCAAGGCAAACCATTCAGTATCACAGTGATCCAAGTCTATGCCCTAACCACCAATGCTGAAAAGATTGTTGAAGTGTTCTATGAGGACCTACAAGATCTTCTAGAAGTAACACCCAAGAAAGATATCCTTTTCCTTTTCATCATAGGGGACTGGAATGCAAAAGTAAGAAGTTAAGTGATATCTGGAGTAACAGGCAAATTTGTCTTTGGAGTACAAAATGAAGCAGAGCAAAGGCTAACACAGTTTTGCAAAGAACGCACAGGTCATAGCAAACACCCTCTTCTAAAAAAATAAGAGATGAGTCTACACATGGGCGTCACCAGATGGTCAATACTGAAATCACATTGTTTATACTCTTTGCAGCCAAAGACAGAGAGGATCTATACAGTCAACAAAAACAAGACTGGGAGCCAACTGTGGCTCAGATCATGAACTCCTTATTGTCAAATTCACACTGAAATTGAAGAAAGTAGGGAAAACCACTAGGTCACGCAGCTATGACCTAAGTCAAATCCCTTATGATTATACAGTAGAAATGAAAAATAGATTCAAGAGATTAGATCTGATTGACAGAGTGCTGGAGAAGCTATGGATGAAGGTTCATAATGTTGTATTGGAGGCAGTGATCAAAACCATTCCCAGGAAAAAGAAATGCAAAAAGGCAAAAGGGTTTTCTGAGGAGGCCTTACAAATAGATGATAAAAGAGGTAAAAGACAAAGGAGAAAAGTAAAGATATACCCATTTGAACATTTGGATGCAGAATTCCAAAGAATAGTAAGGAGTGATAAGAAAGACATCCTAAGTCATCAATGCAAAGAAATAGAGGAAAACAAAAGAATGGGAAAAATTAGCAATCTCTTTGAGAAAATTAGAGACACCAAGGAAACATTTCATGCAAACAGGGACTCAATAAAGGACATAAATGGTAAAGACCTGACAGAAGCAGAAGATATTAAGAAAAGTTGTCAAGAATACACAGAAGAAATATACAAAAAAGATCTTCATGACTCAGATAACCACATTGATGGGATCACTCACCTAGAGCCAGACATGCTGAAGTGCAAAGTCAAGGGGTCTTAGGAAGTATCCCTATGAATGAAGCTAGTGGAGGTGATGGAATTTCAGGTGAGCTATTTGAAATTCTAAAAGATGATGCTGTGAACATGCTGCACTCCATATGCCAGTAGATTTGGAAAACTCAGCAGTGGCCACAGGACTGGAAGTTTTCATTCCAATCCCAAAGAAAGGCAATGCCAAAGAATGTTCCAACTACTTCACAATTGCACTCATTTCACATCCTAGAAAAGTAATGCTCAAAATTCTCCATGCTAGATTCAGCAGTACATGAAAAGAGAATTGCCAGAGGTTCCACCTAGATTTAGAAAAGGCAGAGGAACCAGAGATCAATTTGCCAGTATCTATTGGCATAGTAAAAGCAAGAGATGTATAGAAATCTATAAATAGAGAAAGCAAGAGAATTCCAGAAAAAAAAATCTACTTCTTCTTCGACTACTCTAAAGCCTTTGACTGTGGGGATCATAACTAACTGTGGAAAATTTTTTAAGAGATTAGAATACCAGACCAACTTACCTGCCTCCTGAGAAACCTGTATGCAGTTCAAGAAGCAACAGAACCAAACATGGAACAACAGACTGGTCCCAAATTGGTAAAGGAGTACAAAAAGTCTATATATTGTCACTGTGCTTATTTAACTTACATGCAGAGTAGTACATCATGAGAAACACTGGGATGGATGAAGCACAAGCTAGAATCAAGATTTCTGGGAGAAACATCAATAACCTCAGATATGCAGATGACACCACCCTTATGGCAGAAAGTGAGGAGGGACTAAAGAGCCTCTTGCTGAGGTGAAATAGTAAAGTGACAAAGTTGGCTTAAAGCTCAACATTCAAGAAATGAAGATCATGGGATCCGGTCCCCTCACTTCATGGCAAATAGATGGGAAAACAATGGAAACAGTGTCAGACATTGTTTTATTGGGCTCCAAAATCCCTGCAGATGGTGACTGCATGAAATTAAAAGACTCTTGCTTCTTGGAAGAAAAGCTATGACAACCTTGACAGCATATTTAAAAAAAAAACTGAGACATTATTTTGCCTACAAAGATTCATATAGTCCAAAGCTATGGTTTTTCCAGTAGTCATGTATGAAAATGAGAGTTGGTCCATAAAGAAGGCTTATCACCTGAGAATTTGTGATTTTGAACTGTGGTGTTGGAGAAGACTCTTGAGAGTCCCTTGGACAGGAAGAAAAACTAGTCCATCCTAAAGGAAATCAATTCTAAATATTCACTAGGAGGACTGATGTTGAAGCTGAAGCTCCAACACTTTGGCCAACTGATGTGAAGAAATGACTCACTGGAAAAGGCCCTGATGCTGGGAAAGACTGAATGCAGGATGCGAATGGGATGATAGAGGATGAGATGGTTGGTTGGCATCACCAACTCGATGGACTTGAGTTTGAGCAAGCTCTGGGAGATAGCAAAGGAGGGAAACCTGGTGTGCTGCAGCCAATGGGTTCACAAAGAGTTGGACATCACTGAGGGACTGGAAAACAGCAAGTGATTACTACCTGCATGAAAAGCTATCCAACCAACATACAAAATCTTTAAGCTTTGCCCAAAGAATTGCTAGTTTAGGCAAAATCTGTCCGTTTGATGATCTGATATGGAGGCTTAATTATAAAATAAAATATTTTATTATATAAATTTTGGTGTCATCTCTCAGTGAAAGTAATATATAAGAATAGAGAAAAATATGTGCTCTTAATCTGTATTGTCTTACATGGAAGATGAACTTTCTGAGAGTTGGGTGATAGGTTTATTTCATGGACCAAAATGTAAGGCCTTTGCCTATGTTCAGGTAGACACAGTAAAGCTTTTAGACTAAGAAACGGCCACGTCAAAATATTCTCCCTGAAGTTTAGTGCAGTTTCTGTTCTTCTGTGTCACCTGGAATAATTTACCAAGCATTGATTTTATCCTGTGGAGAATTCTTACTTTTTTCATGTTGCAGTTATCAAGTGTCACATCATCACTTCCCAAACTATTTTATTTCCTGGAAAATGCTACATATTATGCTTCTGTGTTTAGAGAACAGTGAACACTAACATTTTGAAGAGTCTGAAAATTTATGCAGTAAGAAAACCTACTCAGCCTGTCTAAAAAAAATAAATTCCTCATTTATTTTATTTGATCATTAAATCATTTCCTTTCTGTGTTTAACAGTTCCTAGGGAGGGTTTCCCTGAAATAAAGCATTCTTTCTGAAATGCTAATTTTGTATAATATGTTAACCTTTGAAAGATGTCATTATCATCATTATTATTCTTTTATATATATATTTTATTGTGTTTATATATTCATATATCAGATGCCAGGTATGCTCTTTAAGACTTATTAGAGTTTTCTAATTGAAGAAAAATTTAAATTTTCCTGATGGGATAAAATTTTAACCTTTTTCTATTATTCTTTTTTGCTTTTCTCAAATATATTTCAACATAAAACACTAGTAAAATGTAGATTGAAACTTTTAAATAAGAAAAAAATGAGGTTATAAACATGCTTACCATGCCAACAGAGTTGTTATGATAAGCTTTAAGCTTTTCTCTTAGCTTGCTTATGACCCTGACCAAAGGAAATTACGACAATTATTTGTAGTGAACAAGAAATGACATTTTTTGATGCTAAAATTTGAAAAGAAATAGTATAGAATGAAGGTAGGGGTTTATAGGAAGGACTCAGACTGAAATAACAACAAAGGCAGAAACCAACTTCATACAACTATTTCTTTTATTGATGTGTCATAAGAACTGAAACTGCAACGTTAAAATGTAGTTCAAGAAAAGTCATTTTATGAGGGACGATGATAATGTGTGGAGAAGACAATGGCAACCCATTCCAGTATTCTTGTCTGGAGAATCCAAAGTATGGGGAGCCTGATGGGCTGTGGGGTCGCATAGAGTCTGACACGACTGAAGCGACTTAGCAGCATGATACTGTGACCCGAGTTATGGAGGGCTCTTGTGGCTTAGCTTCATATAAAGAAGGACTCCATCCAATGCAGTCACTGAATTGCTCATTCATCAGCAATTGCTGGAGAAGGCAATGGCACCCCACTCCAGTCCTCTTGCCTAAAGAATCCCATGGATGGACGAGCCTGGTGGGCTGCAGCCCATGGGGTCGCTAAGAGTCAGACATGACTGAACAACTTCACTTTCACTTTTCACTTTCACGCATTGGAGAAGGAAATGGCAACCCACTCCAGTGTTCTTGCCTGGAGTATCCCAGGGACAGAGGAGCCTGTTGGGCTGCCTTCTATGGGATTGCACAGAGTTGGACACGACTGACACGACTTAGCAGCAATTGCCTGCCTGGATGTAGTGGAATTACCCAGAGAAGCTAATCACTCACCAATCTCTGGACCCAAACTTCACCTCTTCAGGTATGGGCTAAGACCCAAAGAGTTCGTTTCTTTAAAAACCTTTTTGGATGGTTCTGTGACCATGTTTTGGAAGCCATGCACTGATAATTTCCTCTGAATATCATTTCTGTCAATTGGCCTTTTTCTAGGACCTGGATATTAGAGGAGCATCATAAAATTTGAGTTTATATTCCTCCTGTGGACCTAGAGTGAAAATATTGCACAAAAAATGGAGTCAGCTTTTAAGAGAATTGTTAACCAAAAGAACTGCAGCTAGAGTGGACCAGTTCCCCAAGCTAATTGAGGGGCTGATGAAAAAGAAGCAAAGATTTGTATAGCTGATTCACTTTGCCATGTTGAAACTAACACAAGATTGTAAAGCATATATACTTTAATATTTTTTTAGAAGTATCTTAATTCTTGAGGCTGATGACCAAAAGGTCATCCTTAAAATTTTGAAAGGACTCATAAAACAAAGATGATATATTTTTCAAACTCTTTCTTCTTGATGAGTGATCATTTTTCTATTTCCATGATTTTTAAAATATAAAAGGACTTTGCTTTGGAGAAAAGAAAGAAAGTAGCAAAGAGATTTAATTCAAGTACATGGGGAGATGTCTCTGTGCCTTTAGATTTGCCTACAGCAGAAGCATAAGAGCCATAGAGGAAATTAGTGACTTGGATAGAAGGTGTGTTGAATTTAAGTCTTGGCGTTTAAGAACCTGTCATGTTTTTCTTTAGTCATGATATGTGCATAGGAGCTATATTCCAAGGAAACTCTAGGAAAGACTAGCTAGAACTCTGGAAATGATAGCTAAAAAGCAACCTGAACATTGTATGTGAAGTCACTCAGTTGTGTCCAACTCTTTGCAACCCCGTGGACTGCAGCCCGCCAGGCTCCTCCGTCCATGGGATTCTCCAGGCAAGAATACTGGAGTGGGTGGCCATTACTTATGTGTTATAATGGAATTATAATTATTTTATGACCTTGGAAAACTGACGTGACAATGTATATATACATTAAAAATAAAATAGACTACAGTTTTATTCTTCAAAATGAATATAAAATCATATTTAAATATTTGTTAGGGGGAAGAGGCAGCCTCTATTCCACTATTAGCCTAGATTCCTACACTTAATCTTGTTGTTTCTGTACTTGAAGATAATGTTTTATATTAAAATAGGAGGAATTTAAATAATTTCAAATAATTAAAATAGTATACTAATAGAGCTCAGTTGTGGAATGGATACTGTTGCAATGTACACACTAGGCTTTTATAAATGCTTTGTCATGTGGTCACTTAGCTTGCCCACCATACAGAGTTGTGAGGATCACATGAGTTCATGCATATAGGGGCTTAAAAGAATCTGTGTGATCAATGCTCAGTAAACGTAAGTTGGTAGTTTCCTGCTGCTCTTGATGAGCAAGCTGACTTGCTTTCAGGTTATGGTATGGCACGGGGCATGGTGCTTGGCACAGAACAGCTGTCTTGTAAGTGTTCGTTCATTGATCACAAAGATGTCGTGATCATCGGAGCTTCCCAGTCAGGTCCCTGGAACACACTTTCGTTTCCTGTCCTATTTCTAAAACATGCATTTCCTGAATGTCTTTCCAGCTGTTAACAAAATTTTTTGTACATGCACAAGGACTAATTTTTTTCTTAGAAAATGCCAGTGAAGGATTAATGGAACTCTTTAGCCTGGAAGGCTTCCTAGAGTTCAGTGCATTTGAGCTGAATTTTGTAAGAACTAAAAATGAATGGAGAAGGAAAAGGAGGCAGATCATTTTAAGCAAGAAATGTGGCATATGAACTGGAGATGCAAGTGACAGAAGGCTGTTTTGAAATATTGAGATGGATGCACCAAGGTCATGGCATCCGGTCCCATCACTCCATGGGAAATAGATGGGGAAACAGGGGAAATGCGGAGGGGGTGCTCCGCAGAAAGAGTAGAGGTAGTGGAACTTCCCTCAGCAAAGCTGAGGGGTCCCAAGGAGAGGTGAGCCTGCTGTCTGCCAACCCAGCCCCTCGGCGAGCAAGAGACAATCAGACGCGACAGGGGTTCCGACGAAGCAGTTCCGGTTTATTGTTGCAAACTCCCAGCTTATATAGACAAACAGGAGGTTTTAGGAGGGACTTTCCATAGTTGTACCAATTACTTAAAGGTCAAATTGTCATGTCCCTTCATTATAACAGGAGTCTATGGAGATCACACACTGTCTACGTGCACAGAAATCAAGAGAGCCAATCAAAAACTTTGACAGAAAACATAGACCCTGCCCCCATCTCTTCTGCCAGGTGCCATCTTAGGTTTTCTACCAAAGCTAGCCCCTTTGTTTTCCAAGGTTTCCCATGTAGGGCCCCACAGGGAAACAGTGTCAGACTTTATTTTATTGAGCTCCAAAATCACTGCAGATGGTGAGTGCAGCCATGAAATTAAAAGACGCTTACTCCTTGGAAGAAAAGTTATGACCAACCTAGATAGTATATTCAAAAGCAGAGACATTACTTTGCCAACTAAGGTCTGTCTAGTCAAGGCTATGGTTTTTCCTGTGGTCATGTATGGATGTGAGAGTTGGACTGTGAAGAAGGCTGAGCGCCAAAGAATTGATGCTTTTGAACTGTGGTGTTGGAGGCGACTCCTGAGAGTCCCTTCGACTGCAAGGAGATCCAACCAGTCTATTCTGAAGGAAATCAGCCCTGGGATTTCCTTGGAAGGAATGATGCTAAAGCTGAAACTCCAGTACTTTGGCCACCTCATGCAAAGAGTTGACTCATTGGAAAAGACTCTGATGCTGGGAGGGATTGGGGACAGGAGGAGAAGGGGACGACAGAGGATGAGATGGCTGGATGGCATCACTGACTCGATGGACATGAGTCTGAGTGAACTCCAAGAGATGGTGATGAACAAGGAGGCCTGGCGTGCTGTGATTCATGGGGTCGCTAAGAGTCAGACATGACTGAGCAACTGAACTGAACTGAACTGAACTTGAGGAACAGACTCTGTTAGGAGTTAAGAGGAAGAGATTAGTGAATGAGGATGTGTGTAGGTGGGCCCCTGGAACTAGACAGTAGTGTGTGTATTTGACATGATTGGGGATGGGAAACCTTTTGTGCAATCTGAGGGCAGGAGAAGATGGCACTTGAGGAAGATCAACTCAAGCAATTCACTCCAGAAAGAACATGACTTTGGAAGCAGTGGACTAATGCCTTACTGGCCATTAGAGGAAGTAAGAGGCCACAGGGCACCAAGATTGTGGACATCAGAAACAAGAGGGTTTAACTGACTACCAGGCAGACTTTGGGAGGTGTTTCAGTGTGTGTTGGGG
>SJYW01008641.1:565667-581029 GCA_006410735.1 Raphicerus campestris
CCACCACCATCTACACCATCACCACCTCCACCACCATCTATGCCAGAACCACCACCATCTACACCATCACCACCTCCACCACCATCTACACCATCACCACCTCCACCACCATCTATGCCAGAACCACCACCATCTACACCATCACCACCTCCACCACCATCTATGCCAGAACCACCACCAAGCAATCTCTGAAATTACTAAGGACATCATTTTCTTTAGTCTCTTGCTAGAAGTCAGAAAAATGCTACCCCCAATTCCCTAGAAAACAAACTTTCATTTGGTAAAACCTATAGGAAATCGGACTGTTCAACTGCATCATGGGTATTTCATTTAGGCCATAATGAATATGGCTAAATAATAACATATCTGACTAAAATATCGGGCATGATTTCTCCATGCAGCTATTTCTCAGATGCACCCTTGGGCATTTGTCACTGCAGCTAATCTGGAGAAACACTCAACCCAAGTTGGAAATTTTCAGGTCTTGAATACGCTTTGAAATTTTATGCCTTAGAAAAAGCTCAGCTATCTAATAGCTAGCTATCAGTGCGATTTATATTTTATAGGGCTTTATGCCAGGACTAACAAGAAAAATACACTGGGTTGGTAATTATATATTCATTGCAAAACAATCCATCATTTCCATGTGAATAAAGACCTTAGGAATACAACGGATTCCACAGTCAGTGGACACTCTGTAAGAATGCAGTGTTGTTGAATAACTCACGGTTGCTGGAAATACCGTAGAGAGATGGAAAGGAATGTAAAAGACAAAATCACTGACATGCAAGTCCACACACCAGAGGCCCATTAAGCTGCTGGCTCATCTCCCAATATTCTACAAATCTTCAGCTACTTTGCCCCCAAACATCCTGAAGTTTCTTATGGTCTTTCCAGACAGCTCAAAAAGACAGTTCCATCTGTATTTTCTTAAACACAGGAGGAAGGAAGTCCCTAAGACATCCTTAAAGTCCTCCATCATTCCTATGAGAAGTCAGTATAATCAAAACAGAGTTCAAATCAAATATTCAAAGATATATTCCTGTCTCAAAGACTATATACTTAAAACAACATCAGTGTTTATGAACACTTCAAACGATAACATACTAAAACCTGTACCTGATCGTGCCCCTCCCGCCCTGCTTCCAAACTAGAAAGCCAAAGAGTCTAGGACCCCATAGAGATTCTGGGCATGTTCAGCCTTGCAAGTGTCAAAATGCCCTCACAGATGCATCAAGGCCTATTTCCCTCTGGAAACCAGAGGTCAAGTGTACAATGGGAGCTACTGGTCCAGAGCTCCCTCCTTTTGTACCTCGACTTGCTGTCTCTCTTAAACAATCATCCTGGATAAATACTCACTTTAAAAAAAACACTCTGTAAGACTGGAAGCATGGAGAAGATGAGAAAGACCTTTCTCCATGTGATCTTTTGTAGGCAGCAGAAGTCTAGCTCAAGATACTGCACCACCAAAATACCACACTGGATTCATCCTACTGTTCTTTCTGTGGTAATCACCAAGCTTAGGGGCCACAAAGGGAACAAAAAGAAGGACACGACAACCTGTTTCAACAACAGGAAAAGGCACATGTGCAACAGATATGGGGAGCATGTCACGGAGCACACTCCCCAGCTTCAGTGGACGCACCTTAAGGACGATCTTATTATCTGAAGTTGGCGTCCTCCCCACCCACAGGGCGAATTTGCAAGCGTCTCCTTCAACATGCTCTGTGACACCCAGCTCTGAGGTCTGGAGAAAAAGACAATTACATGATTAGGCGGGATATAGAACAGAGAGCGAGAAAGTCATTTTTGGTGACTCGTGGTCAAGCTGCATTGTGACGACACAGTTTGTTTAAATGATACACAGTCCTTGGGTCTCACTTCAGTTCAAATGAGGAAATTTTGTTTTTAGGCTACCTAAGATTGGCTTCATCTCTTTTGTNTATAATAAATAAAATAAAAATAAATAAATAAAAATATTCTATAGCATAGGCAGACAGATGAAATATGCCAGTTACTATAGTTTTAAATTAAAACCACTGAATTCTTAAGATTAAATGAGAATTTTCTTACACAGACATGGTCTTTCATGCTGGCTAATAATCCACTTATATTGGAGAAGAGTTATTTAAAAACATATTGAAAGAAAACTCTAATTGAGTGACAGATTTCTTTTTTCCCCCAAAACTTTGCCTAAATACCTGAATTTTCAGGAGGAAAAAAAAAAGAAAAAAGGAAATGAACTAAGACAGAAGTTTGCATATGGTTTCTCTACATATAATTCTTCAAGATTTTCTCCAAAGTTGGTGATATTTCCGATATTTTCACAAACCAATGTGTGTAAAAATTCAACATGCCATGTGGGCTATTTTTAGTTGAGTGAGAATTGCTAAAGATTTCCCAGTGCAGTGAAATATAGTTTCCTGTGCACTGTACTTGAATAAGTTATATTAACATTTCATAGCTCAGTAATACCCTGGGGTATTACTTCTCCTTGGCAACTGGCTTCTTGAATGTTTTCTGAACCTTCCTGCCAGAGTTTCCTTCTCCTCCAATGACTGGTGACCAGTCCATTAAGAGTTTAGCATCCACTCTAGATAGTTACCACATTTCTTTCCTTTGAGCCCATGAGGGGTGGCTTTGAAATGGCACCGTTTTCTTTTCTTGTCACATTATATATTGATTTCTAAGTCTTACTTGATCCTGTTTGGACTTAGCTCTGTGTGTGTGTGTGTGTGTGTGTGTGTGTGTGTGCACGCACACGTTTCTGTGCAGTGTCCACGTTTGCCTGTATCATTTCTTTCAGAAGTGGAGAATTTTGCCATGCAGCTTTTAGCTCTGGAAAAACAGTTTATCTGCCACTACCTCACCACTGAGCAATCTCTTGAATATCATGACTGGCCTTACAGGTAGTCAAATCTCCAAGTGCAGTCAAAACCATTGTCAAAGTTAAGAACCAGGTTCATGGTTAAGAATCCCAAGTCCTATGTGGTTATTCCATTTAGCAGAGTCTAAGAATCAGGGTCTCAACTTTCTAAACAGGGCTTCCCTATTTAAACCAAGGTTTGTTCAAGGCTTCTAAGGTGGAGGGATATCTGAGCCATCCAAGGACAGCCTCAGAGGGCTATGTTTTCTGGTTTATGCCGTGATTCTCTCCAGTGCTCCACTAAGTCCTGTTGACATCAGGTTAAGGGCATCTCCCCGGCTGCCCTTTGCAGCTGTGACCCATCCTCTACACATATTTATTCTGTGATGGACAACTTAAGACCCAAAGACCTTTTCCTGCCTATTTTCACACTGTGCAGGCATCTAGCATATTTATTTTGCATACCATGGAGACACACACACTTTATATATGTACATTTCCCTCTGACTCTTCCTCCTTTCTTAGCTTGAATGAATTTAGAACATGGGGGATGTCCTGAAACATCTCAGATCTCTGTTTTATTTTTTATTTTTTGAAAGGGAAAGATCTATGTGGTGATGAAGGGCATGATACAAAAGTCCATGTCTTTCAGTAAGATAGCCAAAGCCACAAAAAGTCCTGCCTGTTTTTAACATATCAGCACAACAGCTGCTCCTATGTTTATGCTTTCAGATGTCTTCATAGGGTGAAGCCAATGTTTTCAGCAGCTTTGCTTCTATAGGGAAGCCTAATGAGGATCATTTTATTGGTACTAAACAGGAAATCCAATACTGAGGCCAGCACCAGAATGGAGTTCATCTGGGTGTAATTGAGCTCTTGGAAGCATGAGCTGAAGGTTCCTAACTCCCAGGGCTTCTCAGGGCCTCCAGGTTAATACTTACGGGCTTGCAGACAGTTCCCTTAAGCTTGTTTTCAGTGCCGTGTTTAATTTCCAGATGTTTCTCCCCATTTTATAATTAATAGTGCGTTGTGCTGTCTATCATGCGCCCCAGGTGTGTGGTCAGGGACATGGTGAAGCCTGCTGCCTGCAAAGCCCCAAGAAATGTTGAACACCAGCCCCACCAGCCTCCACCGTGAGTATGGCATTGGCTTTATTGACTGAAANTAGTGCATTGTGCTGTCTATCATGCGCCCCAGGTGTGTGGTCAGGGACATGGTGAAGCCTGCTGCCTGCAAAGCCCCAAGAAATGTTGAACACCAGCCCCACCAGCCTCCACCGTGAGTATGGCATTGGCTTTATTGACTGAAACTGTCGTCTCTAACACAGATCTCTGGTTCCAGATGTATTAATTCACATTGCATGTGGGAGTGCAAACTCTGACTCCTCTGGGGTGTCTGGGGGTAAAAGACTACTACTGAATTAGAGAAAATGATCTGGAAACTGAGCTCTGTGTTTCAAGCATCTTCATTAAGTGGTGTTTCTAATGCCATGTGGGAAGCATGAGCTAATTATAGGATAGAGACATGTATTGGGGAACTCTGTGGCATCAGAAACTCTGTACCTTTCGGATTTAGAACGTATGTGGATTCGAGCCTGAGACCCTTTTCGAGAAAGTAATGAAAAGGTGCAGAGCGGGGATGCTTTCCTAATTGTGAAGAAGGGAGGTGCATGGCTTGTTCATAACCACCCTCACACTGCATCAGGTAAATGTCAGGGGCAATCTGAAAGAGGGGTGGACCGTCAGTTTATTTTTACTATTGTAACCTCAAGTGTGGATATTCACGAAGGATTAAATGGCCTACCAAAGGGAATTAGAGGAGAAACTAAATAAGTGAACTCTGTGTGGCAAATGTGGATTTCTGTAAGGTGAAATGCGAAGAGCTTTAAAATTCTATGGAGCAGCAAAATGTATTCAATCTTCTGAATAAAATTATGTTCCTGGTAAGAAAAATTAAACATTTCCTTAAAATGTCTCAGCAGTGGTAAAACTGTTAACATAACCAATATAGCCAAGTAGTTACTCCCAGGGAAATGCCTCCTTCCAAGTTATTTTTGCAAAAGCCATTGAAGAAATATGTCTTAGGAGTGATTTTCTATAGGTTTCCTTAGCTATCTGACAATTTTTTGAAGTAAAACCAAAATAAAGTAATAAGATTGTCAAAAGGCTATGAAAAGAAAAGTAAATTTTTGTAATTCTTTTGCTGTGTCTAGTTTTTATTCCCATTAGCAAAACTTAAATTAAATAAAATGTTTAAATGCTTATATTTTCCATACACACAGTCACAAATACAGAGTTATTTCTGGTTTAAGATATAAAATTTGGGTAAATAAATTTCAAAAGGCTCCATAAAGGATTATAGATTTTATCTATGTGTACCTAAATATCATCTTCCACACTTGATCAGTACTTCTCAAGGAACACAAATAATTTTCACCTAACTGTAGTACAAATGGTTTATAATTGCATTGAAAAAAAGTTTTAAGTTGGAAGAACTTTTAATGATGTTGCCATTTTGTTCTATACATGTTCTAGCCATAAATCCATTTTCTTGACGGTGGAAATTTTTTTGAAAATTCATGGAAAACTTACAGTCCCCACTTTCCATGATATATTCCAGGCATTAGAAAACAAGCAACTTTGGAGAAAGTTCTTTGAGGAATTAACATGAATTTTGAGATGTGTTATATTTCATATATTGAGGTTCCATTTTTATTTGTACCACTTATTCCAGTGTCCACATAAGATTGGAATTATCAGATAGGAAGTAGCAATTGACATCCTTGCCAAAGAGACATTAATTATTTTTTCTTATTTTGCGTCTGCTTTCCATGGACTCCTAGAAGTGGAAAGCTGTTGTAACTTACCGTGAACCTAGTGGAACCTTCCTGGCAGCCTCTCTGAGTAAAGTGACAAAAGAGTAGCTTTTGGGGTCTCCTTTCTGAGAATCCTTTTCTTCACTCCACGCTTAACTAATTACAACAGTGGACTGCTCTTTAGGTGACTTGAAGAAATTAAAGTTTGCAGTCCATTCCTCATTTCTACTGATGCTCTCTAGAGAGTGGTATTTGTAAACTGAGCTCTCCATTTCCATATAAGCCCCTTTCTAGGCTGCTATGAAAAGAATGATAGTAATCTGGGGGTGAGGAGGACACTAAGGATGGGCTTTAGCCTGTAGGCCAGTGTTTTTAAATATGTGCATGACAACCTATCAGTGGGGCTGAAGATCAATAAAAACTAGTTTTTTAGTGTGGAGGTTATGTTTACATTTGGAATGGAACAGAAAATGTAAGATGGCACCCTGGGTTACTATTGTAGGATGAGCTTAGATTTCTGTACATGATAACTGGATCAAAATAAAATTTAATAAACACTACATTTAGTTTCGAGCATGCACTGGTGGATTTTAATTCGTCAGATTTTCATTATGTGTATGTATCTGTGTGTGTATAAAATATGTATAACTTACTTTGGCAGAAGTAAGAATAATGGCATATGAGTAGGATGTGGGCAAAACTGGAGAGAAGCAGATCAATAAAGGTACTATTGCAACTGTCCAGAGAAGGACGAGGTCTTGACCTACAGAAGTAGCAGAGGGTGTGGGAAGGAAACATTTTAAGAGCTCAGTAAGAAGAAAAATGGGCAGTGCTTAGTTATCAACTGAATATGGTTTGTAAGGAAAGAGTTTAGGGGGTTGTTGTATTTAGTTGTTTGGGCGATTGAGGACCAGCAGCTGATGTGGGGAAATAAAGAAGTAAACCAGGCCAACCAGTAGGGTGGGCGGTGAGGAGTTCAGATCCTGATAGGATGATTTGGGGCACCTGTGCATTATCCAGGGGCATATGTTCAAGAACGAATTGGGTATATGAACCCAAATCACTCAGCTGGGGAAGTAGATGACATCACCAAAGGGTACAGAGTTAGAAAAAGTAACAGAGTGCCTGAGTAAAACCAGTGTTTAAGGAGTGGATAAAAGAAGAGGCTCCCCACCAGAAGCCAGGTGGGAGGAGTCATGGAGGGTGTCCCAGAATGGCAAATGCAGCCAACAAATGATACTAATAATAGTTTAAGAGATTAAAAAAATTTTGGCCCCAGGGTTCATTGGCAGGGCATTTGTTATAACTCTTTTAATATCTAAGTGGGTAGAAATACTTTGTTTGTATAGATGTAAGAAAAAAAATGGGAGGAAGAGATGGTGATTTTACATGGTGAGCAGGAAAAGAGAGAGAGTTATTACCATGTGAATCAGGGATAGAGGCACTGTATTCAGGTCACTCAGTGCCGTCTATTTGACAAGTCTAGGTCAATGGCTGCACATGGCAATATAATTTATGTTTTGATAATCATGTATGTAAACGATCTGAAGATTCTTTTTTCAGTTGTTATTAAAATGTCACTCGATCATATTTTAAGCATGCTGCTTAAGTTGTCATCACTTAATCAAAGTTCAGTTCCGTTCAGTCATTCAGTCGTGTCTGACTCTTCATGACCCCATGGACTGCAGCACGCAGGCTTCTCTGTCCATCACCAACTCCCTGAGCTTACTCAAACTCATGTTCATCGAGTCGGTGATGCCATCCAACGATCTCATCCTCTGCCGTCCCCTTCTCCTCCTGCCTTCAATATTTCCCAGCATTAGGGTCTTTTCCAATGAGTTCTTCCCATCAGATGGCCAAAGTATTGGAGTTTCAGCTTCAGCATCAGTCCTTCCAATGAATATTCAGGACTGATTTCTTTTAGGATGNGTGGTATTTGTAAACTGAGCTCTCCATTTCCATATAAGCCCCTTTCTAGGCTGCTATGAAAAGAATGATAGTAATCTGGGGGTGAGGAGCACACTAAGGATGGGCTTTAGCCTGTAGGCCAGTGTTTTTAAATATGTGCATGACAACCTATCAGTGGGGCTGAAGATCAATAAAAACTAGTTTTTTAGTGTGGAGGTTATGTTTACATTTGGAATGGAACAGAAAATGTAAGATGGCACCCTGGGTTACTATTGTAGGATGAGCTTAGATTTCTGTACATGATAACTGGATCAAAATAAAATTTAATAAACACTACATTTAGTTTCGAGCATGCACTGGTGGATTTTAATTCGTCAGATTTTCATTATGTGTATGTATGTGTGTGTGTATAAAATATGTATAACTTACTTTGGCAGAAGTAAGAATAATGGCATATGAGTAGGATGTGGGCAAAACTGGAGAGAAGCAGATCAATAAAGGTACTATTGCAACTGTCCAGAGAAGGACGAGGTCTTGACCTACAGAAGTAGCAGAGGGTGTGGGAAGGAAACATTTTAAGAGCTCAGTAAGAAGAAAAATGGGCAGTGCTTAGTTATCAACTGAATATGGTTTGTAAGGAAAGAGTTTAGGGGGTTGTTGTATTTAGTTGTTTGGGCGATTGAGGACCAGCAGCTGATGTGGGGAAATAAAGAAGTAAACCAGGCCAACCAGTAGGGTGGGCGGTGAGGAGTTCAGATCCTGATAGGATGATTTGGGGCACCTGTGCATTATCCAGGGGCATATGTTCAAGAACGAATTGGGTATATGAACCCAAATCACTCAGCTGGGGAAGTAGATGACATCACCAAAGGGTACAGAGTTAGAAAAAGTAACAGAGTGCTTGAGTAAAACCAGTGTTTAAGGAGTGGATAAAAGAAGAGGCTCCCCACCAGAAGCCAGGTGGGAGGAGTCATGGAGGGTGTCCCAGAATGGCAAATGCAGCCAACAAATGATACTAATAATAGTTTAAGAGATTAAAAAAATTTTGGCCCCAGGGTTCATTGGCAGGGCATTTGTTATAACTCTTTTAATATCTAAGTGGGTAGAAATACTTTGTTTGTATAGATGTAAGAAAAAAAATAGGAGGAAGAGATGGTGATTTTACATGGTGAGCAGGAAAAGAGAGAGAGTTATTACCATGTGAATCAGGGATAGAGGCACTGTATTCAGGTCACTCAGTGCCGTCTATTTGACAAGTCTAGGTCAATGGCTGCACATGGCAATATAATTTATGTTTTGATAATCATGTATGTAAACGATCTGAAGATTCTTTTTTCAGTTATTATTAAAATGCCACTCAATCATATTTTAAGCATGCTGCTTAAGTTGTCATCACTTAATCAAAGTTCAGTTCCGTTCAGTCATTCAGTCGTGTCTGACTCTTCATGACCCCATGGACTGCAGCACGCAGGCTTCTCTGTCCATCACCAACTCCCTGAGCTTACTCAAACTCATGTTCATCGAGTCGGTGATGCCATCCAACGATCTCATCCTCTGCCGTCCCCTTCTCCTCCTGCCTTCAATATTTCCCAGCATTAGGGTCTTTTCCAATGAGTTCTTCCCATCAGATGGCCAAAGTATTGGAGTTTCAGCTTCAGCATCAGTCCTTCCAATGAATATTCAGGACTGATTTCTTTTAGGATGGACTGGTTGGATCTCCTTGCAGTCCAAGGGACTCTTAAGAGTCTTCTTCAACACCACAGTTCAAAAGCATCAATTCCTCAGCTCTCAGCTTTCTATATAGTCCAACTCTTATATCCATACATGACTACTGGAAAAACTATAGCTTTAACTAGATGGACCTNACTCTTAAGAGTCTTCTTCAACACCACAGTTCAAAAGCATCAATTCCTCAGCTCTCAGCTTTCTATATAGTTCAACTCTTATATCCATACATGACTACTGGAAAAACTATAGCTTTAACTAGATGGACCTTTGTTGGCAAAGTAATGTCTCTGCTTTTTAATATGCTTTCTAGATTGGTCATAGCTTTTCTTCCAAGGAGCAGGTGTCTTTTAATTTCATCACTGTAGTTACCATCTGCAGTGATTTTGGAGCCCCCCCTAAAGTAAAGTCTCTCACTGTTTCCATTGTTTCCCTATCTATTTGCCATAAAGTGATGGGACCAGATGCCATGATCTTAGTTTTCTAAATGTTGATCAAAAACATTAGTAGAGTTGAACAAATTGAGTCTGATAGCTTCTATTCTTTAGGTAAGATGCATAGATAAAGCCCTCTCAAGTCGGGAGCAGCAGTTATATAATCCAATTAATTATTACTACATGATAACTGCAAGATTAGAAGTATGTCTATAAAAGAGAAAATGGCCTATTCTCTTTGGGGTTGATGAGATCAGAGAAGAGTCTGACCTCACAGAGTCTGACTTTCAGAGTCTGAATTTAGAACAAAGTCTCCAGAAGAAGGAAGTGCTAGTGCCCCAAAACATCAGGTTGTGGGTTGTGGGTGTACTCATTGCTGCAGCCTGAGAGTGTGCAAGTATGTGTATCTGTGTGTTGTGTATTTGTGTGAGTGCGAGTGGATGTGTGGGAGGGTGGGGTGAATGCGTTTGGGTGTGGTGTAGAGATTTATGAAGACTTCAGGAGGTGCGGCACCACTGTCTTTAAGGAAGAGGAAAGTGAAAGTGAAGTTGCTCAGTCGTGTCCAACTCTTTTTGACCCCATGGACTGTAGCCTACCTGGCTCCTCAGTCCATGGGATTTTCCAGGCAAGAGTACTGGAGTGGGTTGCCATTTCCTTCTCCAGGGGATCTTCCCAACCCAGGGATCAAAGCTGGGTCTCCCTCACTGCAGGCAGATGCTTTCCTGTCTGAGCCACCAGGGAAGCCCCAAGGAAGAGGATGTTGGTGTAACTTGGAAAGGATAGGCTACACACTTGGTCTTGTCTTTGGTTTAGTTTTCATACAGTATTTTGAAAGTTGACCTAACATTATGAAGTTTTTGAGTTTTTCAAAGTGATCATGGATTTTAGAAGACTGACAATCATTCAGTCTACCAATCAGTTCTAGCTGTGGATGGAAGCAGATCTAGGCAAGTGAGGCAGTGATAGGGCAGATTGGCTCAGAGGTTAAAGCATCTGCCTGCAATGTGGGAGACCTGGGTTCAATCCCTGGGTTGGGAAGATCCCCTGGAGAAGGAAATGGCAACCCACTCCAGTATTCTTGCCTGGAGAATCCCATGGATAGAGGAGCCTAGTGGGCTACAGCCCAAGGGTCGCAAAGAGTCGGACATGTCTGAGCAACTTCACTCACCCGANGAAGGAAATGGCAACCCACTCCAGTATTCTTGCCTGGAGAATCCCATGGATAGAGGAGCCTAGTGGGCTACAGCCCAAGGGTCGCAAAGAGTCGGACATGTCTGAGCAACTTCACTCACCCGAATGGTGTAATCAGAGCACAGTGATTTATTAGCTCTGATAATAGAGTCAAGTGAAGAGGAAATAATTCATTTTATCTCAAGAGAGTAGGTGGATGTGATCATAGCAAGAAGAGTTAATTTAGGCACTAAAACAAGTTTAGATTTAGCTTTAAATGTATGTGAAAATTGAAAGTGAAAGTTTCTCAGTTGTGTCCAACTCTTTGTGACACCATGGACCCCATGGAATTCTCCAGGCCAGGATGTTGGAGTGGGTAGCCTTTCCCTTCTCCAGGGCATCTTCCCAACCCAGGTCTCCCAGATTGCAGGCAGATTCTTTACCAGCTAAGCCACAAGGAGAGCCCAAGAATACTGGACTGGGTAACTTATCCCTTCTCCAGCAAAGCTTTCTGACCCTGGAATCAAACTCGGGTCTCCTGCATTGAAGGCAGATTTTTTACCAACTGAGCTATCAAGGAAGCCCCCTTAAATGTATGTATTAGTGGCCAAAGAAATCTCTGATTGAAACATCCAGAAGGCTATTCATACCCCAAACTCAGGAGAGACTTACATGAGTTATACTAATTTGTGAAAATTATTTTATAATAAAACTATGAACACAAGTGAAATAGCACTTAGAACTACACTCAGTATTTTGTAATAATCTGTAAGGGAAAAGAATTTGAACATAGTGATATATACACACACACACACACACACACAAAATAATGTGTTATTTTCAAGTGTATGGCAAGGTGATTCAGATAAATTTAATTTCAAAGTTGTTTTACAGAGTATGATTTCTATAAGATTAATTTTATGTCTCTAAAAAGCGAATTTTAGGAGTAACTTCATTATTAAAATACTTGAGTTTTTTTTTTTAAAAAGGAAAAAGCAGGATGGAGAACATGATAGGAATTAAAGAGAAGAGGAATTAAGTAAATTATACAAAATCAGGCAAGAACAGACTTTCCTCAGTTTTCCTCGAATTTTCCATGTTTTAGTGCCGAGAGCCTCATGTCTTGGGAGCCCCCTCAGCCCTGGAAAAAGTGGAATGATTGGCAACATTAGAACTGGTAAATTTAGAATATGAGAATAGAAACCTAGAAACAGAATATATAGCCGAGGAATAACCATGTTTAGACAAACAACTTTTACATTACTGTTGACAGTGACATGATCAAGAACAACTTGGATTCAGGGAGGCACATCCATCATGCTTCAGCTCAGTCTTTTTTTTTTTTTTTTTGATGTTATAAATTTTTAAAAATACTTTATTCTGCTTTACAATACTGTATTGGTTTTGCTGTACATTGACATGAATCAGCCACAGGTGTACATGATCTCCCAATGCCGAAGCCCCCTCTCACCTCCCACCCCACACCATCTCCCCAGATCATCCTGTACACCAGCCCCAAGCATCCTGTATCCTGTATTGAACATAGACTGGCTCTTCCTTCTTATATGATAGTATACATGTTTCAGTGCCATTCTCCCAAATCATCCCACCCTCTCCCTCTCCCTCAGAGGCCCAAAGCCCGTTCTATACCTCTGTGTCTCTTTTGTTGTCTCACCTACAGGGTCATCATTACTATCTTTCTAAATTTCATATATATGTGTCAGTATACTGTATTGGTGTTCTTTCTGGCTTACTTCACTCTGTATAATCGGCTCCAGTTTCATCCATCTCATTAGAACTGAGTCAAATTTATTCTTTTTAAGGGCCGAGTAATACTCCATTGTGTATATGTACCACAGCCCAGTCTTTTCAGTTTTCCTTTGTTTTGTTGGTGGTTGCCTGCTTCTAAAAATAAATAAATAAGTAAATGCCATACTTGCAGTTCACCTTTTCAAAGGGTAAATTTAGTGTTCTTGTTCAATTGTTCAGCCGCTCAGTCCTGCCTAATTCTTTGAGACTCCATGTACTGCAGCACGCCAGGCTTCCCTGTCCTTCACCATATTCCAGAGCTTGCTCAGACTCACGTCTATTGAGTCTGTGATGCCATCTAGCCATCTCGTCCTCTGCCATCCCCTTCTCCTCCCGCCTTCAATCTTTCCCAGTATCAGGGTCTTTCCCAGTGAGTCGGCTCTTTGCATTAGGTGGCCAAAGTACTGGAGCTTCAGCTTCAGCATCAGTCCTTCCAATGAATATTCAGGGTTGATTTCCTTTAGAATGGACTGGTTTGATCTCCTTGCAGTCCAAGGGACTCTCAAGAATCTTCTCCAGCAACACAGTTTGAAGGCATCAGTTCTTTGGTGCTCAACCTTTTTTATTGTCCAGCTCTCACATCCGTATGACTACTACTGGAACAATCATAGCTTTTGCTATATGGACTTTTGTTGGCAAAGAAATGTCTTTGCTTCTCAATATGCTGTCTAGGTTTGTCATTGCTTTTCTTCTAAGGCACAAGTGTCTTTTAATTTCATGCCTGCAGTCACCATCTGCAGTGATTTGGGAGCCCAAGAAAGTCTCTCACTGTTTCCATTGTTCCCATTTCTATTTGCCATGAAGCAATGAGACCAGATGCAATGATCTTCATTTTTTTAACATTGAGTTTTAAGCCAGATTTTTCACTCTCCTCTTTCATGTTCATCAAGAAGCTCTTTAGTTTCTCTTCATTTTCTCTCATAAGAGTGATGTCATCTGCATATCTGAGACTACTGATATTTCTCTCTGCAGTCTTGATTCCAGCTTGTCCTTAATTCAGCTCAGCATTTTGCATGAGGTATTTTGCATATAAGTTAAATAAGCACAGTGACAGTATACAGCCTTGATGTACTCCTTTCCCAATTCAGAACCAGTCCACTGTTCCATGTCCAGTTCTGTTTGCTTCTTCACCTGCATACAGATTTCTCAGGAGGCAGGTAAGTTGGTCTGGTATTCCCATCTCTTTAAGAATTTTCCTCAGCTTGTTGTGGTCTTCACAGTCAAAAGCTTTAGAGTAGTCAATGAAACAGAAGTAGATGTTTTTCTCGAATTCTCTAGCTTTTTCTAATATCCAGTGGATATTGGCAATTTGGTTTCTGGTTCCTCTGCCTTTTGTAAATCCAGTTTGCATATCTGGAAGTTCTCGGTTCACATACTGTTGAAGCCCACCTTGAAGGATTTTGAGCATTACTTTGCTAGCATGTGAAATGAGTGCAAAAATTATCAGTTTTTACAAAATTGTGCAACTGTCTCCACTATGCAATTTTGAAATAATGCTGGATTATTCCGAAAAGAAACATAATATTCATTAGAATCATCCTTATTCCCCTCAAAACTGAGCTTCTAGAAGCCGCTAATCTATTTTCCATCTCTATGGATTCACCTATTCTGGATATTTAGTATAAATCAAATCACATAATATGTGATTATTATGCTCTCATTTTTATAACTTGGTTTAACAGCATATTTCCAAGATTCATTCATATTATAGCATTTATCAGTACTTCATTTCTTTTATTACCATATAGTATTTCATTATACCACTTGTACCGTGGAGCATATACACCACTCTTGTGTCTGTATTTGAATTGTTTCCAATTTTTTTATGCTGTATAAAGTGACCCTTAACATTTATGTACAGGTTTTTGCATAGACATGTGTCCTTACTTCTCTTAAGTATAAACCTAGGACTGAAACTTCTGGGTCATTTGCCAACTATATGCTTACATTTTTTAAGAACTGTCAAGCTGTGTTTGAAAATAGCTGCAGCATTTTACATTTCTACCAGCAGTATAAGAGGGTTCCAATTTCTCTACATCTTTGTCAATACTTGTTATTGTTGGTCTTTTTAGTTACAGCCATCTTTGCAAGTGTGATGTGTGTGGATGGTTATCTTATTGTGGTTTTGATTTGTGTTTACCTAGTCAGTAATGATGTTTAACATCTTTTCACATGCCCATTGGCTATTTGTATCCTTTCTTCGATACAGATCAAACCTTTTGCCCATTTTTTATTGGATTATTTGTCTTTATTGTTTATATATATATGAAAGTGAAAGTCACTTAATCATGTCTGACTCTTTGCTACCCTATGAACTATACAGTCCATAGAATTCTCCAGGGCAGAATACTGGAATTGGTAGCCCTTTCCTTTTCCAGGGGATCTTCCCAACTCAGGGACTGAACCCAGGTCTCACACATTGCAGGCAGATTCTTTACCAGCCACAAGGGAAGCCCAAGAATACTGGAGTAGGTAGCCTATCCCTTCTCCAGTGGATCTACCCAGCCCAGGAGTCAAACCAGAGTCTTCAGCATTGCAGGCGGATTCTTCACCAACTGAACTCTCAGGGAAGCCCCTGATATTATGTATAGATATATCCATTATATATATATATAATAGATGCTATATTATATAT
>SJYW01008641.1:581627-604625 GCA_006410735.1 Raphicerus campestris
AAGCCCCCTCTCACCTCCCACCCCACACCATCTCCCCAGATCATCCTGTACACCAGCCCCAAGCATCCTGTATCCTGTATTGAACATAGACTGGCTCTTCCTTCTTATATGATAGTATACATGTTTCAGTGCCATTCTCCCAAATCATCCCACCCTCTCCCTCTCCCTCAGAGGCCCAAAGCCCGTTCTATACCTCTGTGTCTCTTTTGTTGTCTCACCTACAGGGTCATCATTACTATCTTTCTAAATTTCATATATATGTGTCAGTATACTGTATTGGTGTTCTTCTTTCTGGCTTACTTCACTCTGTATAATCGGCTCCAGTTTCATCCATCTCATTAGAACTGAGTCAAATTTATTCTTTTTAAGGGCCGAGTAATACTCCATTGTGTATATGTACCACAGCCCAGTCTTTTCAGTTTTCCTTTGTTTTGTTGGTGGTTGCCTGCTTCTAAAAATAAATAAATAAGTAAATGCCATACTTGCAGTTCACCTTTTCAAAGGGTAAATTTAGTGTTCTTGTTCAATTGTTCAGCCGCTCAGTCCTGCCTAATTCTTTGAGACTCCATGTACTGCAGCACGCCAGGCTTCCCTGTCCTTCACCATATTCCAGAGCTTGCTCAGACTCACGTCTATTGAGTCTGTGATGCCATCTAGCCATCTCATCCTCTGCCATCCCCTTCTCCTCCCGCCTTCAATCTTTCCCAGTATCAGGGTCTTTCCCAGTGAGTCGGCTCTTTGCATTAGGTGGCCAAAGTACTGGAGCTTCAGCTTCAGCATCAGTCCTTCCAATGAATATTCAGGGTTGATTTCCTTTAGAATGGACTGGTTTGATCTCCTTGCAGTCCAAGGGACTCTCAAGAATCTTCTCCAGCAACACAGTTTGAAGGCATCAGTTCTTTGGTGCTCAACCTTTTTTATTGTCCAGCTCTCACATCCGTATGACTACTACTGGAACAATCATAGCTTTTGCTATATGGACTTTTGTTGGCAAAGAAATGTCTTTGCTTCTCAATATGCTGTCTAGGTTTGTCATTGCTTTTCTTCTAAGGCACAAGTGTCTTTTAATTTCATGCCTGCAGTCACCATCTGCAGTGATTTGGGAGCCCAAGAAAGTCTCTCACTGTTTCCATTGTTCCCATTTCTATTTGCCATGAAGCAATGAGACCAGATGCAATGATCTTCATTTTTTTAACATTGAGTTTTAAGCCAGATTTTTCACTCTCCTCTTTCATGTTCATCAAGAAGCTCTTTAGTTTCTCTTCATTTTCTCTCATAAGAGTGATGTCATCTGCATATCTGAGACTACTGATATTTCTCTCTGCAGTCTTGATTCCAGCTTGTCCTTAATTCAGCTCAGCATTTTGCATGAGGTATTTTGCATATAAGTTAAATAAGCACAGTGACAGTATACAGCCTTGATGTACTCCTTTCCCAATTCAGAACCAGTCCACTGTTCCATGTCCAGTTCTGTTTGCTTCTTCACCTGCATACAGATTTCTCAGGAGGCAGGTAAGTTGGTCTGGTATTCCCATCTCTTTAAGAATTTTCCTCAGCTTGTTGTGGTCTTCACAGTCAAAAGCTTTAGAGTAGTCAATGAAACAGAAGTAGATGTTTTTCTCGAATTCTCTAGCTTTTTCTAATATCCAGTGGATATTGGCAATTTGGTTTCTGGTTCCTCTGCCTTTTGTAAATCCAGTTTGCATATCTGGAAGTTCTCGGTTCACATACTGTTGAAGCCCACCTTGAAGGATTTTGAGCATTACTTTGCTAGCATGTGAAATGAGTGCAAAAATTATCAGTTTTTACAAAATTGTGCAACTGTCTCCACTATGCAATTTTGAAATAATGCTGGATTATTCCGAAAAGAAACATAATATTCATTAGAATCATCCTTATTCCCCTCAAAACTGAGCTTCTAGAAGCCGCTAATCTATTTTCCATCTCTATGGATTCACCTATTCTGGATATTTAGTATAAATCAAATCACATAATATGTGATTATTATGCTCTCATTTTTATAACTTGGTTTAACAGCATATTTCCAAGATTCATTCATATTATAGCATTTATCAGTACTTCATTTCTTTTATTACCATATAGTATTTCATTATACCACTTGTACCGTGGAGCATATACACCACTCTTGTGTCTGTATTTGAATTGTTTCCAATTTTTTTATGCTGTATAAAGTGACCCTTAACATTTATGTACAGGTTTTTGCATAGACATGTGTCCTTACTTCTCTTAAGTATAAACCTAGGACTGAAACTTCTGGGTCATTTGCCAACTATATGCTTACATTTTTTAAGAACTGTCAAGCTGTGTTTGAAAATAGCTGCAGCATTTTACATTTCTACCAGCAGTATAAGAGGGTTCCAATTTCTCTACATCTTTGTCAATACTTGTTATTGTTGGTCTTTTTAGTTACAGCCATCTTTGCAAGTGTGATGTGTGTGGATGGTTATCTTATTGTGGTTTTGATTTGTGTTTACCTAGTCAGTAATGATGTTTAACATCTTTTCACATGCCCATTGGCTATTTGTATCCTTTCTTCGATACAGATCAAACCTTTTGCCCATTTTTTATTGGATTATTTGTCTTTATTGTTTATATATATATGAAAGTGAAAGTCACTTAATCATGTCTGACTCTTTGCTACCCTATGAACTATACAGTCCATAGAATTCTCCAGGGCAGAATACTGGAATTGGTAGCCCTTTCCTTTTCCAGGGGATCTTCCCAACTCAGGGACTGAACCCAGGTCTCACACATTGCAGGCAGATTCTTTACCAGCCACAAGGGAAGCCCAAGAATACTGGAGTAGGTAGCCTATCCCTTCTCCAGTGGATCTACCCAGCCCAGGAGTCAAACCAGAGTCTTCAGCATTGNGGGACTCTCAAGAATCTTCTCCAGCAACACAGTTTGAAGGCATCAGTTCTTTGGTGCTCAACCTTTTTTATTGTCCAGCTCTCACATCCGTATGACTACTACTGGAACAATCATAGCTTTTGCTATATGGACTTTTGTTGGCAAAGAAATGTCTTTGCTTCTCAATATGCTGTCTAGGTTTGTCATTGCTTTTCTTCTAAGGCACAAGTGTCTTTTAATTTCATGCCTGCAGTCACCATCTGCAGTGATTTGGGAGCCCAAGAAAGTCTCTCACTGTTTCCATTGTTCCCATTTCTATTTGCCATGAAGCAATGAGACCAGATGCAATGATCTTCATTTTTTTAACATTGAGTTTTAAGCCAGATTTTTCACTCTCCTCTTTCATGTTCATCAAGAAGCTCTTTAGTTTCTCTTCATTTTCTCTCATAAGAGTGATGTCATCTGCATATCTGAGACTACTGATATTTCTCTCTGCAGTCTTGATTCCAGCTTGTCCTTAATTCAGCTCAGCATTTTGCATGAGGTATTTTGCATATAAGTTAAATAAGCACAGTGACAGTATACAGCCTTGATGTACTCCTTTCCCAATTCAGAACCAGTCCACTGTTCCATGTCCAGTTCTGTTTGCTTCTTCACCTGCATACAGATTTCTCAGGAGGCAGGTAAGTTGGTCTGGTATTCCCATCTCTTTAAGAATTTTCCTCAACTTGTTGTGGTCTTCACAGTCAAAAGCTTTAGAGTAGTCAATGAAACAGAAGTAGATGTTTTTCTCGAATTCTCTAGCTTTTTCTAATATCCAGTGGATATTGGCAATTTGGTTTCTGGTTCCTCTGCCTTTTGTAAATCCAGTTTGCATATCTGGAAGTTCTCGGTTCACATACTGTTGAAGCCCACCTTGAAGGATTTTGAGCATTACTTTGCTAGCATGTGAAATGAGTGCAAAAATTATCAGTTTTTACAAAATTGTGCAACTGTCTCCACTATGCAATTTTGAAATAATGCTGGATTATTCCGAAAAGAAACATAATATTCATTAGAATCATCCTTATTCCCCTCAAAACTGAGCTTCTAGAAGCCGCTAATCTATTTTCCATCTCTATGGATTCACCTATTCTGGATATTTAGTATAAATCAAATCACATAATATGTGATTATTATGCTCTCATTTTTATAACTTGGTTTAACAGCATATTTCCAAGATTCATTCATATTATAGCATTTATCAGTACTTCATTTCTTTTATTACCATATAGTATTTCATTATACCACTTGTACCGTGGAGCATATACACCACTCTTGTGTCTGTATTTGAATTGTTTCCAATTTTTTTATGCTGTATAAAGTGACCCTTAACATTTATGTACAGGTTTTTGCATAGACATGTGTCCTTACTTCTCTTAAGTATAAACCTAGGACTGAAACTTCTGGGTCATTTGCCAACTATATGCTTACATTTTTTAAGAACTGTCAAGCTGTGTTTGAAAATAGCTGCAGCATTTTACATTTCTACCAGCAGTATAAGAGGGTTCCAATTTCTCTACATCTTTGTCAATACTTGTTATTGTTGGTCTTTTTAGTTACAGCCATCTTTGCAAGTGTGATGTGTGTGGATGGTTATCTTATTGNTTTGAGCATTACTTTGCTAGCATGTGAAATGAGTGCAAAAATTATCAGTTTTTACAAAATTGTGCAACTGTCTCCACTATGCAATTTTGAAATAATGCTGGATTATTCCGAAAAGAAACATAATATTCATTAGAATCATCCTTATTCCCCTCAAAACTGAGCTTCTAGAAGCCGCTAATCTATTTTCCATCTCTATGGATTCACCTATTCTGGATATTTAGTATAAATCAAATCACATAATATGTGATTATTATGCTCTCATTTTTATAACTTGGTTTAACAGCATATTTCCAAGATTCATTCATATTATAGCATTTATCAGTACTTCATTTCTTTTATTACCATATAGTATTTCATTATACCACTTGTACCGTGGAGCATATACACCACTCTTGTGTCTGTATTTGAATTGTTTCCAATTTTTTTATGCTGTATAAAGTGACCCTTAACATTTATGTACAGGTTTTTGCATAGACATGTGTCCTTACTTCTCTTAAGTATAAACCTAGGACTGAAACTTCTGGGTCATTTGCCAACTATATGCTTACATTTTTTAAGAACTGTCAAGCTGTGTTTGAAAATAGCTGCAGCATTTTACATTTCTACCAGCAGTATAAGAGGGTTCCAATTTCTCTACATCTTTGTCAATACTTGTTATTGTTGGTCTTTTTAGTTACAGCCATCTTTGCAAGTGTGATGTGTGTGGATGGTTATCTTATTGTGGTTTTGATTTGTGTTTACCTAGTCAATAATGATGTTTAACATCTTTTCACATGCCCATTGGCTATTTGTATCCTTTCTTCGATACAGATCAAACCTTTTGCCCATTTTTTATTGGATTATTTGTCTTTATTGTTTATATATATATGAAAGTGAAAGTCACTTAATCATGTCTGACTCTTTGCTACCCTATGAACTATACAGTCCANTTATGCTATATATATTATGTGTATATATATATATATAATGGATGCTATATTCTTGTCAGATAAATAATTTACAAATACTTCCCCTCATTTAGTGACTTGTCTTTATTTTCTTGTAGGGCACAATTTTTAATTTTGATGAAGTTGAATAGTTCTATTTTCCATTGATTACTTGTAATTTTGGTGTTGTATTTAAGAATCTCTTGTCAAATTCAAGGTCATAAAGATATCCACCTAGGTTTTCTTTTAAGAATTTTATACTGTTGTTTCCTGCATTTATGTCTTTGATCCATTTGGGGTTATTTTTTGTATATGGTGTGAGGTAAGGATCCAGTTTCCCATGTGGACATCTAGTTGTCAAAATGTGGTGATCTCAGACATACATGTCTTGCTCCTGATACTAGGAGGAAAACTTTCAGTCTCTACTGATTAAATATGGTGTTAATTGTGAGGTTTCAATTCATATTCTTTATCAGGTTTAGCAAGTTTCATTACAAGTTTTCTGTGTTGAGTGTTCATATCTTGAAAGAATGTTGGATTGTCTCAAATCCTTTTCCCACATCTATTGAGTTAATAATGTGTTTTTTGAACTTTATTCTATTAATACTGTCTCTTATACACATCTATCACTCTTATGAGAGAAAATGAAGAGAAACTAAACAGCCTCTTGATNGTTGGATTGTCTCAAATGCTTTTCCCACATCTATTGAGTTAATAATGTGTTTTTTGAACTTTATTCTATTAATATGGTGTAATGCCTTGATTTATTTTCACGTTTAAACACTCTTACATTCCTGTAATAAATCCCGCTTATCTATTTTATCTGTTGCTTTATTTGATTTGTTAATATTTCTGATGATTTTTATGCATGTATATATAAGGGATATTGGTCTACTGTAATGCCTTTGTATGATTTTAGTATCAGGATAATACTGGCCTCATAGAATGAATTTGGAAGTATTTACTAGTATTCTATCTAGGAAAAGTTTGTGAACTATTACTATAATTTTTTCTTCAAATGTTAGGTAGACTTCACCAGTGAAGCCATCATCTTTTCTTTGTAGTGAGTTTTTTTCTTACTAAGTTCATTTTGTTTGAATATTTGTAAGTTTTATAAGAATATATATGTATGTTTAGGTAAGTGTATCATGTGAAATCCCTGCATCTTTAGAACAGCTCACACTCCAAAGTCAGTTCAATTTAACTCTTGAACCATTCTTGATTTGTGGTTATTGATGCCTTGGTTTCCAATTCCCATAAAATAAACGTTAATTCTCTTTCTCTCTCTCTGTGAGTCTAACTGAATCATATAAAAATTATCAGTGTAACCTTAGAGTCTTGGATCAATGTAGTTAAAGGTCAATCAGAAAGAAATTTAGTATCTAAAAGAGCTTGAAGGTATAAGTTCTTAAATCTTGTTGAGATTCTTTGGTTTGAGCTTATCTGATTACCACTGGAAAAACTGAGAAACTGATTTTGTTATAACATTTACTTTTACTTATTTTTCTTTTGTTTTGCTAGGTAGATGTTTGTAGGTCCTGTAATTAATTATCAATTTCATTCATCTAACAAAAAATGAATTTAGGTTCTAGATAAAAAGTCANAACTGAGAAACTGGTTTTGTTATAACATTTACTTTTACTTATTTTTCTTTTGTTTTGCTAGGTAGATGTTTGTAGGTCCTGTAATTAATTATCAATTTCATTCATCTAACAAAAAATGAATTTAGGTTCTAGATAAAAAGTCGAATTATTCAGTCTCAGGGTTTTACTTGGCTGCTCTCTCTCTGTCCTCTTCACTTCCTCCTTCCCAGAAATGGTCTTCGTGTGCCATGGGAACGCACACCCTGAGCCGGATCATCGGGTACATCCGTGCTGAGGCTTTTGGCCTGGGCATGTGTGCCACACACACTCTGTTCTTTTCCCTTCTCACAGCTTCAGATGAATCAGCCTTGAATTGACAGGGAGCCTGCATCCAGATTTTTATTTTACTAGACGTACTTTTTCAGATATCAGGGGCATGGATTTTTTCAGCAACAACAATCTTCCTTCAGATTTTATTATAACACAGGGACTTCTGAGGACCAATGTGTATGGAACTAGAATAAATTTAATAATCATGGAAATGTGGCATCTTACAGTAAGCTTAGTTTTAAAATAGTCTACCTTGAGGACCAAAAATATGATTGAAAAATACCTATTAATATATTTACTTTTCCCATAATACTATAGGAAATCTACATATATGTTTATACTTGAAAATATGTATTTTCACTAAAATCACATATATGACAGCAAAATTATTTATCATAATGGATATCAGATCAAACAGAAGTGTCTTTGAGGTTGCAAACAGTTGGACAGCAACCTTTGTCATTGTGTGACTGTGCTTTTAAGGTCAGCTCACCACATGTCATCTTTAGGTTGTGAGTACTGATGCCCAGTACTTTATGTCTTGCTGTAGTAACAGATGGCAGAAGGCCCATGGGTAACGCAGAAAACTGGGCAACCCACTGCAGACCATCACCATCTCAGACATACCTCTATCATGAATCTAAGGATTCTTCTGCATAGCCTAGGAGAGATGCCTTGGGTGCTGAAATCAAGCCTGCTTTTCCCTGGTCTCCCTGATCTGACCCTCAGCTCCTCCTGAGCCTCCTGGTATTCCGTGCTCCTGATGTTCTGCAGATTAATACCCAATCTTTTCCAAAGTTTCCTGAGTTCTGAACTCAGCCTGGCTGTGGTCTAGTTCTTCAGTGAGAACCTGTCAAATCAGCTTTGGATGAGAAGGTAGCGTTGAGCAAAGGGGGTTTGAATGTCTGAAGCTGGTTGGAAGAGCGTGCGGTAGGGAAGCAGTGCCCTGCTGGCCCTGCAGTGAATCTGGCTAGTCCTTCCTTCCACAAATATTTATTTACTCTGTGCCGTATGCAGAGCCTGGCACCAGGCCCTGGAGCTGATGCTGAACAAAGCAGAGTCTCCATAGAACTTAGCGTGTGGAGGAGAAGATCTTAACAAGAAAATAAGACGCGTGATAGAAACTCTTCTTTTTAATCTAGGGCCTAAACCAAGTTCAGGGATGGAGACCACATGGGGAAGCTGTCCAGGGAGCAGGCTCAAGGAAGAGTTTGGGAAGAGATGACATTTAAGAAGAGACTTGAAAGATAAGAAGTCGGCATGGAGAAGTCAGTGGAACGGAATTCTAGGCAGAGGATGCTACATGCAGTGGACCTTATAAGGAAATTTGTGTAGTGGGGCTGGAAAACTAGAGAAAGGCAGAGAAAAGTGAGGAGGAGGTGGGCGGTGGAGGAGACAAGCAAGGTTCCACCCTAAAGGCTTTTCAGGTTTTGGGGTTTTATGTAATACTGTGAACAACCCCTTGAGGCCTTTCAAAGAAGGGAGAATCATGATCCAATGTGGTGTGGCCAGTGGGTAGGAAGATGAGGGACTTTGGGAGGCAGTTGGGGTGGTTTAGACTCTGCTGGTGGCCAGAAATGTGGAGGAAATAGAATTCAGTGAAGTTTAGTGGCATTTAAGGAAGTTTTTAAAGCAATGAAGGAGAAATTTCTGGTAAGAACTGGAGGGAGGGAACTTCAGTTCATGTCTGTAATCCCCAATCTGCTTGATCAGTCCTCTGTTCATTAAATGCATAGTGTGTGGGAACATTTTTCATAAAGTCTTAAGCACCCTATTATATATCTCCAATTTATCTTCAATGGCTTATATAAGTGACAAATTTAGGAATCTCACTTTATCACTTTAGGTAAATTTGCATAGAACCTCAAGTATTGAAGGATAAAAATAATGAAAAGTAAAACTGAGCATAATTGAAACATGATTAGACTTTACCATTTTAAATAAATTTGTTTTGCATGATTTTTTTCACTCTAATATTCTGTTGGGATAGATTTAATAATTTTGTAGGGTTTGCATACACTAGAGGAAATGAATATTTTAAAAATATACTCCTTATAAAAATAATAATCCTTTTTTGAAAGGTGTCTCGTTTTTCTCAGTAAAATTCAGCCAAGAAGAAAGAGAACATGTTTTCATTTGCTAAGAATCTTTTCGCTATATATTTTATTATGAATGAATGTATCATTCAGAGGCAAGCAGCTGTTTCTGGGCTTCTCTTAGCTACATGTTTACATCAAAATGTGATGAGTTTTATTATTTTCCTGAGTTCATTTTTTTTCTTATACTATAAAAGATGTTCAATGTCATAGTCTATAGTCTATTACCAAACATAGTAGGAATCGTATTGAGCAAGTGATAAAGAAGTTTCAAATAAAAAACATGTTTTTGTCTTTTAGAATAAAGTCAGAACAGCCAGTAACTTGAAAATAGAGAGTACTGGGAACACTGACATTTCCAATTCATGGTTATAATTAGGAAGCGACAGAATTTTTTTTTAATTGTGCGGCTTTTATAGACTTCATTCTCTTTGTATGATTTGCTAGTTTCTGCAAGTCATTTTGTGCCAGTTTACAAAGTCTTACAAAGCTCCTCTTTCTGATGTAGCTATTTTAATTTTGTGTTTATCTCTGCCTGAGTTCTCAGAGGAGAAGATGCCTCCTTCAACTTCCTAGTTTTTAAAGAGTTTAATTCTTTAGGAATAGAGCTGTAGTAGTTTTATATGTAACAGTTATATTTGGTGGAACTTTACTAGGCATTAATTGCTCTCACCAATTATTTCTTGTTGACTGAACTAGGTCCTCTTTTAATAATGCTCTGAGCAGTACCTTAAGCTGAGGACCAGCCACGAGCAGCTAGCTCAGTGGATTTTCCTACTTTCCACTTTCTTTAACTCAGTGATATATGTCCATAAGAACAAATAATTATGTTTAAAAGATGTCTATGTCCAGAGGAAACTAACAAACCCCAGCAAACCTTTGATTGAGTTCACTTAATGTGTGCTTTACCTTGAGCCACATGTGGGCAACAAACAAGCTTGGAGGCTATGTGGACTTGGTCTGCTTATGGTGGACACCACACAGACCTGGGAAGTGCCTCTCAGCAGGAGGGGGCAGATCTAGGTCTAGAATTCATGTTTTCTGGGTTCATAGTAGAAGATGGATCCAAATTATGGAGATAATCCACATTATTAGCAAGAAGAAGAATTTTACTGTTCTTCAGTTCAGTTCAGCTGCTCAGTCATGTCCGACTCTTTGCAACCCCATGAACTGCAGCACACCAGGCCTCCCTGTCCATCACCAACTCCCAGAGCCCACCCAAACCCATGTCCATTGAGTCAGTGATGCCATCCAACTATCCCATCCTCGATTGTCCCCTTCTCCTCCTGTCCCTAATCCCTCCCAGCATCAGGGTCTTTTCCAGTGAGTCAGCTCTTCACATCAGGTGGCCAAAGTATTGGAGTTTCAGTTTCAACATCAGTCCTTCTAATGAACATCCAGGACTGATCTCCTTTAAGATGGACTGGTTGGATCTCCTTGCAGTCCAAGGGACTCTCAAGAATTTTCTCCAACACCACAGTTACAAAGCATCAATTCTTCAGTACTCAGCTTCCTTTATAGTACAACTTTCACATCCATACATGACCACTGGAATAACCATAGCCTTGACTAGACAGACATTTGTTGTCTAGGTTGGTCATAACTTTCCTTCTAAGGAATAAACGTCTTTTAATTTCATGGCTGCGATCACCATCTGCAGTGATTTTGGAGCCCAACAAAATAAAGTCTGACACTGTTTTCACTGTTTCCCCATCTATTTGCCATGCATTGATGGGACCAGATGCCATGATCTTAGTTTTCTAAATGTTGAGCTTTAAGCCAACTTCTTCACTCTCCTCTTTCACTTAAATCAAGAGGCTCTTTAGTTCTTCACTTTCTGCCATAAAGGTGATGTTATCTGCATATCTGAGGTTATTGATATTTCTCATGGCAATCTTGATTCCAGCTTGTCCTTCCTCCAGCCCAGCATTTCTCATGCTGTTCTTCAGGGAATAATAAATAAATTCTAGCTTTAAGGCTTCAACTATGTATTTTTTTGTCCTTGCTCTGATGTTCATTTGCTGGATGATGGTGACCCAGTTATTTTAACTTCCTAACTACTTAGTTTTCTCAACTGGAAAATAGGAAGAAAATAGTTTCTAGTTATGTCATTGGGAGCTTTTGAGGATGAAATGAGATAAAGTACCAGAGTTGTATATAAAGTACCACAGAAATATTATTCTATGAAAGTATACATCAATAATCTTTACATTTTGATTACTTCATCCATTTAACAAATATTTGCCAATATTTGTGCTATACTGACACATTTTGAATATATATATTTGCTAATTCAGTCAAAACATAGACTATATTTTCTTACCTATTACTGTTTCTTCTTGATAGGAGTGGTGTAAAAAGCATACACCCACCTCATGCTACCTCATCAAGCGTATCAAATGTTCCTTCCTATGCATGGGTAGGGAGGCCAGGAAAAGTGTATTTGGATCATTTGCCCAAGTTATCCTGATCTAGTCTCTTGATTTAAAACCACTGGTATGTACTACTGAGAGGCTCAGTAAAAGTGAACATTAGCTGAGATGAGTGATCATTCATAATTCTAAATTAATGTGACTATCACTAAAGTACACTTCTCTAAAATTCAAGTAGAGAGGAAATAAATACTGGCAGCATTATTATTAGAAAGTCACTGTGCCTTGGGGCTAGCCTCATTTCTCTGTGAATCACTGCTATTTCCTCTACTCTTCTATGGAGTCTTTTGTCCAGGACAAGAACACTCTGCCTGTGCCAAGAAAATAGATGGTCGTTGTGCAAAAACAGGGATCTTACAGCCAAAGGAGAATATGTACCCATGGCTACTTCTGCTAGTATTAGAAGGACGGTATTAAATAAAAGGAAGAGATTATTTCCAGTTTCTTGGCAATGTATGCAGCAAATGAATGTTTATTTAGTGAGAAATGATTTAGGTAGAAAAATGAATGCACTCGCCTATTATGCGTGTAACAAATATTAAACCTTGTGGATGTGTCTAGCTCTTTAATGACTTCAAATAGTGTCACTAGTGATCTGTAATTAAGGTCATTGGTAGACAAATTCAGAACATGGCGAGCTGAAGCAGACCTCTAAGACTTACTTAACTCTAGGTAATGTTAAATAAGATTTCCATCAGTTCAGATGACTCAAATATGTAGCATCTATTGTGACATTTATTCATTAATTTTGACTCATTCGTTCAACAAATACTAGAGACTTATAAAGCTATTAAGAAGATGTAACTTAAGCTGACAGACAGGTAAACAAATAATTACAATAAAGTACAAGATGAGGCTAGGAAAAGGCTTATAGTTTCCTTTGAGAGCAGAGAGGAATCGCGCTTAAAATGGAAGGCGAGGAAAAATTGTTAGAACCAGTCAGATTTTATCATGATTACATTAATATTTAATGATACGCTATCTGATATGTGTCTGGGATGATAGCCCATGTCCAAGGACAGAGAAGCCTCAGCAAGATGGTAGGAAGGGTGAAATCACATTTAAAATCAAACCCCATACCAACCAGGGATGCTCAGAGGGCTCAAACATACCTTGTGTGCACCAGGTCCCAGAGACCCCACAGAGACATAGCTCTGTGCTTGGGTGTCTCCTGAGGAGGTACGGGTCAGCAGTGGCCTGCTGCAGGGGCAGGGGCTCTGGGTACAGCAGACCTAGGTATGGTATAAGCCTTCTTAGAGGAGGTCGCCATTAACCTACCATAGAGCTACCAGAACTTACACAGGACTGGGGAAACAGACACTTGGAGGGCACAAACAGAACTTTGTGCACACCAGGACCCAGGAGAAAGGAGCAGTGACCCCACAGGAGACCCACCCATACTTGCCCGTGAGTGTCCAGGAGTCTCTGGTGGAGACGTGGCTCCGTGGTGGCCTGCTGTAGGGCTGGGGGCACTGAGTGTAGCAGTGCATGCATGGGATCTTTTGAAAGAGGTCGCCATTATCTTCCTTACCTCCACCATAGTTTGGCCTTAGGTTAAATAATAGGCAGGGAACAAAGCCCTGCCCATCAAAACAAAATTGGATTAAAGATTTACTGAGCATGGCCCCACCCATCAGACAAGACCCAGTTTCCCCCTCAGCCTCTCCCATCAGGAAGCTTCCATAAGCCTCTTATCCTCCATAAGAGGGCAGACAAACCGNAGTAGGAATCGTATTGAGCAAGTGATAAAGAAGTTTCAAATAAAAAACATGTTTTTGTCTTTTAGAATAAAGTCAGAACAGCCAGTAACTTGAAAATAGAGAGTACTGGGAACACTGACATTTCCAATTCATGGTTATAATTAGGAAGCGACAGAATTTTTTTTTAATTGTGCGGCTTTTATAGACTTCATTCTCTTTGTATGATTTGCTAGTTTCTGCAAGTCATTTTGTGCCAGTTTACAAAGTCTTACAAAGCTCCTCTTTCTGATGTAGCTATTTTAATTTTGTGTTTATCTCTGCCTGAGTTCTCAGAGGAGAAGATGCCTCCTTCAACTTCCTAGTTTTTAAAGAGTTTAATTCTTTAGGAATAGAGCTGTAGTAGTTTTATATGTAACAGTTATATTTGGTGGAACTTTACTAGGCATTAATTGCTCTCACCAATTATTTCTTGTTGACTGAACTAGGTCCTCTTTTAATAATGCTCTGAGCAGTACCTTAAGCTGAGGACCAGCCACGAGCAGCTAGCTCAGTGGATTTTCCTACTTTCCACTTTCTTTAACTCAGTGATATATGTCCATAAGAACAAATAATTATGTTTAAAAGATGTCTATGTCCAGAGGAAACTAACAAACCCCAGCAAACCTTTGATTGAGTTCACTTAATGTGTGCTTTACCTTGAGCCACATGTGGGCAACAAACAAGCTTGGAGGCTATGTGGACTTGGTCTGCTTATGGTGGACACCACACAGACCTGGGAAGTGCCTCTCAGCAGAAGGGGGCAGATCTAGGTCTAGAATTCATGTTTTCTGGGTTCATAGTAGAAGATGGATCCAAATTATGGAGATAATCCACATTATTAGCAAGAAGAAGAATTTTACTGTTCTTCAGTTCAGTTCAGCTGCTCAGTCATGTCTGACTCTTTGCAACCCCATGAACTGCAGCACACCAGGCCTCCCTGTCCATCACCAACTCCCAGAGCCCACCCAAACCCATGTCCATTGAGTCAGTGATGCCATCCAACTATCCCATCCTCGATTGTCCCCTTCTCCTCCTGTCCCTAATCCCTCCCAGCATCAGGGTCTTTTCCAGTGAGTCAGCTCTTCACATCAGGTGGCCAAAGTATTGGAGTTTCAGTTTCAACATCAGTCCTTCTAATGAACATCCAGGACTGATCTCCTTTAAGATGGACTGGTTGGATCTCCTTGCAGTCCAAGGGACTCTCAAGAATTTTCTCCAACACCACAGTTACAAAGCATCAATTCTTCAGTACTCAGCTTCCTTTATAGTACAACTTTCACATCCATACATGACCACTGGAATAACCATAGCCTTGACTAGACAGACATTTGTTGTCTAGGTTGGTCATAACTTTCCTTCTGAGGAATAAACGTCTTTTAATTTCATGGCTGCCATCACCATCTGCAGTGATTTTGGAGCCCAACAAAATAAAGTCTGACACTGTTTTCACTGTTTCCCCATCTATTTGCCATGCATTGATGGGACCAGATGCCATGATCTTAGTTTTCTAAATGTTGAGCTTTAAGCCAACTTCTTCACTCTCCTCTTTCACTTAAATCAAGAGGCTCTTTAGTTCTTCACTTTCTGCCATAAAGGTGATGTTATCTGCATATCTGAGGTTATTGATATTTCTCATGGCAATCTTGATTCCAGCTTGTCCTTCCTCCAGCCCAGCATTTCTCATGCTGTTCTTCAGGGAATAATAAATAAATTCTAGCTTTAAGGCTTCAACTATGTATTTTTTTGTCCTTGCTCTGATGTTCATTTGCTGGATGATGGTGACCCAGTTATTTTAACTTCCTAACTACTTAGTTTTCTCAACTGGAAAATAGGAAGAAAATAGTTTCTAGTTATGTCATTGGGAGCTTTTGAGGATGAAATGAGATAAAGTACCAGAGTTGTATATAAAGTACCACAAAAATATTATTCTATGAAAGTATACATCAATAATCTTAACATTTTGATTACTTCATCCATTTAACAGATATTTGCCAATATTTGTGCTATACTGACACATTTTGAATATATATATTTGCTAATTCAGTCAAAACATAGACTATATTTTCTTACCTATTACTGTTTCTTCTTGATAGGAGTGGTGTAAAAAGCATACACCCACCTCATGCTACCTCATCAAGTGTATCAAATGTTCCTTCCTATGCATGGGTAGGGAGGCCAGGAAAAGTGTATTTGGATCATTTGCCCAAGTTATCCTGATCTAGTCTCTTGATTTAAAACCACTGGTATGTACTACTGAGAGGCTCAGTAAAAGTGAACATTAGCTGAGATGAGTGATCATTCATAATTCTAAATTAATGTGACTATCACTAAAGTACACTTCTCTAAAATTCAAGTAGAGAGGAAATAAATACTGGCAGCATTATTATTAGAAAGTCACTGTGCCTTGGGGCTAGCCTCATTTCTCTGTGAATCACTGCTATTTCCTCTACTCTTCTATGGAGTCTTTTGTCCAGGACAAGAACACTCTGCCTGTGCCAAGAAAATAGATGGTCGTTGTGCAAAAACAGGGATCTTACAGCCAAAGGAGAATATGTACCCATGGCTACTTCTGCTAGTATTAGAAGGACGGTATTAAATAAAAGGAAGAGATTATTTCCAGTTTCTTGGCAATGTATGCAGCAAATGAATGTTTATTTAGTGAGAAATGATTTAGGTAGAAAAATGAATGCACTCGCCTGTTATGCATGTAACAAATATTAAACCTTGTGGCTGTGTCTAGCTCTTTAATGACTTCAAATAGTGTCACTAGTGATCTGTAATTAAGGTCATTGGTAGACAAATTCAGAACATGGCGAGCTGAAGCAGACCTCTAAGACTTACTTAACTCTAGGTAATGTTAAATAAGATTTCCATCAGTTCAGATGACTCAAATATGTAGCATCTATTGTGACATTTATTCATTAATTTTGACTCATTCGTTCAACAAATACTAGAGACTTATAAAGCTATTAAGAAGATGTAACTTAAGCTGACAGACAGGTAAACAAATAATTACAATAAAGTACAAGATGAGGCTAGGAAAAGGCTTATAGTTTCCTTTGAGAGCAGAGAGGAATCTCGCTTAAAATGGAAGGCGAGGAAAAATTGTTAGAACCAGTCAGATTTTATCATGATTACATTAATATTTAATGATATGCTATCTGATATGTATGTGTCTGGGATGATAGCCCATGTCCAAGGACAGAGAAGCCTCAGCAAGATGGTAGGAAGGGTGAAATCACATTTAAAATCAAACCCCATACCAACCAGGGATGCTCAGAGGGCTCAAACATACCTTGTGTGCACCAGGTCCCAGAGACCCCACAGAGACATAGCTCTGTGCTTGGGTGTCTCCTGAGGAGGTACGGGTCAGCAGTGGCCTGCTGCAGGGGCAGGGGCTCTGGGTACAGCAGACCTAGGTATGGTATAAGCCTTCTTAGAGGAGGTCGCCATTAACCTACCATAGAGCTACCAGAACTTACACAGGACTGGGGAAACAGACACTTGGAGGNGTGAGTCTTTTCCAAGGTGAAAATGACCAGCCTCACCTCAATTCTGTTCCTTTAGTCTAGAATTCACCTCTCTAAGCTACACTGAAAGGAATGTAGTAACGGCTTTATTTTTACAAATGACTTCCTTTAAATTGCAGGTTCTATTTTTGAAATTGCCTCAATACTCTTGAGTCACTTGTCTTTTTATATTAAAAAAAAACTTTCAAAATTTTGACAGCATTTTATGTCATTTACTCAGACCATTTTAATGTGTTTTTTAAAATGTCTAATATTGTACCATTTGCTTGACCATGTCCTTTTTTTTCAGTAACACATCCTAATACCCAGATTCTTTGCATTTTTTTAGGTTATATAAGAAATATTCCCTAAATTAAGCATAGTTTATTCAGCATTTATTAACTCATCATACATAAGCAGGTGCTCCATGCAAAATGTACTTAAGTGAAGGAATCATCAGTGAAATCAAACCTCTTCCTACCTTCAAGGATATTCAATTTAGTAACAGTTTCAGTCTAATACTCCAATGCAAAGTAGAGCATATTATATGTTATCTATACAGAAGGGGGCAAGAAAATACTGTAGGAATTTAGGGAAGGCATAGATGGAATGGCAGATACAAACAGGAAGAGCCTTAGACTCTACAGTATACTAAGATAATGTTCAAAATATTATTTTCCTCTATAACAATTTAAAGTATTAAGTTTTCACTGTGCCTTGTATTATGTACCTCTCTAGTCAAAGTGGTATTATAAACAATCAGTGACAATGAATCAGTGTTAATTATAAATCCTTGGTCCTCTGCAANAGTATACTAAGATAATGTTCAAAATATTATTTTCCTCTATAACAATTTAAAGTATTAAGTTTTCACTGTGCCTTGTATTATGTACCTCTCTAGTCAAAGTGGTATTATAAACAATCAGTGACAATGAATCAGTGTTAATTATAAATCCTTGGTCCTCTGCAATGTGCTTGAAAACACACACAAAACATTTGGAGGAGGAAGGTGGGAGGGGGGTTCAGGATGGGGAACACGTGTACACCCATGGCAGATTCATGTTGATGTATGGTAAAACCAATACAATATTGTAAAGTAATTAGCCTCCAATTAAAATAAATAAATTTATATTTTAAAAAGGAAAAATAAACTATCAACAAAAGAAAAAAATCTTTAACATCTGTTAGAAAGGATTTCTCATGTGCACTCAGATTTTAATTTTCCCCCTTTATGCATTGTACTGGTTGTTGATCACCAGATACCACACTGCAAATATCTTTTCTTGTATTCCCATATACCTAAATAATGACATTTGTAAGAGAAGAAATTTATTCTTTATAGATTTGAAAACAGAAAGAAGAAGTTATTTCCAGCCACCACAACATATGCAAAAGTGTGCTTATCTGTCCACTCTCCTTTACTCATAAAAATATATCAAATAGAAAAATTAAAAGTTAGAGCTGAAGGAGGTTACAGGATCATCCAGTCTATATCCCTGCTTGAACAGAGACATTGAGGTGCAGAGGTCAAATGACCACACTGCCCAGTGTTACCTGGGAAAAGAGTGATAAGGCTAGTAATTCCAAGCCTGGGCTGCTTGCTTTCCCCGAACATGGACACAGGTGCTGGTTTTCCAGCGAAGGTGCTACGACAATCAAGGTTTATCCAAAAAATGTGCTGTATGGTTTTTTTTTTTTTAATTTTAAAATAATCACATTTTATTTTCAGTTGACTTCTAATTGGAATTTAAATGAGCAAGTGCATTTTAATCAGAGTCTTCTTATCTAAATATATAGAAGACAGTTAAGGGAGAAATTGGATTCAACAACACCAGTTGAGGTGTTGATTGGTCATGAGTGAAGCTTCTTCTTCATGTTCAGGTGGTCACAAGGCAGGCATGCTCTATAAAGAGAGGTTTCTGACTCTTATATCCCAACATTTTAAAGAAGGAAGACTGTTTTGCCTATGCTTCTCAGATATTACCTTGTCACAAGGTCTGTCAAGGCCTCTGTGTTGTGTGACTTTAAATTGTTGTTGTTGCTTCCAAAGCTATGAGGAAAGGGGAAGAAAGCTCCAGGTGGAACCTGCTGACGTCTGTCTGTTTTTCAGCTGACGTCTGTCTGTTTGTTTTAAAAGTCCATGGCAGCAAAATAGAAACGTAAACAGGAGTGATGCTATTTTGGTGTGATTGGCATCTTGACTAATTGCCGAATACTTTTTTAATGGGAAGACTGCCTGGGTAGAAGTCAATCATAGTGCAGAAGGCCTCTTCTTCTCCTCCTTGTCTTTGGTGTAGATGGAGAAAACAATCACAGATTAGTCTAGCCAACCTGGTCAACTTAGAAATTCTAGAGTGAAAGCTTTGTATCAGCTGCAGGTTGGCCCCAGATAAACAGTTACTCTTCTCCAGATTTATCATTATTTTCAAATTATAAACTTGACACTGTTTGATTCATGAGGGATTCTGGCTAAGCTTTCACACAGTGGTAGGCTGGAGGTTATTTTCTTGGAATTTTCAAAGTTGGATTTCTTTTGAAAATTATGGCTAACATGTGTACATTATATATTATTTTAGTCACAAGCAGACTTCTTTTACATTGTCATGGGTTGAATGAATGCTGTTCAAGAACTTTTGAAACATTTTTATGTCATTTTTGGGAAGTGCTTTATTTCCTAAAAATGGTCCTCAGATGACTACAATTGAAGGACATTAAATCCTAAGTCAGTGAGAGTGGAGAATTATTTCTTACTTTGTTTTATCAAAACCATTTCTGGAATANCATTTTTATGTCATTTTTGGGAAGTGCTTTATTTCCTAAAAATGGTCCTCAGATGACTACAATTGAAGGACATTAAATCCTAAGTCAGTGAGAGTGGAGAATTATTTCTTACTTTGTTTTATCAAAACCGTTTCTGGAATATAGGAACTAGAATTCCCCAGCACCTTTTCTTTATTTTCACCTCCCTTGTCATTTTAAAAGTAGAGGGTTTATGTGGGGTATTCAGTATTATACTTTAAACTTGATCTTCAAAAAATAAAGCCAAACCATTTGGGGTTTGGTGAAACATTTTGTTAGAGAAAATGTTTCCATCAAATACATGTAGTAGAAACCCTCTTTGCTCTTTTACCTGGCCATCTGTGAATACATGGAGTAAATCAGCAGTTCAAGTAATGTCTGGAAGGATGAATGTGCTGAGAGTAAGTGGCTGCTTGCAAGAAGCATTAAAGACAAGATGGACCATGGATGGAACATTCTAATAGACCCTGGACAAGTCAGTGGACAATGGCACAGGTATATATATGTATGGTCATTGTCTCAATACAGATTTTTAATTGCTCAGGAATGGGCTTGACAGATATCTTCTCTCACCCCCTGAATTTCTATTTCTGAGCTTTATCTGTAAGGTGTCTTTTGTACTCATATTTTGGACTCTGCTATCCCAGTGGTGTCTTTCGGACTCGACTAATGCTCCACCCAAGCCAACTATTCTTTGAAAGGGGAAAATAAAATGAACAAGAGGAAGCACTGTCAGTATTGTCAGCGGAATGGATGGAGACTGCATTTTAAGCATATTTAAATGATGTATGCTGATTTTCTCCTAAAATTATCTAGCAGGCTCTGTCTCCAAGTTGGGCTGCAATACTTAGTGCTCAGGGAAGAAGAGGTGTGCACACTGCCTAGTAAGAAAATGTCATCATTCTGTTTCTGCGTCTCAGTGCTGACTCTTAATACTGTTTTCAGCAAAGAAAATATTCAGAAATGCAAGCTTTGTTAGGAAGAAACTGATTTTCAGAATTGTGTTAGCTCCGTTAGCATCTCAGGAACTCTGCTAAGGTGATAGACTTTTCTTACAGTGAAGGACCGATGCTCCTTCTGCCATGCAGGCTGAGCCATGGTTCCCTTGCTCCTCTGGGATAAAAGGACCTGTGGTGTAGGGGCAGCACCTGGAGCCATTCCTCAGGTGGTGTTTCTAATAAGGAGAGAGGAGATGAGACAGAACTGTGCAAGACTGAGCTGCCTAAAAGGCTCTGTTGGAAATAAAAAAAAAAAGATAACTTAGAAATGAGTGATTCTAATTTGAATTTTCAAGTTTAAACTAGTTCCTTAGCCATTTTTGACCCAGACTACATTTTCTCTATGCTTCTAGGGATGAAAATATTATAAGTTTTGACTTCACTTATATCAATATGGACTTAGACGAACTGCTATATTTCTGGTTTTCAGTGTTTTGGTCTGTCATGTGTGTGTGTGTGTGTGTATAAAAGTGTGTACAGACTGTGTACTACATGATCCCTTGTGCATAAACACACCTCAGAGGTATTATGGGTTCAGTTCCAGACCATCATAGTAAAGGGAATATTACAATAAAGTGAATATACAATAAAGCTAGTTACATGAACTTTTTGGTTCATATAGAAATTATACTTACATTATACTTTAGTCTATTAAGTGTACAATCAGTTCAGTTCAGTTCAGTCGCTCAGTTGTGTCTGACTCTCAGCAACCACATGGATTGTAGCACTCCAGGCTTCCCTGTCCATCACCAACTCCTGGAGCTTACTCAAACTCATGTCCATTAAGTCAGTGATGTCATCCAACCAGCTCATCCTCTGTCATCCCCTTCTTCTCCTGCCTTCAGTCTTTCACAGCATCAAGGTCTTTTCAACTGAGTCAGCTCTTTGCATCAGGTGGCCAAAGTATTGGAGTTTCAGCTTCAACATCAGTCCTTCCAATGAATATTCAGGACTGGTTTCCTTTAAGATGGACTGGTTGGATCTCCTTGCCTTCCAATGGGGATTCTCAAGAGTCTTTTCCAAACACCACAGTTCAAAAGCATCAATTCTTCAGTACTCAGCTTTCTTTATAGTCCAGGTCTCACATCCATACATCACTACTAGGAAAAACCATAGCCTTGACTAGATAGACCTTTGTTGGCAAAGTAATGTCTCTGCTTTTTAACATGCTGTCTAGGTTGATCATAGCTTTTCTTCCAAGGAGTGTCTTTTTATTTCATGGCTGCAGTCACCATCTGCAGTGATTTTGGAGCCCTTCAAAATGAAATCTGCCACTGTTTCCACTGTTTTTCCATCTATTTCCCATGAAGTAATGGGATCAGATGCCATGATCTTTGTTTTCTGAGTGTTGAGCTTTAGGCCAACTTTTTCACTCTCCTCTTTCACTTTCATCAAGAAGCTCTTTAGTTCTTTACTTTCTGCCATAAGGGTGGTGTCATCTGCATATCTGAGGTTATTAATAGTTCTCCTAGCAATCTTGATTCCAGCTTGTGCTTCATCCAGCCAAAGTGTACAATACCTTATGTCTAAAAAAGGGAACAGTGTCACAGTGGTAAGGAGTCTGCCTGCCAATGTAGGAGACTCAAGAGACACTGGTTCAATTCCCGTGTCAAGAAGATCCCCTGGAGTGGGAAATAGCAACTTGCTCCAGTATCCTTGCCTGGAAAATTCCATGGACAGAGGAGTCTGGTGGGCTACAGTCGATCGGGTCACAAAGAGTCAGACATCAGACATGACTGAGCTACTGATCACTGAGCACATTGCTAAAAAAGGCCAAAGTATTTATAATACTAACATCAAATATCACTGATCACAGATCACCATAACAAATATAATAACAATGAAAATGCTTGAAATATTACGAGAATCACCAGAATATGACACAGAGACACAAAGTGAACAAATGCTGTTGCAAAAATGGTAATGATAAATGTTTGGCACAGGGTTACCAGAAAATTTAGATTTGTTAAAATATAAAAAGCAGTGTCTGCAAAGCATAATAAGGCAAAATGCAGTAAAATGAGATCTATATTACTTTGTTCACACTGACAGAACAAAATACCATAGA
>SJYW01008641.1:611777-628828 GCA_006410735.1 Raphicerus campestris
TATAAAAGTGTGTACAGACTGTGTACTACATGATCCCTTGTGCATAAACACACCTCAGAGGTATTATGGGTTCAGTTCCAGACCATCATAGTAAAGGGAATATTACAATAAAGTGAATATACAATAAAGCTAGTTACATGAACTTTTTGGTTCATATAGAAATTATACTTACATTATACTTTAGTCTATTAAGTGTACAATCAGTTCAGTTCAGTTCAGTCGCTCAGTTGTGTCTGACTCTCGGCAACCACATGGATTGTAGCACTCCAGGCTTCCCTGTCCATCACCAACTCCTGGAGCTTACTCAAACTCATGTCCATTAAGTCAGTGATGTCATCCAACCAGCTCATCCTCTGTCATCCCCTTCTTCTCCTGCCTTCAGTCTTTCACAGCATCAAGGTCTTTTCAACTGAGTCAGCTCTTTGCATCAGGTGGCCAAAGTATTGGAGTTTCAGCTTCAACATCAGTCCTTCCAATGAATATTCAGGACTGGTTTCCTTTAAGATGGACTGGTTGGATCTCCTTGCAGTCCAATGGGGATTCTCAAGAGTCTTTTCCAAACACCACAGTTCAAAAGCATCAATTCTTCAGTACTCAGCTTTCTTTATAGTCCAGGTCTCACATCCATACATCACTACTAGGAAAAACCATAGCCTTGACTAGATAGACCTTTGTTGGCAAAGTAATGTCTCTGCTTTTTAACATGCTGTCTAGGTTGATCATAGCTTTTCTTCCAAGGAGTGTCTTTTTATTTCATGGCTGCAGTCACCATCTGCAGTGATTTTGGAGCCCTTCAAAATGAAATCTGCCACTGTTTCCACTGTTTTTCCATCTATTTCCCATGAAGTAATGGGATCAGATGCCATGATCTTTGTTTTCTGAGTGTTGAGCTTTAGGCCAACTTTTTCACTCTCCTCTTTCACTTTCATCAAGAAGCTCTTTAGTTCTTTACTTTCTGCCATAAGGGTGGTGTCATCTGCATATCTGAGGTTATTAATAGTTCTCCTAGCAATCTTGATTCCAGCTTGTGCTTCATCCAGCCAAAGTGTACAATACCTTATGTCTAAAAAAGGGAACAGTGTCACAGTGGTAAGGAGTCTGCCTGCCAATGTAGGAGACTCAAGAGACACTGGTTCAATTCCCGTGTCAAGAAAATCCCCTGGAGTGGGAAATAGCAACTTGCTCCAGTATCCTTGCCTGGAAAATTCCATGGACAGAGGAGTCTGGTGGGCTACAGTCGATCGGGTCACAAAGAGTCAGACATCAGACATGACTGAGCTACTGATCACTGAGCACATTGCTAAAAAAGGCCAAAGTATTTATAATACTAACATCAAATATCACTGATCACAGATCACCATAACAAATATAATAACAATGAAAATGCTTGAAATATTACGAGAATCACCAGAATATGACACAGAGACACAAAGTGAACAAATGCTGTTGCAAAAATGGTAATGATAAATGTTTGGCACAGGGTTACCAGAAAATTTAGATTTGTTAAAATATAAAAAGCAGTGTCTGCAAAGCATAATAAGGCAAAATGCAGTAAAATGAGATCTATATTACTTTGTTCACACTGACAGAACAAAATACCATAGACTGGGTGAATGAAACAGGGATTTGTTTTCTAGCAGTTTTGGTACAGAGAGTGCTGGATTAAGGTTTTCCAGCATCCTTGGATTCCGGCAAGGGTTCTTCTCCTCCCTAGTAGAGTCTGTGTTCCCGCCATGTCCTCACATGGCCTTCCCTTGTTTCTTACAAATGGAGAGTGAGGACAAACTCTCTGATGTCTTTCCATATAAGGACACTAACCCTATGCAATCAGAGCCCCAGTACTGAACCTAAATCCTTGGAAGCCCTGCCTCCAAATACAGCCACACTCTGGCTTAGGGCTTTAACATATATATTTTTGGGGAATATATTAAGTTCATAACACCTCTAAACCTAAAGTTTTGTTTTCAGTTTATGCTCTTAGGTTAAATTAACCCCATATTCACTTATTGAAAGTGTTAGCCACTCAGTCATGTCCAACTCTTTGTGACCCCATAAAATGTAGCCCACTAGGCTCCTCAGTCCATGGAATTCTCCAGGCAAGAGTACTGGAGTGGGTAGCCATTCCCTTCTCCAGGGTTATCTTCCCAACCCAGGGATCGAACCTGGGTCTCCTGTGCTGCAGGCAGATTCTTTACTGTCTGAACCACCAGGGAAGCCTTCATTTAATGAGGTTGGCTGTAAATATCATCAGTCTAAATTCTAAACTTTATGAAAAATATTAAAACCTTGCTTCCTAACTAATACTCCATGCTTATGTTTATATCATTAGGTTTTATATACTTTCATTATTACATTTTTCAAATTCACCATTAGCAGAATTAGAATGGCTTTAAGAAAATTATACTGATTTGGGGGTTTGGTAACAGCTCAAAGTGTTCCCTCAGAACCCCAGGCTCTCTTTTATAATCTGAGCTTCACTCTCTTCTCTTTCAATAGTTGTGTTTTCTCTACTACCAAGAATAAAGATAGCAGAAAATGGCAGACTCATCTATGAGTTTGTGGTGCACCCAAGCCATGGTGCCACTGACCAACCGCCTTGGACAAGGCCCCCGTGAAGATACTTTACAAGGGCCCCACTTGGCACAAACCTCTGTGCAGACAGATAAAATAGTACTAACTGACCTCCATACTGATGGAGGGAGGTTGTCTGGGGGAAAAATAAAAAGGAATGTTCCTACAAAACTGCTTCCTAATCTGGCTAATAAAATTGCACTAGGTTTGATAATTATGCACATTTCTAATGAATAAAAAGTTAATGTGTCAACCTAATAATTGTTGGGCAATAACCAATCAGGGTACCAACTGTTCTGTCACCACAAAGTTTTCATGTGGAGTGAGAGATAATTAGCTTCAATATAGTTTACTGTAATTTTACATCGGTTTTGATAAACAACTTTTTCCTTAAAGCAATACCAACATTTTGTCTGAAATATTTCCCAGTGACTATTCAGCACAGAAAATACAATACTGAAGTAAATTAATTACTTTTGGAGGGAGGCAGAGTTCACTTTCATATAATTTTACAGAAGAGATGAAATAAACTTTTTGTATTAATGAAGATTTCCATTACCTGTCCCTAAAATGATTAAACCTTGACATGACTTTTCAATGTTAGCTTCATTTTAGAATTAAAGGAATTAGAAAAAAGAATAAAATACTTATAAGCCAGGTGATACTTACAGGTAACAAGGATTCTTTGCAGAAAGATTCAAACTTCTTGGTTATAAAAAGCAAGCCAGCTAAAATTCAAAGGGATTGCAAAAGCCATAAAATAAAGTAGCCATTTAAAATATTTAATGAAGTGTGAGCAAAGCTCTTGTGCTTTAAATGCCTGCCCCTTTCATTAATTTCTTCTCTAAAACCTGAGCAATTAGGCTGGAATGTTAAAGTCATTACAAAACTTAAATAGCACTTCTGAGAATAAGGTGTTTTGAAGGAAGTGTTATTGCATAAGAACTGCAAATATGAAAATATCTCATCACAAGAAATCAAGCTGTGTTTTCCATGTGGGATGGGTGAAAAGAAGGAAATTTTATCGTAATTATGAGCAGCAGCACCCTCATAGTATACAGGAAAGAAACTAGTTAATATAGGATACTGTTCTAGGAATTTCAGTATCTCTTTCTAATACTGTATCAAAGCAGATAGGGGATCAAAATGAGTAAATCGTTTAAACTTTGCTTTAAAAGATCTTCGTTTTGTAGTTAGTACTGTACTATTCTACTTCAGAAAACAAGCAAAATCACTGGCTCTTCTCAGACGTTTCTAATGATGAAATAATATTAAAATGTTTAGAGATTGAAAGAAGGTGGCATTTGTTCTTGTTCAGAATTACGGGTGGAAATAGCACATCCCCAGGATAGAGTGACTCCTGAGAAAACTGGGAGGCAGCTAGCTCTCAGTGTGCGGTGTCTTGGTGCCCTGGCCCCCCTTTTCAGCTTGGTTTTAATACTTGGAATATTCTTCTGCTATGCCTTTAAAAGACGATCACCCATTACTACAGTGTTTGGAGTTTTAACGTTTGTTTTTCTTGAACTCAGGACATTTGCTGCGATCTGCGCTCCAGAGACCCCACCCCTTGTTTGCTGCGCCCTGGGTGCAGACTCTCCTGCAGCTGTCTGCTCTGTTCACCAGTTTAGCAAGCCCGCCTTGTGCTTGCCTCCCCCATTCCTCCGCCCTCTGCTGCTTTATTCTTCTGTAGGGCACACGCCACAGCCCTGCCTTCACTGAGTGGTGTGTCCACTCGTGGCGTGGTTATGTCTGTCTCCGCCCTTAGGGTGGCAACTCCAGAAGAGCAGGGCTCTTGGAGATCTGGGACGCTGCCTCCCTCATAACCATCATCACATTGTACTTGGGAAAGAATCATCGCTCAAAGGAAGCTGAATGAAATAATCTGTGTCTCCCCACTTATTTGACAGTCCACGTTTACCTCATGTCTAAGTGTATATTAATACATTTTAGAGTCTCTTTCCACTTGGGATCTATTTTCTGCTTTTACCATTTTTTTAATTATTGTAACTTTAAAATATACTTTCCTACTTAAAAAAGCAAACAGTCCCTCACTCCTATACTGTTTCAAATATATTCTGACTATTGTATATGTATTTTTCCAGGCTGAGCTTTAGAATAATCCTATCAGGTTTCCAGTAAACCTACCATTAGATTAATACTAAATTTGTAAAGGAATTTGCCTCTTTCGACATTGACTCTTTTCATTCCAGATCAAGGTTAGAATACCACTCAATTCTTATTTATTTAATATATATCAAACTAGTACTATAGTTTTTTTTTAAATACATCCTCCACAATTCAAGTTATTTTGTGCTCTTTTTCTCCATTAAAAAATAAGATTCATTTTATAGTATTTTTTCCTGCCTGTAAAATTATTTTAATTTTTAATATATTATAACTGAGCACCTAATCAAAATCTAATTTCTATAAGTAACTTAATTTTAATTTGGTATTCTTTCAAAATAGACAGTCATAGCAAACATCAGTAACTTTATTTCTTCTTCTCTAAATTTTAGATTTATTTCCTTATTGAAATGCATTGTAAATTACTCCACTACTATTATTGTTGTTACAAAAGGGTTAGCCCTGGCTATTAGTGCTGAGATGACAAACAGAGATAAAGAGACTCAGATAGAAATATGGTTACAATATGTATACCTTTTGTTATACAAATTGTATGTAAGTTCTGTGCTACTTTTGTTAAGTCTTCCTGGTAAGATTATTTTCTTCTGTAAAATAAATTAGCAAGAATCCCAACCTCCTTGAATAGTTTTAATCATGTGGAAACATTTTGACAGCTTTAAACAATCTGAGTCTGGTATTTTGAGGCAAAGAAGTGGAGTTCTTTAGTAATTTTAAATCTATCCATTTTTATTAATATGTCTCAGAGTTACACCTCTTTTAAATTAATGCTTGTAAACCATTGATATTTACTAGCATGGCATCAAGCTGGTAGGTTTGTCAGTATTTCTGCCAGCCTTACCTCTTTTGGCTTTCCTGGTGGCTCAGATGGTAAAGCGTCTGCCTGCAATGCAGGAAACCTGGGTTTGATACCTGGGTCGGGAACATCTTCCTGGAGAAGGAAACGGCAACCCACTCCAGTACTCTTGCCTGGAAAATTTCGTGGAAGGGGGAGCCTGGTGGCTACAGTCCATGGGGTCGCTAAGAGTTGGACACGACTGAGCCACTTCACTGGTTACCTTTGTTGTTTGTCAGTGGTGGAACTAGGATGATTTTGGAGAAGTGTTTCTGTCTTTTACAGTTACTTGGAGTTTCCAGCCTTCCTCTTTCACAATGAGTGTTGTGATTTAAAAAAATAATAATTTCTTCCACTGTAAAGGATAATTTTTACCACTGTAAAGGATAACTGAAAGTCAACTTTCAGCATCTCATTACAGTTTGGATTGAAACTCTATCTCGCAGACACTTCTCAAATTTGAGATGGCCATTACTTTTAGCACTGATAAAGTTTTTAACCTAATTTGTACTTTTTATTTATGTCAATCACTTTTTGAGGACTGGGACAGAAGGTGAAAAGGAAGTAGTGTAACCTCACACTTTTACCCTGTCTTCATTAAGGATGCCATTATATCATACAACTTCTTTTAAGTCAAGAACAAGTATGTCTTATATTGTAAATAAAGCCATAAAAAGAACCCCAGGTTCTTCAGACAGAATTTGAAATAACAACCCAAGCTTTTTTCTATAAGTCATTTATTTTCCATTGTTTAAGTTACAAAACTGTATTGTATTAATGCTGCTGCTGCTGCTAAGTCGCTTCAGTCGTGTCCGATTCTGTGCGACCGCATAGATGGCTGCCCACCAGGCTCCCCCATTCCTGGGATTCTCTAGGCAAGAACACTGGAGTGGGTTGCCATTTCCTTCTCCAATGCATAAAAGTGAAAAGTGAAAGTAAAAGTGAAGTCGTGTCAGACTCTTCGCGACCCCATGGACTGCAGCCCACCAAGCTCCCCTGTCCATGGGATTTTCCAGGCAAGAGGACTGGAGTGGGGTGTCATTGCCTTCTCCTATTGTATTAATAGCACTTTGTAAATATAGTTTAGAAAACATGCTTAATAAGTTCATTGCTTACAAGATTTAGTATAATAATTTCTACTGCATTATTTATTTTTGGTTTCTCATCTTCACAGGTCTTCTTTCCTTCATCCTATAGTCACACTTAAAGTTGGCCCAACCAAATAATCCCTTCTGCAAGCAAATAAGCAAACAAAATTTCCCCTAATCCACTGCACTTACATTGAGGTCCATTTCACCTTCTGCTTGACTTCCAAACCTCGTCAAAGGAAGGGGCTTCTTCTTGGCTGTGGGAGTTTGGCTGTTGCACTTGCCGATACTTGGAACCTGCCTGCTTCGGTCACAGATAATTTCAAACTGCCAGATTTATTTGTTTTGCTTTCATTTCCAAACTGCTTGCTCACATTTGGGCTCTCCTCTGTGAAATTCTCCCCACTTTGCTTACACAGGTATTCATCTGTCCAGACCCCCTCCTCCCACCCAGTAATTTGTCTTTCAATGACTTCCTTCAACAGCTCCCTTTTAACATTTTTTCAATGATTTTCAACCACCACTCTGAGGCACACAGATTTAAACACACATGAGAGGCAGATTATGTTGTGTATTCTATCGACTGAGTAATGCTATCTGTATATTCCCAAGTCATCTCAAGTGTAAAACACCCGAACAAAACACAAGTACTGTCCTTATGGTCAGTGCATTTCTCAATGTGCATTAGAGTCACTAATCACACTCTTTCCCTAAAGTCACAAATCTCAGCCTGAAGAAGGCACCTCAGCCTCCTTAGCTGATCATGAAACCTGTGATAGGCTGATCACATGCTCCCTTTCCAGGCCGTCCACCACCCAGCCTCTCTACACTCCCCTTTGTGCTCTTTTATGCTAAATGGCATGCTTTCTTGCATGTCTATACATATCACTTCACTCTTCTGTTGTCCTAAAATACATTTTCAATTCTCTGTAAAAGTATCACCCCAACATCAGCACATAGTTCAAATATAATCTCAGTCCCTTAATAAGCACTTCTTGCTCTATGATCACAGTATTTGGTTCAAGTGCTATTTTAGAACCAAGTACATTAGTATTTACTGTAATTTATGCCTGTTATCCTCTCCCTGGACTTCCCTGGTAGCTCAGCTGGTAAAGAATCTACCTGCAATACAGGAGACAGGAGTTCAAATCCTGAGTCAGGAAGATCCCCTGGAAAGGGACCTGGTTACCCACTCCAGTGTTCTGGCCTGGAGAATTCAGTGGACTGTGTAGTCCATGGGGTTGCAAAGACTCAGACAGGACTGAGTGACTTTCACTTTCCCTTTCATCCTCTCCCTAACTCCACCACCATATTCACTAGAATGTGTTCTTGAAGGCAGAAATAGTACCTTATAATACTGCATAAACAACTAAGCTTTACTAAATTGTAAGAGTTCAATAATGGGAGAAAAAAAAGGCAAGCATTCCCTTAGGCAGATATAGTCTAAAACTATGACTAACCTATTATCTTTCTGTTGTATATTTGGGTACAAACTCTAGACATTATGGTTGTCTACACAAATATAAATAGTGTTTTAAGGGTCCATTATAATAAATATGTATTTCTTGAGGTCAGTTTTCATTCCAATCCCAAAGAAAGGTAATGCCAAAGAATGCTCAAACTACCACACAACTGCATTCACCTCACACGCTAGCAAAGTAATGCTCAAAATTCTCCAAGCCAGGCTTCAACAGTATGTGAACTGTGAACTTCCAGATGTTCAAGCAGAATTTAGAAAAGGCAGAGGAACCAGAGATCAAATCACCAACATCTGTTGGATCATTGAAAAAATAAGAGTATACCAGAAATCATCTACTTCTGTTTTATTGACTGTGCCAAAGCCTTTGACTGTGTGGATCACAATAAACTGTGAAAAATTCTTAAAGGGTTGGGAACACAAGAACACCTGATCTGCCTCCTGAGAAATCTGTATGCAGGTCAAGAAGCAACAGTTAGAACTGACCAGGGAACAACATACTGGTTCCAAATTGGGAAAGGAGTACATCAAGGCTGTATACTGTCACCCTCCTTATTTAACTTATATGCAGAACATGTCATGAGAAATGCTAGACTAGATGAAACACAAGCTGAAATCAAGATTGCAAAGAGAAATATAGATAATCTCAGATGTGTGGATGACATCACACTTATGGCAGAAATTGAAGAAGAACTAAAGAGCCTCTTGATGAAAGTGAAAGAGAGAGTGAAAAAGTTGGCTTAAAATTCAACATTCAGAAAACTAAGATCATGGGATCCTATCCCATCCCTTCATGGCAAATAGATGGGGAAACAATGGAAACAGTGGCACACTTTATTTTCTTTGGATCCAAAATCACTGCAGATAATAACTACAGCTATGAAATTAAAAAAACACTTGCTCCTTGGAAGAAAAGCTATGACCAACTGAGACAACATATTAAAAAGCAGAGACCTTACCTTACTGACAAAGGTCCATCTTGTCAAAGCTGTGGTTTTCCAGTAGTCATGTATGGATGTGAGAGTTGGGCTATAAAGACAGCTAAGTGCCAAAGAATTGTCGCTTTTGAACTGTGGTGTTGGAGGAGACTCTTGAGAGTCCTTGGACTGCAAGGGACCCAAGCAGTCCATCCTAAAGGAAATCAGTCCTGAATATTCATTGGAAGGACTGATGCTAAAGCTGAAACTCCAACACTTTAGCTACCTTATATGAAGAACTGACTCTTTGGAACAGACCTTGATGCTGGGAAAAGTTGAAGGCAGGAGGAGAAGGGGACGACAGAGGATGAGATGGTAGGATGACATTATCGACTTGACAGACATGAGTTTGAGTAAGCTCCAGGAATTGGTGATGGACAGGGAGGCCTAGCATGCTTCAGTCCGTTGGGTCACAAAGAGTCGGACACAACTGAGTGATTGAACTGAACTAAACTGATTTCTTGAGAGATCATGGCCATCAGTTANGCTCCAGGAATTGGTGATGGACAGGGAGGCCTAGCATGCTTCAGTCCGTTGGGTCACAAAGAGTCGGACACAACTGAGTGATTGAACTGAACTAAACTGATTCCTTGAGAGATCATGGCCATCAGTTATAAGAGTCACATTGCTTGTATTTGGTCAGTAAGAAGATCTTCTTCTGTCCAAAATGTGGTGCAGAAAATTCTACAAAATAGAGGAATGAATGATGAGGACATGGAAGTTCTCAAAAGAGGTCAAAATGCTCATTTTATTTCTCTTCATGTCTCTATGATATAAACAAGCAGATGATTTTTTAAAATAAAAGCTAAAACTAAAGACACAACAGGGGAGATTTTGTTCAAATTTGCCAGTGTGCCAGCAAAAGAGCCCAATAGTAAATAAAATTCTATTTTTTTGCTCCTCATGGCCCATCTTGTTGCTACATATGTTTTCACTTATAACTTGTAAACTTCCCTGTAAAAGGCAGTAGGTTAAGCACACAAACAAAAACATCTTCATTCTCAGGACTTTTTAAAAAGCTGCCCAAACTCCCTACTGAGAGCAGCTGCTGCTGCATCTCCAACTGGAGAAGGAGTGGTGTTAACAGCAAAAAGATGCTCTAAAATGTATAGACTATGAAGGGTGATATACCACCTCTGGCATCATTACAGGCAGGCCTGGCACTAATACCCTCAATACCTAGGAAGATAGCTTGTTTAAAAAATAGGCAGAAAATGGCATCCTAAAGACAAAATGTATTAAAATACCTCAGTGGGACTGGTGAGAACAAAGGACCAAAGGCATACGGGGTGGGAGTGCACAGAAGGAGCCAGCAGCCTCAGAAGCGCAGCTTTGCAGGCAGGGAACCTGCTGGAGGCCTGAGGAGAGGCAGGGATGGAACCAGTTTTCACTGGGCAAAAGCAAAATGCTTGTGTATCCAGAAACAAGATCACCACAGATGCTGGTGGACCCTAGTGTGAATAGGTAACCCAGGGCAGATCAGCAGAATGCAACTAAAATAGGATTGAGCAGGTTAAGAGTGGTTAGCAGATGAAGAAACTTAAGGTCAAGAAAGCAGGCAAAAATGGAAGTCACCTAGGGTGCTGTTTACCCTTTTATCCCTCAAAGAAGGTAGCTAAACCCATGTCAGAAATCCCATCAAGGAAAATGACCCGTGGAGTAATTGTCCTTGCTCTCACCACAGGGACCGCAAGCCTCAAGATGCGGGTCTGTGCGCCTGCATCCTCAGCGTCACAGGTGTGCTTTCCCGCCCCTGATGAGGCATCTGCTTTTATGGTGTCTCCACAGCAGTCAGCCTGCAGGGTGGGAAGATCATACGCGACTTCTCACGACTCAGTGACAAGGGCAGAGATGAGGGAGGACTCAAAAATAGCTGGGACAGTGCTGAGGGTGGTGACAGTGTGGTGGGCTGGGTGTGGAGGAAGCATCCGTTGTCACCACTCGNAGGTGTGCTTTCCCGCCCCTAATGAGGCATCTGCTTTTATGGTGTCTCCACAGCAGTCAGCCTGCAGGGTGGGCAGATCATACGCGACTTCTCACGACTCAGTGACAAGGGCAGAGATGAGGGAGGACTCAAAAATAGCTGAGACAGTGCTGAGGGTGGTGACAGTGTGGTGGGCTGGGTGTGGAGGAAGCATCCGTTGTCACCACTCGATGTGCTCGGAGATCTTTTCACAGTCAGGCCTTGCAGCCCTTTGGGTGTCTGAGCCTCCTGAGTGTTTCTGCAGCACTCCACCCCCTTACCTGAATATCTCCAGTCCTATCTCCCCTGGCAGCAGAGTGCAAGTGGTCACCGTTCTCTCACAGCACTTTCTAGAAGCCTGCCTGCCTGCATTAGTGGATGCATACGTGGATAATGAATGAAGCTGTTTAGCTCCCTCCTGACAGTCCCCTTCTATTTCCATGGACTCCTGCTTTTAAAATGATTTATATGTAATAATCACTTACTAAAATGATGAGATATGCCATTTTGCTGGTGGGCATAAACGTGTGTGTACTTGTCATCAGAATTCATCTGAATTCTCCACCTAAGCTATCATTGCTCTTCCCACATGGATGCCTCTAAAAATGGGGTCAAATATCAATTAGGTATATCAGATGACCCTGGATAGCCTTGTACTTGAAAGAACTTTCTACTATAGAGGTTCTCTTACTTCAATTAGATTTTAAATAATTTTTGAAGAATAAGGCCACGGCTTCTCCATTTCCTACCCCCATGGAACTAACACTGAGCTCAGCAGTGGCTTTTGCTGATGAATCAGTTGCTTGGAGGCAGTTTATTGCTTCCGGCTTTTCAAAAAATCATTTATCATTTGAGAGAATTAGCTTTCTTTTCCTTAAACCCAAGTAGGTAAAATGACTTAAAACAAGCATCTGGCACAGAAAAGGCTGTGAGTGATGCCCCATGATGACTGGCCTCTGTTACAAGTGCCTCTGGAATTCAAGACCTGCTGTGCTCATGAGCAAAGCTCTTTTGATCAACAATTATTTACTTATTATTCATCTAAAATCATTTATTGGCTGTCTACTCTGAGATTCATATTGGGAATACAAGAGTGAGTTGGATAGATGAATTTGGTCTCTGCTGATTAATAGGAGACAAAAAAATATGAAATAAGTAAATGAAAAAGTCCAAAAACTTAAGTTCTATAAAGTCAAAGAATGCAGGATGTAGTAAACGGGAAGGAGTGAGGGTGGTCAAATCACACTTATTTAAGAAGGAAACATTTAGGTTGAGACCTGAAGGATGAATAACTAGCTGTTTAAAAAATAAAAAAAGTGGAGCCTGTTGAAAATAAAGAAATGTAGCTGCACATTCCAGGACCTGAGAGGAAGTTGTCTATTTGATGTTCAGACACACCTCGGGGACATTTCAGGTTCAATTTTCATATCACCACAATAAAGTGAACATTGCAATAAACCACCACATAATTTTTTGGTTTACCAGTGCATAAAGTTATTTTTACTGTAATATTTTTTAAGTGTGCAATAGCATTATGTCTAAAAATAGAGTCTACATGCCTTAATTTAAAAATGTTATTGCAAAAAAAAAAAAAAAACAGTGCTAACCAACATCACCTTCAGCTAGTTGTAATCTTTTTGAAGGTAAAGAGTCTTCCTTTCAAATTTACTGACCAGGATGGTGGTTGCTGGAAGCTGGTGTGTCTGTAGAAAATTTTAAAATAAGATGACAGTGAAGTTTCCCACATTAAGAGACTCCTTCTATAAGGAACAGTTTCTCTGTAGCATGCAAAATTGTTTGATAGCAAACTGTTTTCTAAAATGTTTGCACCATTTTTTAATCCCACAGGCAATGAAAGAGGTTTCTGATTATTACATGTTTGACTTATTATTGACCATCTTTCAAAATTTCAGGTATCCCAGTGGATATGAAGTGTTATGTAGTTGTGGTTTTGATGGGCAAATCTCTAATGAATAGTTAAATGGAGCTTCATGTATTTATTGGCCATTGTGTATCTTCTTTGGAAAACTGTGTCATCAAATCATCTGCCCATTTTTATGCTGGGTTGTTTCTTTTGTCATTGTTGAACTGCATTTTCCACTGCCAGAGTAGAGAAGTGCAGTCGGCTTTTTATATTGATTTTGTATCTTGCACCTCTCCTGAGCTCACTTATTCTAATTAGTGTTTTATGGCTTCTTCAGAATCATCTGTATAGAAGATCATGTCATCTACAAATAGAAATAGTTTTTCATATTCTTTTCATCCTTTCTGAGTGTTTTCATTTATTTTTCTTGTCTAATTCCCCAAGCCAGATCCTCCAGTACAATTTTGAACATATGTAATAAGAGCAGACATGTTGGTCTTGTCCACCTCTTGACTGAGGAGCTCAGTCTTCCTCATTTAAGTGCAGTATGAGCTGTGAGTGTTTCATAGATGGGACTTATCAGATTGAGAAAGGTTTGTTCTGTTTCTAATTTAATGAAGTTTTTATGATGAAAGTTTTTGAATTTTGTTAGTTATTCTCTTTGCGCCTTTCTGGATGATCATATGTTTTTTCTTCCCATTATTATATTGCTATCGTATTTTAGAGTAATTGACTTTCAGATGTTAAATGAACCTTGCATTCCTGTGATATTGTACATGGTTATGGTCTGTAATCTTTTCTATATCTCACATAGATTCAGTTCATTAGTAACTTTTCAATGACTTTTATATAAATATTCGTAAGGAATATTGGTCTGTAGTTTCCTCTTTGGGTCATATCTCCTTTTACTGTCAGAATAGTATTGTCTTTCTGCTCTCTATTTCATTTATTTTTGCTGTTATTTTCATCATTGCCTTCCTTCTTTTTGCTTTCGGTTTTGTTTGCTTTTCTTTTTCTAGTTAAGAAACTAACTCCTAGGCTCCTGTTTTTCATGGATACTTCGGTTCTGGGGCAGATGGTTTTGAAAGCTACTGAGAAGCTAAGAGGGGAGAAGTGGGAAGAGAACAAGAGAAAATGCCATAAAGCACACTTTTCTTACCCAGATTCAGCCATCTTTCTTGAATGAGTGGGTTGTCGCAAGTTACGGTAATTTCCAGAGTTCTGAAAAAAAAATGATTTTGACAAGTTTTGTCAGTGTCCTCATTTTATGGAGGACAGGATTTTGGGAGTGCCAAACCCTCCCATTCTAGAAGTGATTCTCCCCGCTCTGTTATTTTAACCACATTTGAAATAAGAATGATCCACAAAATTTTGGAGAGGCATTAGCTGTTCCTTTATGTGAACACAAAGTAGTTGATGATACGATGTGGATAATAATGAAAATGCTTCTCAAGTGCCTATCATGGGAAAATAAAGCATGCTTGACTGCCACTTGGTGAGTACGTGCCAGTGACACAGGACCCTGTCAATGTTGCAATAGTTATAGAGTGGGAGTCCTGAGTATTTTTGTTCTAGTGAGTAAAGGCTAATGTGCCCAGGGGCTTAAGAAAAATATTTGCTTTTATTAACTGAGTTGAGTCCGTTAAATCTTAACAAGCCACCTTTTGAAAAAAGTGCCCATGTTACTACACCTTTAGGGTGCGTATAGTGCATGGCCCATATTCTAGACCTGGAGAGTGACACAGTGTGTTCACTGTGGCTGCGGTGAGAAGGAAGACTGCCAGCACCTTCTGTTAGCATCTACCAGCCACTCTTAGCTCTTCTCAGTGTTAACATTCAAGCATTGTAATTAGATTATCAACACCTAATTTCATTCTCATGCACTCACATTAAAGCTGGGATGTATTTCCGGCCGGAACAGTAGTGATGCTGAACACTTGGTTTTGGTGACGGTGTGATGCACGGGTGCCCTTATGGTGGTCTATGAACCTTGGGCTTTGCATCTTGAGATGATGCCTAGCGCCTCTTTGGATGCAGCTCTTTCCGTCTTTCCAGTCCTATGTGGAAAATCCAGAAGGGGCTTGACCTGAGGCATGGTTTAACCAGATCACTCTGGCTGCTGTGCTAAGCATAGCCATAGGGGTGAAGGGTCAGGAACAGGAGCTATTACTGCAGGCTACTGCAGTACCATTCCTGAGAAATGATGACCTTGGTAATCATAGCAGCAATCCAGGTTTTAAAAATATGTTGGGTTCTGAATAGTTTTTCACCATTAGAGCTGAAAGAATGGCCTTACAGATATAATATGGAGCGTGAGAAACAGAAGGGAGTCAAGTGTGCCTGAGGTTTTCCTGTCTGGCCTGAACAAATATAAAAATTGAGTTTTCATTTAATGATATAGGGAGAACTTTTAAAGGGACAGATTTTGTACATTGTAGGGGGAGGCTGGAATATCAAGAGCCCACCACTGTTGGACCTGTAGAATCTGGGGTGCCTTTTAGACATCCTAGATGGAGATGGAGATGAGGCACTCTTTTACACAGAGCTAGAATCTAGGGAGACGTGAGCTGGAGGTCTATTGTGAGAGAGATGAGTTTACAGATGTCATTTAATGAATGAGGACCCTGACTGAAAACAGCAAGATCCCAAATGTGAGCCTTGGAGTAACTCCACCCTTTACAGGCTAGCAAGAAGGAGGAGGCAGAGAGTGTGGCATCCTAGAACCCAGGTGAAGAATGCCTCAAGAAAGGGAAACAAAGGGTGTCTCAAGGGAGCAGATAAGAACTGAAAACTGACCATTTGGTTTAGTAATATAAGTACCATTGTTCAATTGGGAAGATTATCCCCCAAATAATGAGTTTATCATTGCAGCAGGAATTCTGCTCTGAATTTCAGAATGTTGTTAAATGATTTCATGGGTGGTAGAAAGTATTACAGTCACAGTCTTTGGGTATTCAGTCCTCTACTGCCTCATTAGGTGACCCTCCCGATGGGATGAGACAGCAACCAGAAGGGGCAGCATGAGGCATACCCTGTGTGGATGCACCATGGTATTCTGGGGTGAGATGTACAAACGTATGGTACTTATTATAATTTCTTGCCAAAATTTCTGTTTGTTGGATAAATTCCTATGTGAGTTATGAGAATTCTTTGACCTCATAGGATGAAAATATTTATATAAATTTGGAATGGATCAGATTTGTCTTTCTGCAGTATCAATGTGCTTTCAGAAAAATATTATTGACCTTTAATTTAGAATTTGATTCACCTATCAAACTATTATTATATGGGAGATTTCTTTACAGATTGCAGAGAACACAAATCTTGGTCAACAAATTAAGTCACTAATATTTTCTTTTTTACTTGACATTTGTTTAAAAAGTGGGGATCAGGTGAAAAGATCAGCAGGCAAAACAAGTGAAATTACTTTGTCATACATAAATACCTGTGCATATGATGGATTATTACAGTAAGCCATTTTAATTTTTTCGGAATCTATGATATAGGTAATACAAAACAGGGAATAATCAAGATGTTAATTTTTGATTTTGTAATGTAGTTTGAATGGATATAGACCTAATATACTGGAAAATTATTTACCCTTGATAATCTGACTAAAGAAGCTACTTAAGTCTCCCCTTTCTTGTTCTCCTTGGTTTCTGTGTTCTTGGCTCGCTGGCAGAGAGTGGGTTATCGATCTTTGTAAGGGGATGAGAGTGGTGGAATTTTATCAGTTTAATCTTTGCAGTCTCAGTTGTTGCAGTTTTTCCCAGATAGGCGTGTGGATTTGCATGTTCTGCTCAAAACATTGACCCTGATGTGATGTCCCCCACTGTCACGTAAGGTTGCTGGAGGCAGTTCAGTTAGTTCTTTCATGTTCTCTTTGTGCTGAGCTGTACCACGTTTACTGTGAATTTGAGTTTGACACAAACTATTAAAGAGCTTAAGCTTTGGAGACCAAAACTTAGGGGTGGAATCCTGACTCCATCACTTCCATGATGTCTCTCCACCTCTCAGAGCCTGTGTTCTTACATGAAAATGACAGTAATTAAATTTATTTAAAACAATGTTTCAGAGTAAATTCTGAATAGAACCATTACTCATTAATATAATATACCAATCAGTTAGTAATTA
>SJYW01008641.1:629277-707926 GCA_006410735.1 Raphicerus campestris
ACATTCCAGGACCTGAGAGGAAGTTGTCTATTTGATGTTCAGACACACCTCGGGGACATTTCAGGTTCAATTTTCATATCACCACAATAAAGTGAACGTTGCAATAAACCATCACATAATTTTTTGGTTTACCAGTGCATAAAGTTATTTTTACTGTAATATTTTTTAAGTGTGCAATAGCATTATGTCTAAAAATAGAGTCTACATGCCTTAATTTAAAAACGTTATTGAAAAAAAAAAAAAAAACAGTGCTAACCACCATCACCTTCAGCTAGTTGTAATCTTTTTGCAGATAAAGGGTCTTCCTTTCAAATTTACTGACCAGGATGGTGGTTGCTGGAAGCTGGTGTGTCTGTAGAAAATTTTAAAATAAGATGACAGTGAAGTTTCCCACATTAAGAGACTCCTTCTATAAGGAACAGTTTCTCTGTAGCATGCAAAATTGTTTGATAGCAAACTGTTTTCTAAAATGTTTGCACCATTTTTTAATCCCACAGGCAATGAAAGAGGTTTCTGATTATTACATGTTTGACTTATTATTGACCATCTTTCAAAATTTCAGGTATCCCAGTGGATATGAAGTGTTATGTAGTTGTGGTTTTGATGGGCAAATCTCTAATGAATAGTTAAATGGAGCTTCATGTATTTATTGGCCATTGTGTATCTTCTTTGGAAAACTGTGTCATCAAATCATCTGCCCATTTTTATGCTGGGTTGTTTCTTTTGTCATTGTTGAACTGCATTTTCCACTGCCAGAGTAGAGAAGTGCAGTCAGCTTTTTATATTGATTTTGTATCTTGCACCTCTCCTGAGCTCACTTATTCTAATTAGTGTTTTATGGCTTCTTCAGAATCATCTGTATAGAAGATCATGTCATCTACAAATAGAAATAGTTTTTCATATTCTTTTCATCCTTTCTGAGTGTTTTCATTTATTTTTCTTGTCTAATTCCCCAAGCCAGATCCTCCAGTACAATTTTGAACATATGTAATAAGAGCAGACATGTTGGTCTTGTCCACCTCTTGACTGAGGAGCTCAGTCTTCCTCATTTAAGTGCAGTATGAGCTGTGAGTGTTTCATAGATGGGACTTATCAGATTGAGAAAGGTTTGTTCTGTTTCTAATTTAATGAAGTTTTTATGATGAAAGTTTTTGAATTTTGTTAGTTATTCTCTTTGCGCCTTTCTGGATGATCATATGTTTTTTCTTCCCATTATTATATTGCTATCGTATTTTAGAGTAATTGACTTTCAGATGTTAAATGAACCTTGCATTCCTGTGATATTGTACATGGTTATGGTCTGTAATCTTTTCTATATCTCACATAGATTCAGTTCATTAGTAACTTTTCAATGACTTTTATATAAATATTCGTAAGGAATATTGGTCTGTAGTTTCCTCTTTGGGTCATATCTCCTTTTACTGTCAGAATAGTATTGTCTTTCTGCTCTCTATTTCATTTATTTTTGCTGTTATTTTCATCATTGCCTTCCTTCTTTTTGCTTTCGGTTTTGTTTGCTTTTCTTTTTCTAGTTAAGAAACTAACTCCTAGGCTCCTGTTTTTCATGGATACTTCGGTTCTGGGGCAGATGGTTTTGAAAGCTACTGAGAAGCTAAGAGGGGAGAAGTGGGAAGAGAACAAGAGAAAATGCCATAAAGCACACTTTTCTTACCCAGATTCAGCCATCTTTCTTGAATGAGTGGGTTGTCGCAAGTTACGGTAATTTCCAGAGTTCTGAAAAAAAAATGATTTTGACAAGTTTTGTCAGTGTCCTCATTTTATGGAGGACAGGATTTTGGGAGTGCCAAACCCTCCCATTCTAGAAGTGATTCTCCCCGCTCTGTTATTTTAACCACATTTGAAATAAGAATGATCCACAAAATTTTGGAGAGGCATTAGCTGTTCCTTTATGTGAACACAAAGTAGTTGATGATACGATGTGGATAATAATGAAAATGCTTCTCAAGTGCCTATCATGGGAAAATAAAGCATGCTTGACTGCCACTTGGTGAGTACGTGCCAGTGACACAGGACCCTGTCAATGTTGCAATAGTTATAGAGTGGGAGTCCTGAGTATTTTTGTTCTAGTGAGTAAAGGCTAATGTGCCCAGGGGCTTAAGAAAAATATTTGCTTTTATTAACTGAGTTGAGTCCGTTAAATCTTAACAAGCCACCTTTTGAAAAAAGTGCCCATGTTACTACACCTTTAGGGTGCGTATAGTGCATGGCCCATATTCTAGACCTGGAGAGTGACACAGTGTGTTCACTGTGGCTGCGGTGAGAAGGAAGACTGCCAGCACCTTCTGTTAGCATCTACCAGCCACTCTTAGCTCTTCTCAGTGTTAACATTCAAGCATTGTAATTAGATTATCAACACCTAATTTCATTCTCATGCACTCACATTAAAGCTGGGATGTATTTCCGGCCGGAACAGTAGTGATGCTGAACACTTGGTTTTGGTGACGGTGTGATGCACGGGTGCCCTTATGGTGGTCTATGAACCTTGGGCTTTGCATCTTGAGATGATGCCTAGCGCCTCTTTGGATGCAGCTCTTTCCGTCTTTCCAGTCCTATGTGGAAAATCCAGAAGGGGCTTGACCTGAGGCATGGTTTAACCAGATCACTCTGGCTGCTGTGCTAAGCATAGCCATAGGGGTGAAGGGTCAGGAACAGGAGCTATTACTGCAGGCTACTGCAGTACCATTCCTGAGAAATGATGACCTTGGTAATCATAGCAGCAATCCAGGTTTTAAAAATATGTTGGGTTCTGAATAGTTTTTCACCATTAGAGCTGAAAGAATGGCCTTACAGATATAATATGGAGCGTGAGAAACAGAAGGGAGTCAAGTGTGTCTGAGGTTTTCCTGTCTGGCCTGAACAAATATAAAAATTGAGTTTTCATTTAATGATATAGGGAGAACTTTTAAAGGGACAGATTTTGTACATTGTAGGGGGAGGCTGGAATATCAAGAGCCCACCACTGTTGGACCTGTAGAATCTGGGGTGCCTTTTAGACATCCTAGATGGAGATGGAGATGAGGCAGTCTTTTACACAGAGCTAGAATCTAGGGAGACGTGAGCTGGAGGTCTATTGTGAGAGAGATGAGTTTACAGATGTCATTTAATGAATGAGGACCCTGACTGAAAACAGCAAGATCCCAAATGTGAGCCTTGGAGTAACTCCACCCTTTACAGGCTAGCAAGAAGGAGGAGGCAGAGAGTGTGGCATCCTAGAACCCAGGTGAAGAATGCCTCAAGAAAGGGAAACAAAGGGTGTCTCAAGGGAGCAGATAAGAACTGAAAACTGACCATTTGGTTTAGTAATATAAGTACCATTGTTCAATTGGGAAGATTATCCCCCAAATAATGAGTTTATCATTGCAGCAGGAATTCTGCTCTGAATTTCAGAATGTTGTTAAATGATTTCATGGGTGGTAGAAAGTATTACAGTCACAGTCTTTGGGTATTCAGTCCTCTACTGCCTCATTAGGTGACCCTCCCGATGGGATGAGACAGCAACCAGAAGGGGCAGCATGAGGCATACCCTGTGTGGATGCACCATGGTATTCTGGGGTGAGATGTACAAACGTATGGTACTTATTATAATTTCTTGCCAAAATTTCTGTTTGTTGGATAAATTCCTATGTGAGTTATGAGAATTCTTTGACCTCATAGGATGAAAATATTTATATAAATTTGGAATGGATCAGATTTGTCTTTCTGCAGTATCAATGTGCTTTCAGAAAAATATTATTGACCTTTAATTTAGAATTTGATTCACCTATCAAACTATTATTATATGGGAGATTTCTTTACAGATTGCAGAGAACACAAATCTTGGTCAACAAATTAAGTCACTAATATTTTCTTTTTTACTTGACATTTGTTTAAAAAGTGGGGATCAGGTGAAAAGATCAGCAGGCAAAACAAGTGAAATTACTTTGTCATACATAAATACCTGTGCATATGATGGATTATTACAGTAAGCCATTTTAATATTTTCAGAATCTATGATATAGGTAATACAAAACAGGGAATAATCAAGATGTTAATTTTTGATTTTGTAATGTAGTTTGAATGGATATAGACCTAATATACTGGAAAATTATTTACCCTTGATAATCTGACTAAAGAAGCTACTTAAGTCTCCCCTTTCTTGTTCTCCTTGGTTTCTGTGTTCTTGGCTCGCTGGCAGAGAGTGGGTTATCGATCTTTGTAAGGGGATGAGAGTGGTGGAATTTTATCAGTTTAATCTTTGCAGTCTCAGTTGTTGCAGTTTTTCCCAGATAGGCGTGTGGATTTGCATGTTCTGCTCAAAACATTGACCCTGATGTGATGTCCCCCACTGTCACGTAAGGTTGCTGGAGGCAGTTCAGTTAGTTCTTTCATGTTCTCTTTGTGCTGAGCTGTACCACGTTTACTGTGAATTTGAGTTTGACACAAACTATTAAAGAGCTTAAGCTTTGGAGACCAAAACTTAGGGGTGGAATCCTGACTCCATCACTTCCATGATGTCTCTCCACCTCTCAGAGCCTGTGTTCTTACATGAAAATGACAGTAATTAAATTTATTTAAAACAATGTTTCAGAGTAAGTTCTGAATAGAACCATTACTCATTAATATAATATACCAATCAGTTAGTAATTACTACTACAAATATAAAGATATTCTGTGATTCTATTTGTACTTTCAGTGGACTGCTTCGCCTCATTTCTTTGGAGGCCCTGGAAATAGTAAAATATCTTCATGGCAAATTCCTTCTCAAATAGTCTGCACAACAGCCAGAGCAAACTTTTAAAATCACAGAATAAGTTTTCTTTGCTTCAAACCTATCAGTGGTTTCTTTGGGGAAAAAACCCTTCAGTAAGATATGACCAAGGACTGCTATCCCCTTTAGTGGGCTAGTTCTGTGTACCCTCAAAGAAAGTTGGAGAACATGAGGTAGATGGATAAAGTTATTGGAAATAAGACTCCAGACTCCAGAAGGGGTTCTGACTCAGTTTACCATCCCTGCGTAAGACATGAGAGTCTCAGAGATGCTGACCTCTTAACTTCTCATCGTACATGAAAGATCTCTCACTATAGCTTGTTCACTGGTCTAATGTGAGGTCAAATTAAGACAACAACAAAAAGCCCACTTAAATGTCCAGCAGAGTTGCCAAAAATAGTAAATGCAAAAAGGGATGAGATTCTTCTTACAGTATCATGCAGTACCATACAAATAAGACTATTGGCTTCAAATTTTCTATCTTATGATTATAAAGAGAATGGGTAAACAGGCAGACATTTTCCTCTCCCTCCCACCATGCTAATGGATATCTTCCATTGCCCCTTGCTTCCCTAAATCGCTGGAATCTGTCCTTTATTCACCATGCCTTGTTGTATAGGTCTTTCTGGCTCTCAGGGAAGCAGCTGTCAACACTGATTGTGGAGGTCTTAGAGAGGATAAATCCCCTTGGAATTTCCTACTCTTCATTCTATTAGACAAAGTGGACCAACACCCAAATTCTGAGCTCTTCCTGCCAACTAGCAAGCAGTGGGTCCTGAAGCACTCCACTTCTCTCTCTCTTCCTGAAGTCTTCCTCTTCTCTTTAGGGTACCAGAAGTGACAGAGGTGCTCTTCCTTCTCACCAGGGAGCTAGGCTGATTTCTCTGCCCAAGAACTCCCAGGAGCAATAACTCATCAACTGTGTCAGTTGGGTTCCTGGAGAAGCAGATGCTGAAAAGGATTCTATTAGGGGAAATGCACAGAGTGAGAGAAGGCAGAGTTAGAAAAGACTGGAAGACTCATTCAGTATAAATCTGACACCACGAGAAGGATGGAAGAGGAAAGGGGAGGGTGGATGGAAACACCCTAGATTGCTGTGCAGTCTAGGGATGGTTCCCCAAAGTGGTCAGAGAGCCTTTAAGTCAATGTTGGTGATGAGGTGAGTGAGTCCCTTTTCCCTTGGGAACAAAACTGACCTTTGCATCCCTGCCTGGCTCAGGGTGGCCGAGAAGCAGCTCATAGTGGTGTGGTCTCCACGCAGCATGGGTCTACAAGGTGTGCCTGTGTCAGCTGCATCTCCTAATCCAGCTATTCCCATGGCAGCCAACACGGCACAGTGATTAGGAGTGGAATGTGGATTCCTGCTTCGTACTGGTTTCAGTCTCAGCTCTACCGCTCACTGGCTGTGATATTGTACAAGTGACTGACATTTACCACTTTTCCATGTCCTCTTCTGTAGAGGGAGGAGACTAACCCTTTCTAGGCAGTGGTGGTGTCATGATGTTTAACTCTTAGAAGACTCCCTATCACACAGTGAGTGCTCAAAAGCACATTAGTAAAAGGATGAACTGGTACAAATGTACTTAACTTCAGACCCCATTATCCTCCTCCTATGATGAAGGAAATGGCAACCCACTCCAGTGTTCTTGCCTGGAGAATCCCAGGGACGGGAGAGCCTGGTGGGCTGCTGTCTCTGGGGTCGCACAGAGTCAGACACGACTGAAGCCACTTAGCAGCAGCAGCAGCATGATGACACTGTAACTCCTGGTGAAATGAGATGAGCTGATTTTATGTAAAACTCCTGGGATGATGCTAGACATAGGATAAGCACTGAATAGATAGTATAGGTAACACTGATCGTTATCAGCAACAGAAGTAATGATAACAGCATTTTCATATAGCTTCTTTTGTTATGAGATCATTCTTTTCTAAAAGTCAAGCCTATTAGATTAGTAATCATTCTTCAGTGTGCTATTGCTGAGAACCCTCTCTATTTTGACTCTTCTGGGGACAGAAGCTGTTTTCCCTTCATTCCAAGCTATTCCAGATCCATGTTCTAATTAAAGTCATAGCGAATGTGACAGAGTAGATGATTTAGTCTTTGGCTTTGCTTGTAAAAACATGTCCACAGATACATAAAGGTTAACGATCTTGCCCTGTTTCACATTTTAAAGAGCTGGCTCATGCTGGATTGGAATTGTCTTTTAATTCTTCACCCAGGAAGGCTGTAAATGTGAGACCATCTTTTAAGATAATATTAATAAATGTGTTTCCTTCTTCTGAAATGAAAGCTCTGAAATACGTGTATCTAAAAAAAAAACCTCTTAATAAAAATTTGTTGTTGTTATAGGGTCTCTTAGTGTTGACACTGACAAGTTTTCATGAACTGGACTTCCCAGTAATGCACTCAATACAGTGTATAAGGAGGGTTTTAAATATTTATTGTCTGTATTATTTTCCAGGTCCTTAGGGAATAAAAAAGATGGCACAGTGTCTGTCTTAGAGGCACTTATCCAGAAAAATAGATACTCACAGTAGCCTGGCGATAAACTCTATGCTAAGCTGAAGCCAAGATGTGTGGTGCACAGACAAAGGAGATGGTGTCATTTGGAATTAGAATCACCTGAGAGTAATAATAAAAGCAAAATACCCCCAAACAACAAGAGGAAAGTTTATTTATCTCACAAGTCCAAAAAAGGTACAGTGATCAGTCTAGGAGGTGAACAGGGCCTCACAATGTCAGGAGTTAGGCCCCTATCCCGTTACTACTCTGTGAGCAGTATCCTTTCCCTACGTCACTAGTGGTCCATGTTGGAGGGTGATATTCAGTTGTATCTGCATTGAGCCATCAGGGAGGAAGGAGAAGAAAATGCAGGACTTGCCAGAACCTTTGACAAGTAAATCCTAAAAGTTTTGTACAGAACATCTACATGCACCCTCTTGAAAGTAGAGGGTGTACAAAGGGAGTTTATAAATATAATCTTTATTCCAAGTCATCATGTACCCAGGTAAAGTGACAAATTATTTTTTTCATGCAATGTAAGCTGGAAAGAATGGGTATTTGACAACAGCAATTCTGCCATAAAACCCAACCCAGATAGGAGTGGGAGTAGAGGAAACTGTCAAGTGTTATTATTAAAATAATAATATTATTAGTGTGTGGCATTTTAACTGATAAGCTATATTGAATTTCAAAAAGCATTTACAGAAAAACTCACAATCTAATTGAAAATCTAATGTAACCAATTTGTATCCATTGACAACAAAATGTTTATGTTGCTTACAAGTGAAGACAGAAGGGTGTGGAGTGTGCTGTAGGAGGAGGTTAGCTTTCTCCCACTAGAACGGAGTCTGTGCTTACCTTCTTCAAACTTGGTGGGCCATGATTGTCTTCTTTAGATTATTATATGAAAATGGAAAAGCTTGGGAAGGAAGTAGGTAATCTGTTTTTCTAACGTATTCTGATATTTTATGTACATTGACATTTCAGTATATATTTGTTACAATATAGTGGTGATGGTGGTTAAGTCTCAAACTCAAGTCCAACTCCTGGGACCCCATGGACAGTAGCCTGCAAGCCTCCTCTGTCCATGGGATTTCCCAGGCAAGAACTGTGGAGAGGGTTGTCATTTTCTTCTCCAGTTGCAGTAAAGAAGATGATTTAATACTCCGTGCTTTAGTGCGTTACTGCTAACTTCAAGCAAAATACCTAATTAGTTCATTAAGCATTAAAAATTAGGTAATTAGTGTCCTAAATGCTTTGCATTATGCAAGCATCCTTGGTGGCTTTTTTATGTTTAAGAGGGTTTTACTCGTATTTGGTAAAGTTGATTGGGTTTTTTGGAGTGATTGGAAGAGTTTACTACCTCTCCCATTTAAAATACTGGAAGATAGGCTAATCCTCTCAGAAAATTCACAATCCAGCACATCTTCAGGAACATATTAGGTGCAGATAAGATGAGTATCTCTAATTAATCCTTAGAATAGGGGCCCAGAGTAGGAAGGAGATAACTAGCAGGACAGAGATGCTTTTTGCAATAATCTGTTCTAAATGTAATAGAAACCACTGAGAGACAAATACATGCACGCTAAGAAACATGTAAGTATGTGTTAGCTGCTTTATCTGCTTACATCTAGCTTTCTGTCCATTATCAGTTCTCCCTCTGTGGCAACAGCTGGGAGTCACAGGTTGTTGCTAAGCACATCTCTAAGTTTTGAGTAATTTTGAATTAGTATTTTGGGTTTTGCAAAGAAAGTTACCAATAAAAAGTTACCAATAAAAACTCTAAAAATATTTTTTAGAGTTTTCAGTGTTATTTCAGTTACCTAAATCATTTTAAAAGACTCTTTTACATCCTAAAAGAGCAAATAAATGTTCTTAAATGTTTGGTGTTGATTGTAGGTATGTAAATTAGATATGTAATATAGATCAACATCATGTTTATGTGTTGTATATAAATAGCATGGTATGTTTCTAATATAATAAGTTTTTGAAGTATTTTATAATTTCATATAATCATATGTAATTTTAATAATTCTTATGATAATCTTTTATAGTTGTAGGCAGGAGGTTGTTATTATTTTAATGTGGTTAGAATTAGTTCTTAAACTAGATTTAGAAAATGTTTAGGAAAATATCTGATTTGATGAAATATCTTTCATTTCTATCTGTAAGAAAAAAAGAAAAACTTCTACTGATTATTATATTATTTAAAATATATTATTTGAAATATACAGATATAGATAAAACTTTGCAATTTTTTAAATTTTATAAGGATTTTTAATTTCCTTGCTATTTGTATCATAGTGAGGCTAGAATTTCATTGATTTGTTTCAGACAGAATTGTTATGTGGTATACTTTGTAAGTATCTTGTTAGTGTGAAATTCCAAAACCAAAATTATTTCATGTTAAATTGTTTTATATATATTTACTTATATGTGTAAACTTACATCATGGATATATTTAAATAAATACACCTTAAATTGTGTTTAATAAAATCAAGTTTTAAACACATGTTATATCTCAGGCACTATTATGACAATTTTAGGTGAGCTAACTTGTTATAATTGGACCCCTTTGACTATAGTCTCCAATTATTGATGAGAAAACGGTCTTAGTGAGGCTAAGTTTCTCATTCAGCAACACAGCTTAGGGGTTTCACTAAGTCATTTCCCCCCAAATCAGGTTATAAAGCATAATTTTTGTGTTTTAATGAGCTTTAAAGGACATGCCTTGGTGAGTTTGTAAAGGGGATTTCCTTAACTTGATTTTCAGTGGTGTTTCTTGCTATGTCTATCTCCCTGCCCATTTCTGATTAAAAATTCGTTTTACTGAAGTAGAGTTAATTTACAATGTTGTGTTAGTCNTTGATTGTAGGTATGTAAATTAGATATGTAATATAGATCAACATCATGTTTATGTGTTGTATATAAATAGCATGGTATGTTTCTAATATAATAAGTTTTTGAAGTATTTTATAATTTCATATAATCATATGTAATTTTAATAATTCTTATGATAATCTTTTATAGTTGTAGGCAGGAGGTTGTTATTATTTTAATGTGGTTAGAATTAGTTCTTAAACTAGATTTAGAAAATGTTTAGGAAAATATCTGATTTGATGAAATATCTTTCATTTCTATCTGTAAGAAAAAAAGAAAAACTTCTACTGATTATTATATTATTTAAAATATATTATTTGAAATATACAGATATAGATAAAACTTTGCAATTTTTTAAATTTTATAAGGATTTTTAATTTCCTTGCTATTTGTATCATAGTGAGGCTAGAATTTCATTGATTTGTTTCAGACAGAATTGTTATGTGGTATACTTTGTAAGTATCTTGTTAGTGTGAAATTCCAAAACCAAAATTATTTCATGTTAAATTGTTTTATATATATTTACTTATATGTGTAAACTTACATCATGGATATATTTAAATAAATACACCTTAAATTGTGTTTAATAAAATCAAGTTTTAAACACATGTTATATCTCAGGCACTATTATGACAATTTTAGGTGAGCTAACTTGTTATAATTGGACCCCTTTGACTATAGTCTCCAATTATTGATGAGAAAACGGTCTTAGTGAGGCTAAGTTTCTCATTCAGCAACACAGCTTAGGGGTTTCACTAAGTCATTTCCCCCCAAATCAGGTTATAAAGCATAATTTTTGTGTTTTAATGAGCTTTAAAGGACATGCCTTGGTGAGTTTGTAAAGGGGATTTCCTTAACTTGATTTTCAGTGGTGTTTCTTGCTATGTCTATCTCCCTGCCCATTTCTGATTAAAAATTCGTTTTACTGAAGTAGAGTTAATTTACAATGTTGTGTTAGTCTCAAGTGCAAAGTGATTCAGATATATATTCTGTTCCACATTCTTTTCCATTATGTTATTATAAGATATTGAGTATAGTCCCCTGCACTATAGAGTAAGACTTTGTTGTTTATTTTATATATAGTCGTTTGTGTCTGCTAATTCCAAGCTCATGATTTATGCCCCTTATCCTCCTTTCCCCTTTAGTAACCATAAGTTTTCTATGTCTGTGGGTCTCTTTCTGCTTTATAAGTAAGTTTATTTCTGTCATTTTTTTTAGATTCTACATATAAGTGATATCGTGACATTTGTGTGTCTCACTCACTTCAGCATCCATCATTTCTGATTTATTATCTTCTTTCTTGATGCCTTTGCTCCTCATTTAGATGTAGGTCCACCTTCTTCTGTTTCTTGTAAATTCTTTACAACATGTTTTTACCTCTACTCCAGCAGTTTTCTCTGGTAAGATGCACTCCCATTTCTGAGTTCAGTGAACTTGGGTTTTATCACAGTTTGCACATACTGTTCAGTCTTGACTTCCTCATGTGTGAAACAGATGCTGGTCTTAACCTCATAGGATTATTGTGAAAGGAAGGACATCAGTTCATACACATGAAATGGTGAATGTAAAATACTCGACATGTTAAATTCAAACGGCATTTGTTATTTGTATTAACGTTTTAATTCCTATGACTTCAGCTGTCTTGTCAATATATCTAATCAGATATGAGTCCCTCAAACCTATTCGGTTTCAGATTCCCTGGTCACCTCTCCCTGATAGTAGGTGCCTCCACCAGCTGCTTCCAGCTTCAGAGAAGTAACATAACTTGGATCAAATAACAGGATCTCAAAGACTGCTCTGAGCCGAGCAGTGTGCTGGGCACCATCCACTCCACTATCCTATTCAGGTCTCACAGTCATTACCCGTCTTTCTGAAGAGAGAAACAATAAACTGAAATTCCAAAACAGCAATTCACCCACTGTCAGGTCAATATAGCTAGTAGCAGAGCTGAGATTTGAACCTATGTTTCTCAAATTGGCAATTCAATTTACTGTGTAATTTTACATTTGTTTTACACTTTTATGCAGACTTGCTGCTTTAAATTTGGCTCCATCCAGGGACCCAGTGGGATGGAAGCAGGGTAACTGTTTTTCTCCCCCTGCCCACTCCCCTTCATGTGCAGAAGTGACAAGATTTACCCGTATAGATGGCAGAGATTAAATTCAACAGTGGCTTAACCAGCTTTTATGTCCTGTGTCTGCTGCTTCTCTAAAGTGAAGCCAATATTTTCTGAGTTATTTTTCCATATCTTCAGATGATAGTCTAACTAAAATGTGATACAGTTAGTCGGTGCCACATCAAAACTCTACGCATACTAGAATACCTATCAATAGAGCATGTAGAAACTTCTGTTCTGTTCAGTTGCTCAGTCGTGTCCAACTCTTTGTGACCCCATAAACTGCAGCACTCCAGGACTCCTTGTCCATCACCAGCTCCCGGAGTCCACCCAAACCCATGTCCATTGAGTCCATGATGTCATCCCACCTTCTCATCCTCTGTTGTCCCCTCCTCCTTGCCTCAATCTTTCCTAGCATCAGGGTCTACATAGTTGCTCTCATTTTATAAAATAATGTTTTGTCTGGTAGAACCCATGGTTGAGCAGATAGTTAGGACCTCTTTGAGTTACTTGTATATTTCTTGACGCGTATAAATTACCCCCAAATTTAGTGGCCTGAAATAGATGTCCTTTTTTTTTTTTTTAATGTGTAACTGGGGAGTGGCAGTGTGAGAGTGGTTCGGGCTTAGATTCTCCAGGCTGCAATGGGATGTCACCAGCTATGCAACATGCAACTGCAGCTTGACCAGGGACTTGAGACCCACTTATAAAGCAACTCACTCCCATGCTGGCAAGTTGGTACTGGGAGTTGGTTTCTCTGCAGATAGTCTGTGCACAGGGCTTCTTGAGTGCCCTCCCAGTGCGGCAGCTGGCCCCCACCCCAGCAGACAATCTGAGTAGGCAGGGTGGAAACTGCAATGCCGCTAAGACCCAGCGTTGCAAATCACACGCTGCCACACCCTCCATATTCTGCCAGAACATGGAGATCCAATTGCAAAGGGACTATGGAGGGCCTGAGATGCACAGGTGTGGACTTGGGGTGATCATCTTAGAGGCCAGCTACCAGTTTTTCAGGAGAAACAGCAGTATTTTCTCCTTATCCAGAGCAGAGAGGCAGCAGATTGTGTGTGAAAGGGCACAAGTATGATCAAGGAAAACCGCTTTTACAAAACTGTGATGGCCCTTCATTGCCACTTCAACAGAGTGCAAACCTTTGATCTTTGCATGAAAGAGTCACCAAAATTCTGTCCCTAACCTTCCTTACTCCCTTATTTTCCACTATTATTTTTAACTGAGGAACTATGTACCCATTTTAGGCATTGTATAGGCCTCAGGAAGTCCTCAAAACTCAGGAATTATATTAAATAATATTGTTGTTGGTATTCAGTCATTAAGTCAGGTCCCACTCTTTGTGACCCCATAGACTTCAGCATGCCAGGTTTCCCTGTCCTTCACTATATCCAGGAGTTTGCTCAAACTCATGTTCATTGAGGCTATGATGCCATCCAATCATCTCATCCTTTGTCACCTCCTTCTCCTCCTGCCTTCAATCTTTCCCAGCATCAGGGTCTTTTCCAATAGGTCGAATCTTCACATCAAGCAGCCGAAGTATTGGAGCTTCAGCATCAGTCCTTCCAGTGAATATTCAGGACTAATTTCCTTTAGGATGGACTGGTTGGATCTCCTTGCAGTCCAAGGGACTCTCAAGAGTCTTCTCCAACACCACAATTCAAAAGCATCAATTTTTTNATTTTGAGTTAATGTCTCACCTCTTCAAAAAGAAGCTCTAAAGGCTTTGATAGCAGAAGTCATTTCTAAATTATTTTTGATTTTCCAAACTTACATTTTTCTAAAACAAGGAAAATATCTTCATTTTAGAAAACTTGAAATATATGGAAAATTAAGTAAGGAAATACTTCTCACTCTAAATTCAATGAATGAACTACATGAATGCATTTTTAATCATTCAGGGAAACAAAGATGAATGATTTAAAATGTTTTCACATGTTCATTTGGGCCAACTAATTTTGACAGAATTGTTTTCTTGTAAAAAGTGGCTTCCTAATTTTCTGTGCTTTCTAAGACCAAATTCAGATTCTCCTGACTTACTGGCTATCACATAACATCTACTTTACATCAGACGTGGATGAGCCCAAAATTGTGCCCAGGACTGTGGTTCATTAGCCTGGAAGACTTAAGTTGTCAAATAGGTCGTGTGGTCCTGTGGCTGGAGTGAGAAATAGCCAGCTCTCTGAAGGGGCGGTCACATGGGTAAGCTAGAGAAAATGATCAGTTTAACCAGATCGCTACCACCCAAATTCTTAAGACTAATACAGCACGTATAACAGGAAGTACTTGAGGATGTCCTCAGAACATGGAACATAATATAAAGCAAAGCTATTTGATTATTTCCTGACAATAGGTTAAAGAAAATATCTTTTGTTCATGCATTATGAAATTCTTAGAAATGGACTATCAAATCCTTAGAAATGAACTGAAAAGATCAATTGAAAATGTATCCTGCCAACTTCTTCATTAAAAAAAGCTGTATGAAATTTCCTTGGTCACAGCCTCTTCTGTTGATGACTCCTTACTGTCCTTATGTTACCAATAGGATTGTATACTGTGCCCTAATTAATCCAGTGACAAATACTTTCATTTTTGTGGACTTTTTCATAGCAGTAGAGAAGATATAAGGAACTCAGGATTATGTGATTTGCAGCTTTGCACAATTTAGATTTTGAAGCACCTATTTCATGGATGCTCATTGTAGTATCAATACCAGTGGTCTCGATTTGTATCTCTTGCTGTGCTCTGGAGGCAGTAAGTGGACCAGAGAGGCATGTTTGCATTTTCCTATGTATTTGTCTTTGCTCAGTGAGAACAATATGCAAAATTACTTATTTTTAGAATTCAGATTAAAGAAGAGATTAATCAAACAGATACATATCAGGTTGTATAGGCTATCAAACTATTACAAAATGAAGGAAAACATATTCTGGATTCCACCTGGGTATGTTAAGTATAGTGGTTATTTAATGTAGTGTAATTGTCACCAATAAATGACTTTATTTAGTTATGTAATATCAATGTCTTAAACAAACTCATAGCCTAGTGAAATTCCTTAATCTCTTGGCCATGATGTTTCTATTGTAATATTTCTAAAAAGACATTTAATAAAAAGTAAACATTTAGATACATTTGTCAAACTATTAAATAATTGACCTAAAATATTTATGTTCATGTGTGTGTGTGTGTCTGTGTGTATGTGTCTCTGTGTGTATGAAAGATTTTTTGGAAATGTTATATTTTCATATTGTACCTACATAGAATGTTAAAAATATAATTTTTGATTTGTAACTTCATATACAGTTAGGAAATCTACATAGTCTTCCAGACAATGGAAGCTGAAAAATGTTTCACAGGCTTGTCCTCCTAAATCAATACCATTTTCAACATGATGGAAAATGGAATGCTTCCTTTCTTAGCTTCTTCATTATCATATTGGTGATGAATCAATACAACTTTTTCCAACTCCCCTCCTGACAAGCCAAATGAAAGCATGAATATTTTTCAGTTATTTTAGTTGAGTTTGCATGTATTAAAATAGAATATTCCTCAAAATACTTCAGGGATTAAAAGGATCAGAATACATATTTCTTTCACCAAACATAGACTCTTCCAGGTTCCCTGGATTCTGAACAAAGAGTCTAAGTAAAAGTGGAGTTTCAATAAATATCCATGCATTGTCCACCTTCTATGTATCTGCCCCTCTGTGAGAATTAGCAGAAACCCACTGCGGACTGGCTTAAACTGTGGTCAGAAATGTCCCATGTCTTTATGAAGGAAACTGACAATGCAGTGTTTACATTACTAACTTGTTTCTTGATCCCAAAAGACTTTTCCCTCCATTAGTGACTATACAGACTTCGGCTGCAATTTCCACAGAATATACTTGTGACTTTTCATTTTTACTTAAACTGCTATGTTGTTAGTATTACCATAGTGTATGTTTGAAACTAACCTATGAAAATGTAATGGGAGAAGTATAAGTTCTGCCTGTTCTATAAATATTTACAATTGCAATGACATTTTCCATCAAATTTTTGCTATAATTTGCAGATAATTTGACCACTTCTATAATTGAAAAATACTATAAAATTTAAAAGACAGTTATATTTGAGTTATGGTTTAATATCTTCAGTGAAGTAAAAAAGACTTTGACTCCAAAATAAATATGATCTGTTTAAACACAACTACACTGTATAGCTACAAAAAACTAAATTAAGGAGATGCTGCTTTCAATTGCTTACTTCTGTTTTATTTTCATCAAAGTGTAGATCACAATCAAAGTAAAAAGATTTAATTCAAACTCTCCTTGTCTAACTCTTGTTGAGACAGAAAAAAGCAAGGGAACAGTTTAACTATATTTCTGTGGACTTGTAACTTTGGTTGCATTCTTTATTTGCTATTCTTGTCTACAAATCTTATGTGAAGCCTTTGAGATCTTGTTGGAATAAAAGCAAACAAGTAAAATAAATACAAGACATGGCACGATTATTTTAGCAGCTTTGTATCTTGTGGTCATGAAACTCTCCCTTGCAAAACTTTAGATTACCTCTGATCACTCCATGTAACCAAAGATTATACAGATGGCCATAAATAGAAAAAGAAAAAACTGCTAGATGACAGCTTGAGGTTCCATTAAAAGAAGTACTGAAATGAGAGGTCGTCCCTTACATTTTCTGTCTGGTGGAGATGTCCGCCACTTCCGCTATATATTTAGCAGTATATAAAGGATTAAATGATACTTCTGTCAGAACCCACAGCCGACTCTTTTCCCCAACTCATCCTCCCAACAAAGCGTTTTCATTTATAGCCTAGAATAACAGTCTATCTATATGCGGGTATAATTTTCCAGTGATTCCAAATAAGGAAGTTGTTATTCTTGAAACTGGGATTAAAAATATAGAGAACTTTCTCCAATATGGAAAAGTAATTATAGAATTCAGAGTCTCTTGAACTGATGTAAACTAAATTCTGGGGGAAATAAACAGGCACAATCTTCCTATGGACAAACAGTCAGGAAGCCATAAACACAAATCTTAACAGCTTGATGGTCCAGCCAAGCAGAGGTGAGACCTGCTTTGAAGGTCAGCTGCTGCTAAATCGCTTCAGTCGTGTCCGAGTTAGTGCGACCCCAGAGATGGCAGCCCACCAGGCTCCCCAGTCCCTGGGATTCTCCTGGCAAGAGCACTGGAGTGGGTTGCCATCTCCTTTTCCTATGCATGAAAATGAAAAGTGAAAGTTAAGTCGTTCAGTCGTGTCTGACCCTCAGTGACCCCATGGACTGCAGCCTTCCAGGCTCCTCGGTCCATGGGATTTTCCAGGCAAGAGTACTGGAGTGGGGNCGGCAACCCACCAGGCTCCCCAGTCCCTGGGATTCTCCTGGCAAGAGCACTGGAGTGGGTTGCCATTTCCTTTTCCTATGCATGAAAATGAAAAGTGAAAGTTAAGTCGTTCAGTCGTGTCTGACCCTCAGTGACCCCATGGACTTCAGCCTTCCAGGCTCCTCGGTCCATGGGATTTTCCAGGCAAGAGGACTGGAGTGGGGTGCCATGGTCTAGATGATGCATTTGGGTAAAATTCGGAAATCCTTAAACTTTAACATCTACGTATTCCACTAACATCATTTATTACTCAAATGCTTGTCACTTGAACACTTACTAGGTACACAGCCATATACTTTGTTATCAAAGAAGACAAAAAAGAAGCATAGAAGAGAAAGACTTTGCCTTTGAAGTTATAATAATAGTGACAGAAAGAAGAACAAGCACATATACAATGATGAGAATCAATGAGCCAGTGTTTGACGGTACAGTGTAAAGTATTGGTTTTAAGAGGAGACCATGAGGGATGTGTTCGAGTGAGTCTTCTGTAAAGGGTCCCATTTGGAGACCAAGGAGGCTTGTATTGGAGGAGAGGAGGTGGGGAGAAACCAAGGTGTCAAGTGTAAGTGGTGATAGAGTGATGTCAGGGGGAGCAAGACGGGGAAGGGAGGGAGGGAAGGAGAGGAAGGGCAAGGAGGGGCAAGGGGAGGGATGGAGTGTGCAGGAATGAGTTTTGGAGGCATGTTGGAAATATGGGTCTGCATTAGGGCATTTCTGTGTGGTATTAGAAACACGACAAACCATCCTGAATTAAGCAGAAAAAACAGACTGCATGGGAGACGAAGAAGAAAGCACAGAGCTGGCTGCCAGCCAGAGCACACTGTGGCTGATTCAGGATCTTCCTTTGTTGTTTCATGACACATATCCAGACCCCCCGGGGGCCCCAGCTTCCAGAACTCTCTCTAAAGACCATTTTGTTCCTGCCGGGGTGGGTTTGGAGTCTGCTTATCCTAAGGTACTGGGTTTTTTTCATTTTAGCTGGAAATGGTATCTGGAAAGAGGAGACTGGATACTCTTACAACATTGTGGATTTGCATTTATTCATGAGGGCTTGTTTCAGAGGAATTCTATTGGTATAACTCTTCTGTGAGTAGAAATGCTTTATTGCACTTCAATCAGATTTCACCCCAACTCCTTAAGAATGAAATTAGAATTTTTAAAAATAAAATGTGTAAAACAAATTCCTAATGTGAAGTGGAGGAGCAGAGGAGAGGTGAATCTGAATAAAACATCTTTGATTATTTCTCTCGTCTGACATATGAGCACTTTTGTTTTTGTGCATTCATTCAGAATGGTCTCAGGATACTCCGGAGGGGCACAGCCCCTGATGTCACATCAAACCATTCTTGCCTTTTAGGGAAGCAGACATGTAGATTCCCAGCTCCATCTGATGATATAGCACTAGCTCTGTGGGGAACAAGTCTATGGAGTCCTAACGAAGAGTCAGCTGAGTAGGCCTGTGCAGGTGACCAGTTTAATTTAAATTCCAGATAAAAGATGAATAATTTGTTAGTACATCCCTAAACATTTTAGGGGAGAAGGCAGTGGCACCCCACTCCAGTCCTCTTGCCTGGAAAACCCCTGGACCGAGGAGCCTGGAAGGCTGCAGTCCATGGGGTTGCTGAGGGTCAGACACAACTGAGTGACTTCGCTTTCACTTTTCACTTTCATGCATTGGAGAAGGAAATGGCAACCTACTCCAGTACTCTTGCCTGGAGAATCCCAGGGGCGGGGAAGCCTGATGGTCTGCCGTCTAAGGGGTCGCACAGAGTTGGACATGACTGAAGCGACTCAGCAGCAAACATGTTAGGGTAGCACATCTTTATATGAAAATGCACATCCCTCAGTGTGGTAGTGGTGGTTTAGTCACTAAGTCGTGTCTGACTCTTGCAACCCCATGGACTGTAGCCTGCCAGGTTCCTCTCTCCATGGGATTCTCCAGGCAAGGATACAGGGTGTGCTAAGTTATTCACTGTTTATTTAAAATTTCAATTTAAATGGGTGGGTATATTCCATATTTATTTGCTAAATCTGGCAACTCTGNCCTCAGTGTGGTAGTGGTGGTTTAGTCACTAAGTTGTGTCTGACTCTTGCAACCCCATGGACTCTAGCCTGCCAGGTTCCTCTCTCCATGGGATTCTCCAGGCAAGGATACAGGGTGTGCTAAGAAGTTATTCACTGTTTATTTAAAATTTCAATTTAAATGGGTGGGTATATTCCATATTTATTTGCTAAATCTGGCAACTCTGTTTATTAGTGACAGAGATTAAATTTCTCTTTATCAGAGATGATTCACATTTTCCTTGTATAAAATGAGATTTTTGAATCAGTGTTTCTGATGCTGGGCAACTGTAGAAATATTTTGGTCAGTTCTCAAAGGTTACTCTTTTCTTGAACAATATCAGTTCCATATTTAGGTTTTTAAATGCTCCATTAAAACTAGGAAACTCTGTAAAATTATTTTTAATTATCAGATAGAACACATATCTACAGTTTATAGAATTCTAGGAATTTGGAGCTCAAGGGATATGAATATCCTTAAATAACCTTTGTTACAGTTAAGGAATAGGACCACAGCTTTTAATGTTAAGTAATTATTGATAAGTTAGAAGTTAGCAGGTAAATAAGCTGAAACGGATCTCACATCTTCCAGCTCTTGGTCCTGTGCTAAGAGGAATGTGAATATGAGAGTATATTTTTCCTCTTCTACAAAGGTATCAACATGCATAGCTGTGAAGTAATTAAGAAGAAGAAATTAATTGACTTCAATATCTTGTTTAAATGCACTGGCCTAGGTGTTATCGACCATCACTAACAATTGCCAGTATCACTAATTACTGTATTCACCCCAGTTCAGTTCAGTTTGGTTCAGTCACTCAATCGTGTCTGCCTCTTTGCAACCCCATGAACCGCAGCACGCCAGGCCTCCCTGTCCATCACCAACTCCCGGAGTCCACCCAAACTCGTGTCCATTGAGTCAGTGATGCCATCCAATTATCTCATCCTCTGTTGTTCCCTTCTCTTCCCGCCTTCAATTTTTCCCAGAATCAGAGTCTTTTCAAACGAGTCATTTCTTCCTATAAGGTGGCCAAAGTATTGGAGTTTCAGCTTCAACTATCAGTGCTTCCAATGCACACCCAGGGCTGATCTCCTTTAGGAGGGACTGGTTGGATCTCCTTGCAGTCCAAGGGACTCTCAAGAGTCTTCTCCAACATCACATTTCAAAAGCATCAATTCTTCAGCACTCAGCTTTGTTATAGTCCAACTCTCACATCCACACATGACCACTGGAAAAACCATAGCCTTGACTAGATGGAACTTTGTTAGTAAAGTATTGTTTCTGCTTTTTAACGTTCTGTCTAGGTTGGTCATAACTTCTCTTCCAAGGAGTAAGCGTCTTTTAATATCATGGCTGCAATCCGCAGTGATTTTGGAGTTCCCCAAAATAAAGTCAGCCACTGTTTCCACTGTTTCCCCATCTATTTGCCATGAAGTGATGGTACCAGATGCCATGATCTTAATTTTCTGAATGTTGAGCTTTAAGCCAACTTTTATACTCTCCTCTTTCACTTTCATCAAGAGGCTCTTTAGTTCTTTTTCACTTTCTACCATAAGAGTGGTATCATCTGCATATCTGAGGTTATTGATATTTCTCCTGGCAATCTTGATTCCAGCTTGTGTGTGCTTCACCCAGCCCAGCATTTCTCATGATGTACTCTGCATATAATTTAAATAAGCTGGGTAACAATATACAGCTTTGAGGTACTCCTTTTCCTATTTGGAACCAGTCTGCCATTCCATGTCTAGTTCTAACTGTTGCTTCCTGACCTGCATAGAGATTTCTCAAGAGGCAGGTAAGGTGGTCTGGTATTCTCATCTCTTTCAGAATTTTTCATAGTTTGTTGTGATCCACACAGTCAAAGTCTTTGGCATCGTCAATAAAGCAGAAATAGATAGTTTTCTGGAACATCCTTGCTTTTTCAATAATGCACCAGATGTTGGCAGTTTGATCTCTCATTCCTCTGCCTTTTTTAAATCCAGGTTGAACATCTGGAAGTACCTGGTTCACATATTGTTGAAGTTCAATCAATTAGCCATCATCAGCCAACAGCCATTCTTCTTGCCTCACAATAAACTGGCTGTTTTACTTTCACCAAGTAACCTCTCTGTGCTTTGTGTCTTCATCTGTAGAAAGGGGTCATGGTGATGAGAGTGCCATAAAAAACCGCGGTAGGAATTACATGGGAATAGTGCAACCCACTCCAGTACTCTTGAGTGGAGAATCCCATGGACAGAGGAGCCTGGCAAGCTACAGTCCATGAAGTCCCATAGAGTCAGACACAACTGAAGCAACTTAGCATAGCACACCTACACAGCAGCCTAGAGGGCTATAGTCCATAGGGTCACAAAAGAGTTGGACATGACTTAGTGACTAAACAAACAAAAAACAGATCTGTAGGGAACGTCTAACAGTGCCTGATGACGATCAAGATCTAATAAGGGTGACTTCTTGTTGACTTGTTATTGGCCTTGATATTTTTAGCTCCTCAGATACCCACAAATAGTGAGATTGTTGTCTCAACCCCAGTCTGATTAGATATGATTAAGAATGGGATTAAAAGCTTCAATTTAGATATAGATTTTATCATTTTAGAAAATATTTGATGCTCAGCATTGTATAAATTGCTCTTTTTATTTTTTTAAAAGTAATGGTCCCTCATCCTGCAACTTCACCAATTAAAGGGGACAACCCAAATTCCTCTCCTATTGCTTTCAAGGATACCATATTGGATATTTAGCCTTGAATTTCTTTCCTTTTTCAGGATTAATTAGAAAAATATGCCCCTTCCAGTAGGAAATGCCTCTCCCAATAAGAAAGCCTTTGACTGTGTTGATAACAACAAATTGTGGAAACTCATCAAGAGATAGGAATACCAGATCACCTTCCCTGCATCCCGAGAAACCTGTATCCAGGTTAAAAAGCAACACTTAGAACCAGACATGGAACAACAAACTGGTTCCAAATTGTGAAAGGAGTACATCAAGGGTGTATATTGTTGCCATGCTTATTTAAGTTCTATGCAGAGTCCACCATATGAAATGTCAGGCTGAATGAAGCATAAGCTGGAATCAAGATAGCTAAGAGAAAAATCAGTAACCTCAGTTATGCGTATGACACCACCTTTATGGCAGAAAGTAAAGAAGAACTAAAGAGCCTGTTAATTAGGGTGAGGAGGATAGTGAAAAAAGCTGGCTTAAAACTGTACATTCAAAAAACTAAGATCATGGCATCCGGTTCCACAACTTCCTGGCCAATAGATAGGGAAACAATGGAAACAATGACAGAATTTATTTTCCTGGGCTCCAAAATTACTGCGGATTGTGATTGNTTGTCTCAACCCCAGTCTGATTAGATATGATTAAGAATGGGATTAAAAGCTTCAATTTAGATATAGATTTTATCATTTTAGAAAATATTTGATGCTCAGCATTGTATAAATTGCTCTTTTTATTTTTTTAAAAGTAATGGTCCCTCATCCTGCAACTTCACCAATTAAAGGGGACAACCCAAATTCCTCTCCTATTGCTTTCAAGGATACCATATTGGATATTTAGCCTTGAATTTCTTTCCTTTTTCAGGATTAATTAGAAAAATATGCCCCTTCCAGTAGGAAATGCCTCTCCCAATAAGAAAGCCTTTGACTGTGTTGATAACAACAAATTGTGGAAACTCATCAAGAGATAGGAATACCAGATCACCTTCCCTGCATCCCGAGAAACCTGTATCCAGGTTAAAAAGCAACACTTAGAACCAGACATGGAACAACAAACTGGTTCCAAATTGTGAAAGGAGTACATCAAGGGTGTATATTGTTGCCATGCTTATTTAAGTTCTATGCAGAGTCCACCATATGAAATGTCAGGCTGAATGAAGCATAAGCTGGAATCAAGATAGCTAAGAGAAAAATCAGTAACCTCAGTTATGCGTATGACACCACCTTTATGGCAGAAAGTAAAGAAGAACTAAAGAGCCTGTTAATTAGGGTGAGGAGGATAGTGAAAAAAGCTGGCTTAAAACTGTACATTCAAAAAACTAAGATCATGGCATCCGGTTCCACAACTTCCTGGCCAATAGATAGGGAAACAATGGAAACAATGACAGAATTTATTTTCCTGGGCTCCAAAATTACTGCGGATTGTGATTGCAGATATGAAATTAAAAGACAGTTGCTCCTTGGGAGAAAATCTATGACAAACCTAGACAGCATATTTAAAAGCAGAGATATTACTTTGCTGACAAAGGTCTGTATTAAGCTATGATTTTTCTAGTAGTCATATATGGATGTGAGATTTGGACCATGAAGAACGCTGACCACCAAAGAATTGAAGCTTTTGAACTGTGGTGTTGGAGAACACTTTTGAGAGGCCCTTGGACTGCAAAAAGATCAAACCAGTCCATCTTAAAGGAAATCAATCCTGCATATTCATTGGAAAGATTAATGCTGAAGCTGAAGCTTCAACATTTTGGCCACTTGATGTGAAAGGTTGACTTATTAGAAAAGACCTTGATGCTGGGAAAGATTGAAGGCAGGAGGAAAAAGGGACAACAGAGGACTACATGGTTGGATGGCATCACTGACTCAATGGACATGAGTTTGAGTAAACTCTGAGAGTTGGTAATGGACGGGGAGGCCTGGCGTGCTGCAGTCCATGGGTTTGCAAAGAGTCAGATATGACTGAGAGNAAATGTCAGACTGAATGAAGCATAAGCTGGAATCAAGATAGCTAAGAGAAAAATCAGTAACCTCAGTTATGCATATGACACCACCTTTATGGCAGAAAGTAAAGAAGAACTAAAGAGCCTTTTAATTAGGGTGAAAGAGGATAGTGAAAAAAGCTGGCTTAAAACTGTACATTCAAAAAACTAAGATCATGGCATCCGGTTCCACAACTTCCTGGCCAATAGATAGGGAAACAATGGAAACAATGACAGAATTTATTTTCCTGGGCTCCAAAATTACTGCGGATTGTGATTGCAGATATGAAATTAAAAGACAGTTGCTCCTTGGGAGAAAATCTATGACAAACCTAGACAGCATATTTAAAAGCAGAGATATTACTTTGCTGACAAAGGTCTGTATTAAGCTATGATTTTTCTAGTAGTCATATATGGATGTGAGATTTGGACCATGAAGAACGCTGACCACCAAAGAATTGAAGCTTTTGAACTGTGGTGTTGGAGAACACTTTTGAGAGGCCCTTGGACTGCAAAAAGNCAAGGTCTGTATTAAGCTATGATTTTTCTAGTAGTCATGTATGGATGTGAGATTTGGACCATAAAGAACGCTGACCACCAAAGAATTGAAGCTTTTGTGGTGTTGGAGGACATTTTTGAGAGGCCCTTGGACTGCAAGAAGATCAAACCAGTCCATCTTAAAGGAAATCAATCCTGCATATTCATTGGAAAGATTAATGCTGAAGCTGAAGCTCCAACATTTTGGCCACTTGATGTGAAAGGTTGACTTATTAGAAAAGACCATGATACTGGGAAAGATTGAAGGCAGGAGGAAAAAGGGACAACAGAGGACTACATGGTTGGATGGCATCACTGACTCAATGGACATGAGTTTGAGTAAACTCTGAGAATTTGTAATGGACAGGGAGGCCTGGCGTGCTGCAGTCCATGGGTTTGCAAAGAGTCAGATATGACTGAGAGACTGAACNCAGTGCTGAAATATGGAAACACTCCTCTCCCACTCAGATAAAGACCCCCTTTACTAAGTGCCCCCATAGGGCTCCTTCCTCCCAAGCCCTGGGACCATCTGTGAAGCAGCCTCTCAAGTTTAGGATGATTTATCTTTGAATCAGGCACTCTAAATGGTTCTGTGATTTCAGCAGAGTTATTAGTTTACATTTTTCATATATATTTAAAATCTTAATGGATTATGATTAACCTCAATAGCCCAAATGAGATTTTAACCCAATGTGTTTTTTTGGTCAAATGATTTGTCTAATATAAGTACAATGGTTCAAAGCATTCACAGCACTTTCAAAAACTGGTATAACTAGGATGACTTTCTTTGGGAGGCAGACTTGATGGACCCACTAATAAGCAAAGAAAAAGAAATAGTGGCCTCATACAATTACCATCATATTTCCTCCTAATGTTTCTGTCATTCATTTTTGCATTACAAAAGAATATATGCCAGGATTGGTCACTTTATATTCACAGAGATTGCAAATATGTGTTGCTCACGGCACATCGCTTTGAATGCAGCATAGGGAGTGTTTCAAAGTAGTATTTTGGACTTTCTGCTGAAAGGTTCTGTGAAAGGGGATAGAAGGCACTTAATATCCATGCAGTTTAGCTTTTCATCTGCAAGGTGAAGAGGGAAACTAGGTTATCTCTGCAGCTCTGCGAGCTGTGTTCCCTTCCCATGTTTCCCCTTGCACGTGGTTTTTCCACTGGAACACGAGTGACGAGTGGTGCTGGTGTCTGCTTCCAACCATCTGTTATTTGGAGCAAAGTGAGAGAAGTAAAGGACTTAATGAATAATAGACTTTTCTGGGCAATATGACAATAGCACGGTGTTAGGATATGCTTGTCTAGATTTTAAATCCTTGCGTCCAGGCCAATGCCTATGTCATACAGATATAATGCTCTCAGCTTGAGAAGTATGTCTGGAGGTAAGTTAGAACATTTCTTGAACTAAAATGTAGAGCTCTCAGCTAGTATATTTGGGGAAAATAGATAAAAATTTAAAATAAGGTTTGTACTTTTTCATTTATTATTATTATTATCGGAAGTGAAATGGGCTTGCCGGATGGCACTGAATGTAAAGAACCTGGCTGCCAGTGGAGGAGACAAAGCAACACGGGTTCAGTCCCTGGGTCAGGAAGATCGTCTAGAGAAGGGAATGGAAATCCACTCCAATATTCTTGCCTGGAGAATCCCAGGGACAGAGAGGCCTGGTAGGCACCAGTCCATGGGATCACAAAGAGTTGGACACAAGTGAAGTGTCCAGTTCATATTCAGTTCACATGTTGTGATTTAGCAGCAGATATGAAGTGAAATAGTGAAAGTTAATTTTGTAGCCTTACATTATACCCAAATGTTGCCTTACATTATATTTTATCTTTTTATAGTTACACTATTTCTGGGTATCATAAAAACACCCTTTCTAAATGAGCTTATTTTAAGACAATGAAGTGAAGTAGCTCAGTTGTGTCTGACTCTTTGTGACCCCATGGACTGTAGCCTACCAGGCTCCTCAGTCCATGGGATTTTCCAGGCAAGAGTACTGGAGTGGGTTGCCATTTCCTTCTCCAGGGCATCTTCCCAATGCAGGGATCGAACCTGGGTCTCCCATACTGCAGGCAGACGCTTTACCGTCTGAGCCACCAGGGAAGCCCATTTTAAGACGATAGCATATACAATGACCTCCCAGGTGGCGCTAGTGGTAAGAACTGCCTGGTAGTACAGGAGACATAAATGATGAGGATTCAGTTCCCAGGTCAGGAAGAGCCCCTGGAGGAGAACATGGCAATCCACTCCAGTATTCTTGCCTGGAGAATCCCATGGACAGAGGAGCCTGGAGGGCTACAGTCCAGGGGTNACAGGAGACATAAATGATGAGGATTCAGTTCCCAGGTCAGGAAGAGCCCCTGGAGGAGAACATGGCAATCCACTCCAGTATTCTTGCCTGGAGAATCCCATGGACAGAGGAGCCTAGAGGGCTACAGTCCAGGGGTCACACAGAGTCAGACATGACTGAAGTGACTTGGCACACGTGCACACAACATATACAATATTCTTATTAGTTGCATTGAAATTTTACTACACTCTCATCCTAGTAATCCAGATCAGACACCGTGTAAAGTTAAACAGTCTTAACACAGCAGAAAACTGTCAACCTTGACTGATCTCCGCTACACATGCCCAGTAGTTTAGACAAGAAACCTTGCTAACAGGAGCTGCCCTCTGATGGATAAAGCCTCTGTCATATGTGTTTTTCAAAAGTATCATTTTATTAGTTGTGCCCTAAGATTCTGATGAGCATCTTCTAATGTTATATATAATTTTTTAATCTAAATAAATAAAAGAAAAAAAATCATTCCTTATTTTACCACCCACATATAAGTCAAGACTATACATAGTTTTATTTTTTTATGTCAATAAGTATTCTTTTGCTACATTATATTTAATACTTGGAGGGTATGCTACCATACAGGTGTGTTATAATTTACTTCAATAATCTTTTATCTACAGGCACTTAAGTTGTCTCCTCTTTACCCAATTATTAACAGTGCTCTATAAAACACTCTGGTGTATCTTCTGTATGCTACATTTTTCCTTCCTTAATTGAGGTGAGCATGCTACGCTAAGAAATTGCAGACAAGTAGCAATCTACTCTAGTGTATACCTCAAAGAATATTTCTAATGCAGTTGCCTTTCCCTTTCATGTTACTAAGTTTCTTTACATATAAAACATAGTAAACTACATAAAAATGGGTTCATCTGACTTCTCCAACTGACATTTGATGGCCAAGTGGATACAGTGGAAGGGCTAAAGAAGCAAAGCAGAAAAGTTGATATTAGTTTTCATATTCAGTTCACATGTTGTCTGAAGCTTCTTCTTAGGTGATTCCTGGTTATTAAAACTGTACTATTCTTGAGTATTTTGAATATTAAAAGAATATTGTTTTTTCAACTCATTAATCTCATAGATTACCCTTTGAACCAAGTATTTTGGAACATCATTTTATATCTTACTCTAACACCATTTTGGGAAATCATGTCAACCCATTTTTATTTTACTATATACTGCATGTTAAGAACCATTATTATAATGTGAAAAGGAAAGGCATCTCTATTAGAAATATCTTTGAGATATACTAGATTGGGCGGTTATTTATCTGTAATTTCTAAACACATCATGCGAACCTCTATTGAGAAATAAGGAAGAAAAAATGCAGTATACAGTGTTTTATGAAGCACTGTTAATCATTTGAAAAATTTGGAGACAACTTGAGTGTTCCAACTATCAGAAATCACCCAAAAGCAAGCTTTAGACAGGACTTGAATTGAATGTGAAAACGAATCTCAACTTTCCTTCTTAGCTTTTTTAGCTCTTACACTACTCCCACTTGGTACTAATTATATTTTTTGCCATGTTTCAGTTTTTCTTAGAGTCGTGCTATATAATGCCATAGTCATGGACTATACTCACACTCACACACAGTCACAGACTTGCAAGATTATTTGCATCACTGATATTATGAATGTAAAATAAGAAGTTCCTGAAAAGGCAAGTTCCGCTCTGCCAAAACTATTATAAAAAAATAAATAAGGAAAAGGGTAAAGAAATAGAACTGTTCATAGTTGTCATTTTTATCTTTCCACCTTAAAATCTAGGGGGGAAATCTTTAAAAACAATCAATTACTATCCATTGATGTTTTTCATTCACTCAGGTTCTGGCAGGAAGTCCTTGATCATCAGTAAGTATGTAGAAAGTTCAGCATTAAAACTGGGTGGGATCACACAATATAATTGTATGCCTAAATCATTTATTAATTGTTATTCTTTTTCATTTTTAAGGATATAGTCTGTCACAAACTTTCAGTTTAACTCTAAAATTCTGTCTACTCCTTTGAGATTATTCAATTTAACAAAGAAACTGTCAAATATAATCTGATATTGTTTTAGAAAATTGTAAGGTACTTTTAACCAGATTTTCCACTTTCCTGTTGATGTACAACAATTCATTTATTTATGTGATTATATCTTCCAATTACAGCCTTAAATAGAGTTATAACTCAGGAATCTGTTTCAGAAATTTAATGAATAAAATTCCAAAATTTTATTATAATTTATATGTACATTTATGAAGGAAAATGCAATTAAATATAAAAAGAAAAGTAAAAATATCCATTATATAATCAAAAGTCAATAACCTTGGTGCATATATTTTGGTATGTTATGCTCCAGATTTGTATATACATTTTGTTTTTAAGATTTTTTTCACATAAAAATGTGTTATTTTAATACATTATTAATTAACCTGTTATAAGAAACACTTAGAATCTGCAGCTCTATGACATAATAATACACAAAAATAATTATGTCTTATAGAGTAGGTCCTTGTTTTATAAAACATAATTATTTTTATGATTAAGAATAGATATATGTATACATATAACTGAATCAATTTGTTGTACACCTGAAACTGACACATTATTAACCAGCTATGCTTTTGCTCTGTTCTGTCCGACTCTGTGATTCCATGGACTGCATCACGCCAGGCTTCCCTGTCCTTCACTATCTCCTGGAGCTTGCTCAAACTTATGTCCATTAGTCAGTGATGCCATCCAACCATCTTAAACTCTGTCATCCCCTTTTCCCCCTGCCCTCAATCTTTCCCAGCATCAGGATCTTTTCCAGTGAGTTGGTTCTTCACATCAGGAGGCTAAAATATGGGAGCTTCAGCATCAGTTCTTCCAAAGAGTATTCAGGGTTGATCTTCTTTAGGACTGACTGGTTAGATGGCCTTGCTATCCAAGACACTCTCAAGAGTCTTCTCCAGCACCACAGTTTGAAAGCATTAATTCTTTGGTGCTCAGCCTTCATTATGGTCCAAATTTCACATCCATACCTGACTACTAGAAAACCCATAGCTTTCACTATAAGGACCTTTGTTGGCAAAGTGATGTATATGATATTTAATACCCTGTCTAGGTTTGTCATAGCTTTTCTCCCAAGAAGGAAGCATCTTTTAATTTCATGGCTGCAGTCACCATCTGCAGTGATTTTGGAGCCCAAGAAAATAAAGTCTGTTACTGTTTCCCTTTCTTTCCCATCTATTTACCGTGAAGTGATAGGACCAGATGCTATGATCTTCGTTTCTTTGAAAGTTCCATTTTAAGACAGCCTTTTTCACTCTCTTCTTTGACCTTCATCAAGATGTGCTTTAGTTCCGCTTTCCTTTCTGTCATTAGGGTGGTGTCATCTGCATATCTGAGATTGTTGGTATTTCTCCTGGCAATCTTGATTCCAGCTTGTGAGGCATCCAGACTGACATTTCACATGATATACTCTTCATATAAGTTAGATAAGCCAGGTGACAATATACAGCCTTAAAATACTCCTTTTCCAATTTTGAACCAGTCTGTTGTTACATATTCAGTTCTAACTGTTGCTTCTTGACTTTCACACAGGTTTCAAAGGATGCAGGTAAGGTGATCTGGTATTCCCATCTCTTTAAGATTTTTCCTCAGTTAGTTGTGATCCACAGAGTCAAAGGCTTTAGCATAGTCAATGAAGCAGAAGTAGATGTTTTTCTGGAATTCCCTTGCTTTATCTATGGTACAATCAGTTCAGTTCAGTTCAGTTGCTCAGTCGTGTCCAACTCTTTGTGATCTCATGGACTGCAGCATGCCTGGCCTCCCTGTCCATCACCAACTCATGGTACAATGGATGTTAGCAATTTGATCTCTGCTTCCTCTGCCTTGTCTAAATCCAGCTTGTATATATGGAAATTCTTGGTTCACACACATACTGTTGAAGTCTAGCTTGAAGGATTTTGAGCATTACCTTGCTAGCATATGAAATGAGTGAAATTGTGACATTGCTTGAACATTCTCTGGCACTGCCCTTCTTTGGAATTGGAGTGAAAACTGACCTTTTCCAGTCCTGTGGTCACTGCTGAGTTTTCCAAATTTTCTGGCATATAGAGTATAGCACTTTAACAGCATCATCTCTTGGGACTGGAAATAGTTCAGCTGCAGTTATCACCTTCACTAGCTTTGTTGTTAGTAATTCTTCCAAAGGCCCGCTTGATTTCACATCGTGAATGTCTGACTCTAGGTGAGTGGCTACACCCTCATGGTTATCCATGTCCTTAAGTCCTTTTTTTGTTCAATTCTTCTGTGTATTCTTGCCACCTCTTCTTAATATCTTCTGCTTCTGTTAGGTCCATGCCATTTCTGTGCCCATTATGATGCCCAACTTTGCAAGAGATGTTCACTTGATATCTCTAATTTTCTTGAAGAAATCTCTAGTCTTTTCCATTCTATTGTTTTCCTCTAATTCTTTGCATTGTCCACTTAGGAAATCTTTCTTATCTCTCCTTGTTCTTCTTCGGAACTCTGCATTCAGTTGGGTGTATCTTTCCTTTTCTCCTTTGCCTTTCCCTTCTCTTCTTTCCTCAGCTGCTTGTAAGACTTCTCCAGACAGCCATTTTGCCTTTTTCCATTTCTTTTTCTTGGGAAAGGCTTTGTTCAGTTTCTCCTGTACAATGTTACAAATTTCTGTCCGTAGTTCTTCAGAAACTCTACCCAGTCTAATCCTTTGGATCTATTTGTCACTACCACTGTATAATCGTAAGGGATTTGATTTAGGTCACATCTGAATGGCCTAGTGATTTTCCCTATGTTCTTCAAGTTAAGTCTGAATTTTATAATAAGGAGCTCATAATCTGAGCTGCAGTACCCAGTCTTCTTTTTGCTGACTGTATAGAGCTTCTCCATATTCAACTCGAAAGAATATAATCAATATGATTACAGTATTGACCATCTTGTGATGCCTACGTGTAGAGCTGTCTTTTGTGTTTTTGGAGGAGGGTATTTGCTATGAGATGTGAATTCTCTTGGCAAAACTTTGTAAGCCTTTGCCCTGTTTCATTTTGTACTCCAAGTCCAAGCTTGACTGTGACTCCAGTTGTCTGTTGAGTTCCTACTTTTGCATCTGAGTCCCCTATCATGAAAAGGACATCTTTTGGGGTGCTTTTCCTAGAAAGTCTTGTAGGTCTTTATAGAACAGTTCAACTTCATCTTCTCCAGCATTAGTGGTTCGGCACAGATTTAGATTACTGTGATGTTGAATGGTTTAAGTGAACCGAGATCATTCTGTTGTTTTTGAGATTGCACCCAAGTACCGCATTTCAGACTGTTTTGTCAATTATGAGGGCTACTCCACTTCTGCTAAGGCATTCTTGCCAGCAATAATAGAAATACTGATCATATGAATTAAATTTGCCCATTCCCATCTGTTTTAGTTCACCAATTCTTATATCTATGGCTGCTCCATGTTTAAGTTTGACAGAAAACAACAAAATTCTATAAAGCAATTATCCTTCAATAAAAAATTAATTAATTTAAAGCATGTCAATGTTCACTCTTTCCATCTCCTATTTGACCACTTCCAGTTTGCCTTGATTCATGAACCTAACATTACAGGTTCCTATGCAATATCATTTTTCATAGCACTGGACTTTTCTTTCACCACCAGATATGCCCACAACTGGGCATCATTTCCACTTTGGCTCAGCCTCTGTATTTTTTCTGAAGCTATTTCTCCTCTCTTTTCCAGCAGCATGTTGGATACCTACTGACCTGAGAGGTTCATCTTTCAGTGTCATATCTTTTTGCCTTTCCATACTATTCGTGTGGTTTGTAAGGCCGGAATGCTGATGGGGTTTGCCACTCCCTTCTCCAGTGGACCACATTCTGTCAGAAACCTGCACCATTGCCAGTCTGTCTTGGGTCACTCTACATGGCATGGCTCATAGTTTCATTGAGTTACACAAGTGTGTTATCATTTTGGCTAATTTTCTGTGATTATGGTTTCCATTCTGTCTGTTCTATGATGGATGAGGATAAGAGGACTGTGGGAGCTTCCTGATGGGAGGGACTGGATGTTGGGGAAACTGGGTCTTATTCTGATGGGAGGGGAGGGACCATGCTCAGTAAATCTTTAATCCAATTTTCTGCTGATGAATGAGGTTGTGCTCCCTCAAAGTCGTTTGGCCTGAAGCAACCTAGTCCTGGGATCTTGTATTCTTTACAGAAGTGCTATAGTGTCTGTGTTAGGCCTAATGGTGACCTCCTCCAAGAGGACTTATGCCAACATGCCTCACCTCCCAGGAATGCTACTTCCCATGCCCCTGACCCCACAGCAGGCTTCTGTGGAACCACACCTCTGAGAGAGACTCCTAAACACTCATAGACAAGTCTGGCTCAGTCTTTGAAGGGGTGTGCCCCTTTCTATCAGCTATATCCTATATCAGCTTTACTAAATGTAAAGTTTAAAAAATTACTAGTATAAAAATAATTACATGTTTTCTTTAAATTATTCTGGGGAATTTTTCAAAGGTGCCAAGGTAATTCAGTGATAAACAATCAATAGTGCTAAAACAGCTGCAAATAGAAATGCAAAAAAAAAAAAAGAAGACCTTTAACTCATACCATATACAAAAATATGTCAAAACAGATCAGACTTAAGTATAAATTATTAGAAGAAAACATAGGAGATTGTTTTCTTTCTAAGAAAATTACGACTACTCCTATGAAAGCAAAATAAACTATTTTGGTTCACAGATAAGTGGTTTGATAATTGGACCAATAGTGACTAATCAGTGACCACGTATGTCTTGAAATCTCAGAAAGTTGTTGCATTCCAGGGACCAGCCTGTGGTATAAACCTTAATCTCAAGCTCTGAGTTTACATAACCATCATGTCTGTTTAGAAAGTGTTCCAGTTGGTGTCCTCATGCACTTTTGTAAGTCTTGAGTCAGAGAGTGGCATGGGGGCGAAATGATGTACAAGTTTTATTGTTGGGGGGATGCTGACATGGAGGAAACTTGGCCGTGTTTAGACACTAGACTCTATGGTTCTGGAAATTTTTGAGGCTACAGAGTAGGAGGACAGCTGGTGAACTAGCGTTTCTGAGGGTGCTGCAGGGTTTCCAAGTCTATTCAGAGAGATCACCCTGGATTAGAAAGAAGTTATTACTGAGGTAAGAGGGAAGGATGGAAACAGGAAGAGGAATATTTACAAGTCAGAAGGACTCCAAGGGGAAGCCTACCCAATTGTGTTTATTTGCATTTTTATTTGCTACTTTTAAGCAAGATGATGTGCTGTAAATTAGAATCCAGAGACACGTGCCAAATGGTGGTGTGCCAAATGATGGTTTAGAAAAGTCATACTGAGAATTGAAATTTTAGATTCCATTCTTCCAAACAAGGAGTTCTGAGAGAATTAAACTTTTGTAGAATGTTTGCTTCAAATATTTACTTCAGGCCAATAGATCATATAAAGTAGATACTTTACACCATTTTAACAATTTCTATAGTGATAGTTATCTTCCCTCATTTTTTACTATAAGCTATTATATTCTGTTGTCCTCCGTGACTTGAGTCTTTGCATAAAATAGATACTTTTTCAAACATGCTTAGACTTAGGAAATAAATTTTGAAGTCATCTGACTTGGGAAAGTAAATAGTATTTATATCAATTACTCAAATACCTCTGTCCTTTACAGGNTTCTTCCAAAGAGTATTCAGGGTTGATCTTCTTTAGGACTGACTGGTTAGATGGCCTTGCTATCCAAGACACTCTCAAGAGTCTTCTCCAGCACCACAGTTTGAAAGCATTAATTCTTTGGTGCTCAGCCTTCATTATGGTCCAAATTTCACATCCATACCTGACTACTAGAAAACCCATAGCTTTCACTATAAGGACCTTTGTTGGCAAAGTGATGTATATGATATTTAATACCCTGTCTAGGTTTGTCATAGCTTTTCTCCCAAGAAGGAAGCATCTTTTAATTTCATGGCTGCAGTCACCATCTGCAGTGATTTTGGAGCCCAAGAAAATAAAGTCTGTTACTGTTTCCCTTTCTTTCCCATCTATTTACCGTGAAGTGATAGGACCAGATGCTATGATCTTCGTTTCTTTGAAAGTTCCATTTTAAGACAGCCTTTTTCACTCTCTTCTTTGACCTTCATCAAGATGTGCTTTAGTTCCGCTTTCCTTTCTGTCATTAGGGTGGTGTCATCTGCATATCTGAGATTGTTGGTATTTCTCCTGGCAATCTTGATTCCAGCTTGTGAGGCATCCAGACTGACATTTCACATGATATACTCTTCATATAAGTTAGATAAGCCAGGTGACAATATACAGCCTTAAAATACTCCTTTTCCAATTTTGAACCAGTCTGTTGTTACATATTCAGTTCTAACTGTTGCTTCTTGACTTTCACACAGGTTTCAAAGGATGCAGGTAAGGTGATCTGGTATTCCCATCTCTTTAAGATTTTTCCTCAGTTAGTTGTGATCCACAGAGTCAAAGGCTTTAGCATAGTCAATGAAGCAGAAGTAGATGTTTTTCTGGAATTCCCTTGCTTTATCTATGGTACAATCAGTTCAGTTCAGTTCAGTTGCTCAGTCATGTCCAACTCTTTGTGATCTCATGGACTGCAGCATGCCAGGCCTCCCTGTCCATCACCAACTCATGGTACAATGGATGTTAGCAATTTGATCTCTGCTTCCTCTGCCTTGTCTAAATCCAGCTTGTATATATGGAAATTCTTGGTTCACACACATACTGTTGAAGTCTAGCTTGAAGGATTTTGAGCATTACCTTGCTAGCATATGAAATGAGTGAAATTGTGACATTGCTTGAACATTCTCTGGCACTGCCCTTCTTTGGAATTGGAGTGAAAACTGACCTTTTCCAGTCCTGTGGTCACTGCTGAGTTTTCCAAATTTTCTGGCATATAGAGTATAGCACTTTAACAGCATCATCTCTTGGGACTGGAAATAGTTCAGCTGCAGTTATCACCTTCACTAGCTTTGTTGTTAGTAATTCTTCCAAAGGCCCGCTTGATTTCACATCGTGAATGTCTGACTCTAGGTGAGTGGCTATACCCTCATGGTTATCCATGTTCTTAAGTCCTTTTTTTGTTCAATTCTTCTGTGTATTCTTGCCACCTCTTCTTAATATCTTCTGCTTCTGTTAGGTCCATGCCATTTCTGTGCCCATTATGGTGCCCAACTTTGCAAGAGATGTTCACTTGATATCTCTAATTTTCTTGAAGAGATCTCTAGTCTTTTCCATTCTATTGTTTTCCTCTAATTCTTTGCATTGTCTACTTAGGAAATCTTTCTTATCTCTCCTTGCTCTTCTTTGGAACTCTGCATTCAGTTGGGTGTATCTTTCCTTTTCTCCTTTGCCTTTCCCTTCTCTTCTTTCCTCAGCTGTTTGTAAGACCTCTCCAGACAGCCATTTTGCCTTTTTCCATTTCTTTTTCTTGGGAAAGGCTTTGTTCAGTTTCTCCTGTACAATGTTACAAATTTCTGTCCGTAGTTCTTCAGAAACTCTACCCAGTCTAATCCTTTGGATCTATTTGTCACTACCACTGTATAATCGTAAGGGATTTGATTTAGGTCACATCTGAATGGCCTAGTGATTTTCCCTATGTTCTTCAAGTTAAGTCTGAATTTTATAATAAGGAGCTCATAATCTGAGCTGCAGTACCCAGTCTTCTTTTTGCTGACTGTATAGAGCTTCTCCATATTCAACTCGAAAGAATATAATCAATATGATTACAGTATTGACCATCTTGTGATGCCTACGTGTAGAGCTGTCTTTTGTGTTTTTGGAGGAGGGTATTTGCTATGAGATGTGAATTCTCTTGGCAAAACTTTGTAAGCCTTTGCCCTGTTTCATTTTGTACTCCAAGTCCAAGCTTGACTGTGACTCCAGTTGTCTGTTGAGTTCCTACTTTTGCATCTGAGTCCCCTATCATGAAAAGGACATCTTTTGGGGTGCTTTTCCTAGAAAGTCTTGTAGGTCTTTATAGAACAGTTCAACTTCATCTTCTCCAGCATTAGTGGTTCGGCACAGATTTAGATTACTGTGATGTTGAATGGTTTAAGTGAACCGAGATCATTCTGTTGTTTTTGAGATTGCACCCAAGTACCGCATTTCAGACTGTTTTGTCAATTATGAGGGCTACTCCACTTCTGCTAAGGCATTCTTGCCAGCAATAATAGAAATACTGATCATATGAATTAAATTTGCCCATTCCCATCTGTTTTAGTTCACCAATTCTTATATCTATGGCTGCTCCATGTTTAAGTTTGACAGAAAACAACAAAATTCTATAAAGCAATTATCCTTCAATAAAAAATTAATTAATTTAAAGCATGTCAATGTTCACTCTTTCCATCTCCTATTTGACCACTTCCAGTTTGCCTTGATTCATGAACCTAACATTACAGGTTCCTATGCAATATCATTTTTCATAGCACTGGACTTTTCTTTCACCACCAGATATGCCCACAACTGGGCATCATTTCCACTTTGGCTCAGCCTCTGTATTTTTTCTGAAGCTATTTCTCCTCTCTTTTCCAGCAGCATGTTGGATACCTACTGACCTGAGAGGTTCATCTTTCAGTGTCATATCTTTTTGCCTTNACCCACAACTGGGCATCATTTCTACTTTGGCTCAGTCTCTGTATTTTTTCTGAAGCTATTTCTCCTCTCTTTTCCAGCAGCATGTTGGATACCTACTGACCTGAGAGGTTCATCTTTCAGTGTCATATCTTTTTGCCTTTCCATACTATTCATGTGGTTTGTAAGGCCGGAATGCTGATGGGGTTTGCCACTCCCTTCTCCAGTGGACCACATTCTGTCAGAAACCTGCACCATTGCCAGTCTGTCTTGGGTCACTCTACATGGCATGGCTCATAGTTTCATTGAGTTACACAAGTGTGTTATCATTTTGGCTAATTTTCTGTGATTATGGTTTCCATTCTGTCTGTTCTATGATGGATGAGGATAAGAGGACTGTGGGAGCTTCCTGATGGGAGGGACTGGATGTTGGGGAAACTGGGTCTTATTCTGATGGGAGGGGAGGGACCATGCTCAGTAAATCTTTAATCCAATTTTCTGCTGATGAATGAGGTTGTGCTCCCTCAAAGTCGTTTGGCCTGAAGCAACCTAGTCCTGGGATCTTGTATTCTTTACAGAAGGGCTATAGTATCTGTGTTAGGCCTAATGGTGACCTCCTCCAAGAGGACTTATGCCAACATGCCTCACCTCCCAGGAATGCTACTTCCCATGCCCCTGACCCCACAGCAGGCTTCTGTGGAACCACACCTCTGAGAGAGACTCCTAAACACTCATAGACAAGTCTGGCTCAGTCTTTGAAGGGGTGTGCCCCTTTCTATCAGCTATATCCTATATCAGCTTTACTAAATGTAAAGTTTAAAAAATTACTAGTATAAAAATAATTACATGTTTTCTTTAAATTATTCTGGGGAATTTTTCAAAGGTGCCAAGGTAATTCAGTGATAAACAATCAATAGTGCTAAAACAGCTGCAAATAGAAATGCAAAAAAAAAAAAAGAAGACCTTTAACTCATACCATATACAAAAATATGTCAAAACAGATCAGACTTAAGTATAAATTATTAGAAGAAAACATAGGAGATTGTTTTCTTTCTAAGAAAATTACGACTACTCCTATGAAAGCAAAATAAACTGTTTTGGTTCACAGATAAGTGGTTTGATAATTGGACCAATAGTGACTAATCAGTGACCACGTATGTCTTGAAATCTCAGAAAGTTGTTGCATTCCAGGGACCAGCCTGTGGTATAAACCTTAATCTCAAGCTCTGAGTTTACATAACCATCATGTCTGTTTAGAAAGTGTTCCAGTTGGTGTCCTCATGCACTTTTGTAAGTCTTGAGTCAGAGAGTGGCATGGGGGCGAAATGATGTACAAGTTTTATTGTTGGGGGGATGCTGACATGGAGGAAACTTGGCCGTGTTTAGACACTAGACTCTATGGTTCTGGAAATTTTTGAGGCTACAGAGTAGGAGGACAGCTGGTGAACTAGCGTTTCTGAGGGTGCTGCAGGGTTTCCAAGTCTATTCAGAGAGATCACCCTGGATTAGAAAGAAGTTATTACTGAGGTAAGAGGGAAGGATGGAAACAGGAAGAGGAATATTTACAAGTCAGAAGGACTCCAAGGGGAAGCCTACCCAATTGTGTTTATTTGCATTTTTATTTGCTACTTTTAAGCAAGATGATGTGCTGTAAATTAGAATCCAGAGACACGTGCCAAATGGTGGTGTGCCAAATGATGGTTTAGAAAAGTCATACTGAGAATTGAAATTTTAGATTCCATTCTTCCAAACAAGGAGTTCTGAGAGAATTAAACTTTTGTAGAATGTTTGCTTCAAATATTCACTTCAGGCCAATAGATCATATAAAGTAGATACTTTACACCATTTTAACAATTTCTATAGTGATAGTTATCTTCCCTCATTTTTTACTATAAGCTATTATATTCTGTTGTCCTCCGTGACTTGAGTCTTTGCATAAAATAGATACTTTTTCAAACATGCTTAGACTTAGGAAATAAATTTTGAAGTCATCTGACTTGGGAAAGTAAATAGTATTTATATCAATTACTCAAATACCTCTGTCCTTTACAGGAAGATTAAAATATATAGTTTTCCCCCAAAATCTGTGTTTAGGCATAAAATGATATGCTTTGTAATTGGAAGTGATCCATGTAAAGAAACAGTAGATTTTTTTGTATAACAACCTCAAATTCTCCTTTTAGCTGCTATGAATTTTTTGTTTGACCCTGAAAACTGCAGAAATTGATTGTTTCTTGCACTCCTCATTGCAGGAGATTCTTTGAATGAGCTCATCAGACTTTACTTAGTAGAGTTTTACCTCTCAGAAGCAGCACTGTGACATTTGACTCAACAATTCCAAATTAAATCTAAATGCAAACCATGAAATTTTCTGTTTCACAATTTCTTTGGTGACCTGGTAGATACTGCAGAGGAGGAATTCTGTGGTGAAGTAAATCCAGAAATGATAGCCACGTAGGATGTTGCTTGCCTACCATATCTTAATTCCCAGTGAATGACCTTAGGCAGTTTGCTAATCTTCCTGAATTAAATGCTTTGTAATCCCAGATTTAAAGACATAGACATAATTATGAGAGACAAGAGGCTAATGGAACAACAATAAAACGACTTTCAAAAAGTTTGCCTGCCACTTCTGTAAGCTACGGAGGTGACTTTACAGCTTATCTGAGGTAGGTAGCAACGCAGAACTAAAGGGCAAACGAACTCAATCCAAATCCTCCTCCCATAAAATTCACATTCAGCCTCCAAAAGAAACATGGTATACTAATCATATGGTTGTATTGGGTGGCTTTCAACATTATCTTCCTAATCAGGAAATCTTAGTTAAATCTGTGTTCTCTTATGTGGGTTATACTTTAAAAATCAGCTGCATACTTATTGGAACTATTATTCAAAACTTTCAGTTTATTGGGCAGTTATTTTTGAATTGTTTCCCATTTCCATCATCCCGGGTTGTCAGCAAATCGTGATAGATTCAAACCAAATACTACTGCTAGTGAAACAAGTTATCCCTTCAGCAACTATGAGAGGTTGCCACTCTTCAAGGTTTTGGGAATACAGACTGAATAAAACAAGCAAGATACCTCCCTCATGGAGTTTATATTATATTGGGAAGAGACAGAAAATCAAATAAACAGGCACATTTTATATTATATTGCTACTGCTAAGTCACTTCAGTCGTGTCCGACTCTGTGCGAGTGTCCACCTGGCTCGGCGGTCCCTGGGATTCTCCAGGCAAAAACACTGGAGTGGGTTGCCATTTCCTTCTCCAATGCATGAAAGTAAAATGTGAAAGTCAAGTCGCTCAGTTGTGTCCGACTCTTAGTGACTCCATGGACTGCAGGCTACCAGGCTCCTCCATCCATTGGATTTTCGAGGCAAGAGTACTGGAGTGGGTTGCCATTGCCTTCTCCATTATATTATATTAGAAGATGATAAATGACAGAGAAAGGAGAGAGTAAGGGGATCAGGAGTCTCATGGGAGAGCTCATTTGCATATTCAGATAGCATGGGTATTCTCCTTTATCACTTCACAGTGGGCCTCCCACAGGGCCATTGTACCACGGGGCTGCCTCAGGGATAAAATGACATTTCAGCAAGGACTTAGAAAGGACACCAGAGTGAGGTAAGCAGAGAAGTAGGGGAAGATTTGAAGCAGCGGTAGCAGCAGGTACAAAGTGCTCAGGCCAGGGTTTTCCCAGGGAATTCTCAGAGCAGTAAGGAGCCAACCTGGCTGGACAGGAGGACGTGAGAAGGAAAGTGGAAAGGGTGAGGCCAGAACAGTGACAGGTTTTGTGGCTGTCCCTCCAACAGTGGGCAACAACAATGCAGGCTCCACAAGTGGTTGCTGACTCCTGCATGAACACACTGCATGTAATTTGTAAAACTAGTGTTTTGTTTTCCTTTATGGAAAGGATGGCCAACTTTTCAGCAGTAAACACAGAATGTTGAAAGTAAAAGCATATATTTTAGAAAACAATAAGAGAGACGTTACCCTATAAAAGCATGAAGTCACTCAGAAATTTTGCCATTTATATTTAATACAGTGGCTTTACCTTAACCATAGACTCAGTATCATCAGTATGAGTTCTTCTTATCCTTTTCCAATGCCTCAGAGTCAAATCTGATTCTTGAAGCCAGACTAGATTTATGTTTTAGTGGAAGTTGACCAGGAAGTACAAGGTGTCAGTTGTCTATAAAGGAGGGTGAGTCTGATGGGTGCCTTTTGATTGCAGTTCCCAAGAGCACCCAGCTGATTCATTGCATCACTTCTGCCTGAAAGAGAGCCACCAGGATGACTTCAGGTCTCATTTCTGACTTGACAGTGGGCTTTCTATTCGGTCATGGTTGACAGTCACCAGGAAGACTCCCTAGTCATTACTCAGAGCCTGGCATGTCACTTACCTCTTCCTCCCTCAGCTGCCAGTCGTCTCAGCCTCTGATAGTCTGAAAGGTCTACAGAGATCATGATGAACCCACCTCAAATCTCAAAATAGAAACTTCATTAAATTTTCTGTTTCAGAATATTTTCTTTCCAATGTTAGCTTTAAGTGTGAGTTTTGAAGCCCTAGGGCTTTAGGAGTAAAATGTAAAAAAAATAAACTGAGAAGGGGGTAAAGGATATATATATCATTGTGCTCATGGTACAAATTCTAGTAGAAACCAGGAGAGTAAGAAGGAGAAATGAGGTCTTTCAGAGATGAGTGGTATTAATCTAGCTTAATTTTTTTTCCAAAAAATTAAGGTTGCCTTACTCCCCAAATCTTTTAATATTCCCTACAATAGGATATAATTCAGAGTTAGACTTATATTCTTAGCTTGAAGGGAAAAGTGTTATATAAAATCTATATTTCCAAAATATCACTGTTGCAATACTTAAATGAAACTACTTTGGTGGGGGTATAGGGGTGGGTATTGTATGAATCAAAGGGATTCTGAAGAATGAAAGGAATTATCATTCTTTATGTTGGTATTGAATATAAACTGAATTGTTCCCTCTGGTCTTCCCTTCTGATCCTTGTGAGGGAAGATTGGCCATTAAACTTCTGTCTGCCACCCTTTGGTTAAAATAGCATATTTGTTGAGACACCTAAAATCTGTGATGACCTATCTACAGTGGTGAAAATATATGCATAGCATTAGGTATGGTAGTGATTTTAAGTAGGAATGGTAGACAAAGGAGCACAAAATAAATATTAAAAAATATCTTCACTTGCCATATTACAACAAGTTACTTTAGGTCAAGGTGTAGAAACCCAGGCCTGTACCAGGGAGTGGTTGAGAGGCTTTTGCATCCACAGTGAGAGGATTTCCCAATGAAACATGGGGTTCAGCCAATGTAGCCTCAGTGTTTCTGCTCCAAGCCCTTCTCCAAGCCCTGTTGTCCTTTTTAAAGATGCAGGAAAGATTTTCCTTTCATCAGGGACTGGCAACACAATGTGACCTCAGTGTTGCTTTCTCAAGAGTTACATGATACATTTTTTTTGACTATGTCTACAGGATATAGAAACACAATAAAAGAGAAAATTAAAAGTTTGGGAAGGAACGAACTTATTTATAGCAGTGGATAGTAGTATCATAATGTAAGAAATGGGCCTGGTGGGTAAAGTGTTTCATCAACAGCCTGCTGGAAAAGAGGATTAAATATAAAAATGTTAATGAAAAATGTTATTATCCTATCAAAAGTTATTTCCTTACCTTTAAACTTTCATTATGAGAAACAGATAGAGAATAGGGAATATATCCATGACTTTTGCTTGAGATTAAGCTTCTTAGGTCCAGTGCAAGTGAAACACTGGAAGGAGGAGTGTTAGCAGTCTGTATAAACCCAGCATAAATGACCTTCAAGCCCTTGACCTGCTGTTGGCGTTTTACCTTGGCTGTGGGCCTGATCCAGGATGCTGGCAGGTGAGCAAGGGAAGATGATAGACCTGTTGGCAAAGATGGGGCAAAGATGAACACAGGACCCAGGGGAACTGATGAAGAGATGCTGCTAGAGGGGACTGAGGGCAAGGCCAATACTAGGGCTGCCCTCTGGGTGAATTCAGGGTAGACCAGAAGGACCAGGCACTAGAGAGCAAGACATAAGAATATCAAAAGTTAAGTACAGGGGACTCGAAATGGGGTCAAGCCATTGAGGAAACATGAGCATTTGAACTCTGGCAGCCAAGAAAGGACACAAGAAGTTGAAAACTGCTGGCTTTCTCTTGGGGGAATTTTTTGTTGTTGTTTTCCCTTGTCTGTTCACTGATCAGGTAGGAACCAGCCTCAAGAGTGTAGAACTTAGAATTTGGGAACTCATCACTTCTAACAATTTGGCAATGAAAGCAGATGATGGAGAATCATTTTTTTGTAGAAGAATCCACACACTGAAGCATCTATTTGGACTTTATAGAGTCTGGTTCATCCATTTTTTTTTTTTTAAAATAATTTAAGCTAGATTAATACCACTCATCTCTGAAAGACCTCATTTCTCCTTCTTACTCTCCTGGTTTCAACTAGTTGCAAAGCCAAGTTCCATAGCTGCAGGACAGGGGGCATTCCGATAGCATTTATTGCAGATCTGGATGTTAGGAAGTGGGATGGTTAGGTGTCATTGTATAACTTTACCAGTAAGGAACGAACAATCCCCAGATGGTTTTGTCCCTGTAAGCCCTGTAAACTGAGGGCTGGAGCAGGTCACCAGGCAGCATGAATCATGCTGTGGCCTCTCCCACATTCCCCCAAAAGACTCCAATTACGTCTTCTCTATAAACATATGACCATTGTTTGTGGAGAGGCAATACAGATAATACAGAGAAAAGAGTAAGTGTAACGTTTCTTCACACTTCCATTATTGATCCCTGCTACCTGTTCTTAGCAGATTATTTTTATTAATTTACTTTTGGAGTATAGTATTAGTTTCTGCTTGTGGGTTATACTAATACTTTCATAAATTTCTTTTCCAAGAGAAAGCACTTATTTTTTATTATAGATATAGACTTAGATGTAATTACATGTTTAATGTATATAATAGATGTATATAAACTCTGTGTGTGTGTGTGTATGTGTGTGTTACTCATGTGACAATCACCATCTTTATTGGACCCACAGTATATTTTTTTCAGTGTAAAACTGAGGAATGCATGTTGAAGGCCTGCCCAAAGAAATCAAAGAGAAACCCATGTCTCTACTTCCCCAAACTTGGAGAATCCAAATCAAGAAAAAGCTATTTCTAAGAGGGTGCCATGTTCACTAGACACCAGGCGTCTGCACACTCCCTGTGACTCTGCTGAGGGCCAGTCCGTGAGTTGAGCTGAGTGACTTGACTGTTGGAAATGGTAACAGCTGGCTTTTTAAAAATGCATATATATTTTGATTGAGAAGTCTCAACTTCTGAAGAGTAGGCAACAAAAAATTTTTGTTTTTCAGTAAAAACCACCTCCCTGGGTCTCCACAAGGCTCCCTTTCTGCTGGGAATCAGTCTCTCTGAGAGCCATCTCGGTGTGGCTCTGTCATGCCCAGGCACGCTCACTTGATGGGAGTGCACTGGTGTCCAGAGTGGGAGTGTCCAGCTTCTTGAACATGTCAGCCTCCCCTTTGATGTGTAGTGGCCCCCTTCCATACTTTCCCTTCCGTCTCTCTGGGGCTCAATCACTTGGGGCAGAGCCCCGCAGCAGGCGGCCTGGGCTTTAGGGTTTGAGTGTGGTCTGTGCTCACATGCCCATGCCCTCCTCCTCGTGCTGGGCCTTGGCAGTGGGTAGGGCAGAGGCCATCCTCAGAGGCACCCGAGATGACTCTGACTTCCACCCAAACCAGGCCAGCTCCTCTGATTATAACTGCCCAGCCCTGGCTCCCCGCTGGGAGTGGACGTCCAAGTGCCTGTACTCTTCTGGGCTTCTGCGTTGGGCAGGTTCTCAGGGGTGTGTACAGTGCTGCAGTGAAGACGTCAGGAAGGGATTGTTCACCCTGTGTCTCACCCCCACCTCTCTCTCTGCCAGGCATGGGAAGGCAGCTCCAATGCCAGTGGCATCTGATCCACCTTGAGGACCAGAGGAGATTGCCATCCCCAACTTGCTGGATGGAGGCATTGGGCTCACTGGTCCTGTAGGAATGGGCTGTGACTCGCAGAAGAGGGCAGAGAGGAAGCCACTGTCCTCTCAGCTCAATGGCTCCTCCAGGAGACCCTCTTTCTCCCTCTGGCCCCTTTCACTGTCTCGTTCTAATAGAGACTGGTGGAGCTTCTTTGGCCTTTAAGGGTATGAACAACAGGGCCTGCTTTGAACTTGACTCCAGAGATGTTAGTTTCTTTTCTTAGCAAGACACCGTCTTTACAATAATCTTGTCTGTGTTTTAAGGAGTGGGGAGAGAAGGAAGGACTTCATGGCATTCTCATAATAATGTTTAATTGCTTACTGTCTGTTTGGGGCACTGTTGTGACTCATTGGAAGCTGAGGCCTGGAAAAGTTCAGTTACTTGTCCAAGATCAGAGTCAGAAATTAAATCTGAGCAGTCTTAACACAGAGGCCATGCTCTAATCATTGTATCTCAACAAGGCTTGTAGGATGCAGTGCCTGGCCATCATTCGTGGGTGTTTTGGAGGCAAGATCCTGAGAAAAGTGGCTTTTGATGCAGGGGACAAGGCTGGGAACGCTCCTTTAATGGTGAAAACTCCAAGACGTAGCACTGTGGAGTTTAATGCCAGATCTGAGACAGTAGCAGCCATTGACCCCAAGATCCCAGCTAATTTAAATTTACTTTCAGTCTGAATAAGAAGTATTGAAGTATTGAAACAAATTATAATTATCAACACACTCTCCTTTTATAGTTGAATTAACAATTTATTTTGCCAGTATTAGAAAATTTAGTGGCCTTTTAAAAAAATCTAATGCACACTAAGCTGATCTACAATATATTTATTAGACAACCAAAAAAATTTAAAAACATTAGCTGATAGCAGATTAGTGGACATACAAACAAGGGGGGAATAAATGCATCATTCTGTGCATTCATCATGATATACTAGGCTTTGCTTTTAGTCTTTAGTAAATCTCCCAGAATTCTATAGCTATTATCTATAGGACAGTGATGTACAAGTTAAGTTTCTAGTGGTTAAAACTGCTGGGTTGCCCTCCAGCACAGCTGTGCTTTCTTAAGGAAAATGGTGGTCTGTGTGGCTCAGGGAAGTGTGGTCCTTGCAGCCTTCGAAGGCCCCCAGCAGCTGCTATAGTAGCACATGTAAGAAACAGAGTGATTCCTTTTGCGAGTCAGAGAACCCCATCTGGGTTGCTTAACAGATATTAGAGTTTCCTGCAGAATCCAAAGAAGAAGGGTAAAAAAGGACCAGAAAAACAGTTAGAAATAGGGCGTGAGGTCCCCGAGGGAACCGTGGACATTTTGCTTCTAGCCTTCATCTCTATAGACCTGCCTCCTTTGCTGGCCATTCAGTGATCTCTGCTCATACTTCCTTGGCATCGATTCAAATGACAAAAGTCCATCATTCAGATTTCATTGCAGCATGTCTATGGTAAACTGTCAAGGTCATCAACTTTGAGACCCACCTGACCTGGATTTTGTATTTCAGTTTTGATCCCTGATGTCTCTGCCAATTTGGGGGGGAGGGGTCTCATTTAATCTCAGTTTCCTCATGTGTGAAAGCAATATGCAAGCTACTGGGTGGCAATGACAACCAAATAAATGTGATATGGAAAGCATCTGTATTGTTTGAACAAGTGTTATTCTCTGCCTTGTGGATTACATGGCCACTTGACCAATAATGTAATAGAAATACAGCCGTTCATGACTGTTATTCACTCAGATGCTTGTAAATGCTCCCTCTTTGGGTAAGAAGGGAAACCACAAGGCTGTACCCACAAACAGGTGGGGAAATGGCTTCTGCAGGGAAGGCGCTGTGGTTACCCCAGACCCACTGGGCTGGACAGGTGACACGTGTGATGAGCTCGCTTGGGAGGGTGTGCTGCAGAGGCAAGGTGAGCTCAGGCTCTTCTGCAGAGATCACCTCCTGCTTCTGAAGCACAAGCCCCAGTTTTAGTTAGGACCTGGAACCAAGGCTTGCCTACCCCAGCAGCCCTGCCTCTTAGCCCCCACAGGTCCCCGTCATGGCTCACACACCTATTAGTCACACTGCTGCATGTAGAAATCTTTGCCCCAACATCTCCTTTGACCTGATAAGCTAGGTATACTATCTATGCCTTTCTGTGTTTGTAAAATTTCAAAGCAGGGGGAGGAAGAGAGAATGGGTAGACTCTTCTTGGCTTTTATGGTTTAATATCTGTTAGCTTCTCTCTTTGGAGAAGGCAATGGCACCCCACTCCAGTACTCTTGCCTGGAAAATCCCATGGATGGAGGAGCCTGGTAGGGTGCAGTCCTTGAGGTCGCTAAGAGTCATACGACTGAAGTGACTTAGCAGCAGCAGCAGCAGCAGCAGCTTTATGAGACCAGTGGTACTTTGTCACCATGGGAACACAGATTTGTGTTGCTTAAACAGTGAGAGGACTGGAGTAGGGTAGAGATAAAACAGTGAAGGATCTCAATGAGGTGGATCTTGCTATCTACCTTGCGTCTTCTTGGCATCTCACTGAAAATTCAGGAATTTCAGTCACAGAGGCATATTTAATCACTCTAGCCAAGGGAGGTACATTTCATTCCTTTGTGAAGAACAGTCCTGGGAATCAAGCAAACTTTAATGGCTGCTGTTGAAAGTAAGAGAACAAGAAGAGGTATAAAAATAATAGTTCTGAACCAGGCCATAAATTCAGGTTTTCAAAACGTTATGGTTAGACACCAGATCTCCCGGTGGTTAATATATGTGACATGAATCAGCTTATTATGTTCTCCAAAGGCAATGAAACAATGTGACTCATAAAATGTTTCAGTGAGTATTGAAGTCGGTCCTCAAGTGTTACTTTCTGCATGATGTAATAGAGGGAACTTTGAGAAATGGGGAATTCACAGAAATCTTGGATGCAGTTTTTGTGATTGTTAAGGAGCTGCTTTTCTTTCTTTTAAAATAAGAATAATTGCCATTTAATGAGCATCTGTTCCAAGCAGGCATACTCTTGGGTTCTCCTTACATATGATTATATTTTATTCTCACAAAATGTACATGAAGCAAATGCTAACCATATTTTAAAGATGAAGAATTTGAGAGTCAGGGAGGTAAATTTTCTTATCCAATGTCATACAGTCTGTCCTTCCATGTGTAGCCTAACTCATTTTCAAAAGAACTATAAAGGGACTCCTGTGCATTATTATGTAAAATTGAGAGAGTCTCTGTGATGTTTCTTCTGCTCCAAACCAGCAAGACAAATCACTTTTTCCCTTTCATATTTTGACTTCAGAAAATGAATGACTCTTTTGCCTATCATGTTCTAACCATTTTCTCTCTGCACAAAGATTATAATTACTTCTAGGATGGAAGGAAGATTTAGAATATTTATTTGAAATCTTAATTTTTATATTTATTTAGTATTTTCAAGTTTACAGAAAGAGTTGAAGTGGCTTGTCAGTTAAACATAACAGAAAGTAATAAAGATTAAACAAGATCTGATAAAATTTATAGATAGTAAAGCCAGTTTTCATTCCAATCCCAAAGAAAGGCAATGCCAAAGAATGCTCAAACTACCACACAATTGCACTCAACTCATATGCTAGTAAAGTAATGCTCAAAATTCTCCAAGCCAGACTTCAGCAATACATGAACCGTGAACTCCCTGATGTTCAAGCTGGTTTTAGACAAGGCAGAGNCTGCTTTGGCAGGTGGGTTATTTACCACTAGTGCCACCTGGAACACATTTTAATCCTCATCTGTGCACATGCCAATCTCTTTAGGATGGTTTCCATTGCATAGGTGCCTAGGAAATCAAGATTCCTTTACATAATGTTTTCAACAACCTCATGAACGTTTAAAGGACTTCTTTGAGTCTCCTGACATCTGTATTCCAAGGTGTTGGAGAAATCCATCGGTTCTCTGTTATTTATTTATTATTTTTTTTAAAAGAAATCAAACCCTGGACTTGACCCTTACTTCCAAATGTCCCCTCCTAGTGGAGTGTTCTCACTCATCTCCACTAAAACCCTCAGACTGGCCTCAGAGAAGCTCTGTGAAGGTCAACTTCCCCCATGAGTCCTCGTTTCAGAGTTGCTCCTCATCTTTATCATATAAACAGTATTCTGTAAAAGGCTCAGAGATGGTAGATGAGTAATACATGCACAGTGACAAGTGTCTCGGTGACCTGATTTACACAGTGGGACTGACTCACCATTTTGGAAGGCCTTCTGAGCTTGGGGTGACTGCCAGGTGGTCAACACACCTCCACCTGCCGAGCCCATCTTGTTCTAGCTGTGTGCTGGAAGAGCATCGCTTTTAGGAGTATGTGTCCTCCAGACACCCAGGAAGAGTGTCAGTCTCCTCCTCCAGGCTCTGGTTTCTCCCTAAACCTTTCCTTGGTGATTCAGAGCAGGACTGTGGACACTCTGAAGTTTATCTTGCTCTTTCCAGAAGCATCCCTAATTCTTTGTGCATCACTTATTAAACACAATTTGAGCACAGAAGATACAAAGAGAGGTGTAGGAAGATGAACTGGCTGCATATGATCCATGGGAATCATGCTCTTGGTCTGAAAATATTATTAAAATACTACCAACTGAACTCTTTTTTCTATACAGCAAGTGTTGAAAATATTTGCATTATTATAACTAGCTGTGAGAGAAAAACAGCATTCTAATTGGCTGTTTAAGGAATTAAAACTCTTAATTATTTTAATATGTTATTAGTAGGAGTAAATGAATCTTCATTTTGGACAGCACTGCTACTGCCCATATTTACTATTCAACTTACTGTTTCTAATTTTAACTTCATGATCATCATTTTTAAGGCACGTGTGCATGCTAAGGCGCTTCAGTCATGTCTGACTCTTTGCAACCTATGGACTATAGCCCACCAGGCTTCTCTATCCAAGGGGTTCTTCAGGCAAGAATACTGGAGTGGTTTGCCATGCCCTCCTCCAGGAGATCTTCCTGATCCAGAAATTGAACCTGTATCTCTTTATATCTGCTGCACTGGACAGTCGGACTCTTTACCACTAGCATCACCTGGGAAGCCCTATGATTACCACTGGGGACATATATATGACCTTTTCAGAGATTTAATCTAATTATGATATAATTCCACTGGATTACCATTCAAACTGTTTTTTTTTTTCTGTCTTAATTATTTTTGTTTGACTTAAGTGACAAGTAAATATATGAGAATGGTTGGGAAACCACTGGCAATGTAGTAAACTTTAAAGAATTTATATATTTCTCAGAATAGGAATGAAAAAGTGAACAAAAGAAAGTGAAGTCGCACAGTCGTGTCCAACTCTTGTGACCCCATGAACTGTAGCCTACAAGGCTTTTCCATCCATGGGATTTTCCAGGCAAGAATACTGCAGTGGGTGGCCATTGCCTTCTCCAGGAGATCTTCCCCACCCAGGGACTGAACCCACCAGGTCTCCAACATTATAGGCAGATGCTTTACCATCTGAGCTGCCAGGGAAGTCCCCAGAATAATATATATATATAGTGAAGTAGTGAAGTCGCTCAGTCGTGTCCGACTCTTTGTGACCCCATGGACTGTAGCCTACCGGGCTCCTCCATCCATGGGATTTTGCAGGCAAGAGTACTGGAGTAGGTTGGCATTTCCTTCTCCAGAGGATCTTCCCTACCCAGGGCTCGAACCTGGGTCTCCCGCATTGTAGGCAGACGCTTTACCATCTGAGCCACAAGGGAAGCCCTATATAATTCAACAATAAATGCTTAATGCTTTAACTTTATAATTACCTTATTTGCAGAAATGTGGAAATTATTTCAATTAAATGGGGGAAAAGTACAAAAAAAGTTTTTATAATTCAAAATATATTTAAAATAATATTTTTAAAACAGCCAAAACCTTTAACCAAAAATTGCATGTAATTGTGACTTGCTTCTACCAGGTAGTTTTAAATTCCTTCTAAATCACGTTGCCTTAAGGTTGTTGATTACTATGTGTTAAAAGATAACTTATCAATCAATTAAGTGTAAGAAAAAATGATTATACATGTGATAATGCTGTCACTGTCCCATTTGAGGCCATATCAATTCATGCCAAGATCATGCTAGCATCCTAGTTTCTTGTGGACCCATTGAAAGCTGTCAGCACAGAGATCGAATTCCACTTTCATCCATCAGTCAATCAACCCATCCATCAGTCAGTAGAAAGTTCCTTTGAAATTATGTGACATCTAGGAATTAGAAAGGTTCACATCAAACTCTGGGTTTCTAGTTGTTCTGAAGGAACCAGGAATCTGGCAGAACCAGACCTGCTGAGTTTCCTATGGGCTAGAACAACATGGTTCCCTGAGACTGCTGGAACAAGGCCCCCAGGCCTGATATGCACCTGAGTTTGCAAGCCCTGATCTAGACACCCACATTCCAGTGCAGCCTACACTCTGCCTCCAGATTAGACCTCTGGCGCCTCACGGTAAATATGCCGCACCCCACTAGGACCTCTCCTTGGCTCCATCTATGGACTGTGGTATAATATTCTGATACTCGGCACTCAGTACCATTGTTCTGGTCAAGTGGGACTGGTTGATACCAGATTCCACCTTTCATTTTTATACACCTTCTCTTTTCAGATGCTTTTCTTCTGCCTCACATTTCTTCTTATCTGTATTCATGTATGAATACCAGACCAACTGTTTAGATCCAGTTAAAAGTTTGTCTCAGATTGTTCTTCCCTGATCAGCCAAGATGGGTCTACACTCATATCACAGATTTGTCCAACTCTCAAATTCCTGAACATTATGTTGAAATTGCATTCAATCAAGTCTTATCTTGACTGTTAAGTACGGTCTAAATCTTGTTCAGTTTGAATTCCATGGATATTTGGCACAATTCCTTATACTTATTTGAGACTCAGTAGTTATTTGTTGAATGAGAAAATTGTTTTCTTTGTTCCAATATTCTCTGTGTAACTAACATCCTGTGAGGCACAGATGTTGATATTTATGCTTGTGTTCTCATTAAGTAGATGACAGATGTGTGTATTTAAAATACTAATTTTTGTGACATATGTGAAACATTTAAACTCTAGAGCTTTTGTGTAATAAAATATTTGACCTTCTTGTTTAATCTTTTCTTTCCAGTTATTTCCATGATGTATTTTGGTTCTTTATAGCTCTCTCCTATGAAAATAATTCAGAAGTAATTATGAAATACCAGTGGTATATCTTTCTTGACAGTATAATAGTATCATGTCCAAACTATAAGAAAAACTGTTACTCCTAAACTGTAGTTCAGTTCAGTCTCTCAGTCGTGTCTAACTCTTTGTGACCCCATGAATCGCAGCACACCAGGCCTCCCTGTCCATCACCAACTCCCGGAGTTCACTCAGACTCATGTTCATCGAGTCAGTGATGCCATCCAGCCATCTCATCCTCTGTCATCCCCTTCTCCTCCTGCCCCCAATCCCTCCCAGCATCAGAGTCTTTTCCAATGAATCAACTCTTTGCATGAGGTGGCCAAAGTACTGCAGTTTTGCTAAATTTTAAGTTAGTGGGATTCAATGTTATGTTTGAAGTTTGGCTGGGAATTTGTAGCTCATGGAAGTCCTTTAAAACAAAATACTATAATATTCCTTTTGGTTACACAGTCTATTAGGGTAGTCATTGCTCCTTGTTACTAACTGGGAAAGGTGTGCTTATATTTACATATGTGTTACATATGTAACACACATAACACATGTATTACATATGAGTGTGAGTTGACAGCTTCTTTTGCTCCCATTGGTCCACTCATTCCATTGTTAGAACTCACTTAGCAGCCAGTTTTTTCAGCTCCCTGCCTTCCAATCTTCTTACTTGGTTATCTTCTTCCCGAAGCTGGGACCTGGGCCTTGCCTCCTACTGCCCTCCTTGTGCTGAGGAGAGTGCAGTGGCAGATGGCAGGGGGTATGGAGACCAGCCTTGGCCACCAGGATCCCCCAAGCCTGGCTCAGCATCTCAGAGCAAAGTGAAGAGATGCCCTGTCAGGCATGTACTTTCATAAACTTCAAGTAGAAGCATTTTCGTTTTAACATTTTAAATCTGTTACAAATCATTCTAGAAAAGATTTGCAACATAATAACATTTTTATTTTTCCCCAGAGGGAAATTTTCACTGCTTTCAAAGACAGAAACAATTGCATTTTCATAAATATAGCCATCACAGTGTGCATAAATATAATTATTCAGCATATCCCTATCAGCAGAGCGATAGGGGAGACTTGTGCTTGACCTTGAATCCGAGTGAAAAAGCAAATAGTTTCTGGTGGCCCTAGAAGCCTCTCAGTGGGCCACTGCAGTGGAGGAGTCGCTTAGGATGAATGGCATTGAAGCTTATGCAACATCTAAGGCTCCAAAAATGCCCAGATATTTTTTATCAAGGGCTTAGTTTTTTGTTTGTTTTTTTTTCCTTCATTTTGTTAAAGGGAAATAAGTAAAGTGATGGCAAAGTATGACAATCTTGTCCTTGTAAAGTGACTATGATCCAGCCTTTTCCAAATAGTAACTCCAGTTATTTATTTCTCCATTNCAGTTTTGCTAAATTTTAAGTTAGTGGGATTCAATGTTATGTTTGAAGTTTGGCTGGGAATTTGTAGCTCATGGAAGTCCTTTAAAACAAAATACTATAATATTCCTTTTGGTTACACAGTCTATTAGGGTAGTCATTGCTCCTTGTTACTAACTGGGAAAGGTGTGCTTATATTTACATATGTGTTACATATGTAACACACATAACACATGTATTACATATGAGTGTGAGTTGACAGCTTCTTTTGCTCCCATTGGTCCACTCATTCCATTGTTAGAACTCACTTAGCAGCCAGTTTTTTCAGCTCCCTGCCTTCCAATCTTCTTACTTGGTTATCTTCTTCCCGAAGCTGGGACCTGGGCCTTGCCTCCTACTGCCCTCCTTGTGCTGAGGAGAGTGCAGTGGCAGATGGCAGGGGGTATGGAGACCAGCCTTGGCCACCAGGATCCCCCAAGCCTGGCTCAGCATCTCAGAGCAAAGTGAAGAGATGCCCTGTCAGGCATGTACTTTCATAAACTTCAAGTAGAAGCATTTTCGTTTTAACATTTTAAATCTGTTACAAATCATTCTAGAAAAGATTTGCAACATAATAACATTTTTATTTTTCCCCAGAGGGAAATTTTCACTGCTTTCAAAGACAGAAACAATTGCATTTTCATAAATATAGCCATCACAGTGTGCATAAATATAATTATTCAGCATATCCCTATCAGCAGAGCGATAGGGGAGACTTGTGCTTGACCTTGAATCCGAGTGAAAAAGCAAATAGTTTCTGGTGGCCCTAGAAGCCTCTCAGTGGGCCACTGCAGTGGAGGAGTCGCTTAGGATGAATGGCATTGAAGCTTATGCAACATCTAAGGCTCCAAAAATGCCCAGATATTTTTTATCAAGGGCTTAGTTTTTTGTTTGTTTTTTTCCTTCATTTTGTTAAAGGGAAATAAGTAATGTGATGACAAAGTATGACAATCTTGTCCTTGTAAAGTGACTATGATCCAGCCTTTTCCAAATAGTAGCTCCAGTTATTTATTTCTCCATTTGTCTGTTTACATGCACCAAACCACTTCTGTCTTAAGAAGCTCTTTTATTTTATCGCTTCCTCCCTCCTTTCCCCTTTCCTTCTCTCCTACTTGCTTCTCTTCTGCTCTTTCTTTCTTTCTGTTCTTTATATTGATCTTCTTATTTTGCCTATGCCTCCACTCCTTGCCTGTGGCAAATGCCAATCTGATAATCTGATTTCTGTATCTATGGGTTTGTTCCTTAAGATTCCACAGTTAAGTGTGATCATATCATATTTGTTGTTCTCTGACTTATTACACCTAACATAATGCCCTCAAAACTCATCCATGTTGTTTTATATATATATTATATATATATGTGTGTGTGTTTATATATATGTGTGTTTATATATATGTGTGTGTTTACATATATATATGTGTTTATATATATATATAAGTGTTTATATATATATATATAAAACACTTCATTTTGCTGACAAAGTTCCCTTTAGTCAAAGTTATGGTTTCAAAGTCATGTATGGATGTGAGAGTTGGACCATAAACAAGACTGAGCATCGAATTATTGATGCTTTCAAAGTGTGGTGCTGGAGAAGATGAGAGTCCTTTGGACTACAAGACAATCAAGTCAGTCATCCTAAAGGAAATTAACCCTCAATATTCATTGGAAGGACTGATGCTGAAGCTGAAGCTCTAATATTTTGGCCATGTGATGTGAAGAACTGATTCACTGGAAAAGACCTTGATGCTGGGGAAGACTGAAGGCAGGAGGAGAAGGGAATAACAGAGGACAAGATGGCATCATCGACTCGGTGGTCATTAGTTTGAGAAAACTCCTGTAGAGAGTGAAGGACAAGGAAGACTGGCATGCTGCAGTCCATCGGGTAGCAAAGAGTCAGATACCATTTAGTGACTGACTCTCTCTCTATATATATACTCTCACACTTTTTTTAATTAAAAAAAAAAAGTGAAATTTTTCCCTCTGGGGAAAAATAAAAATGTTATTGTGTTACAAATCTTTTCTAGAATGATTTGTAACAGATTTAAAAATGTTAAAAAGAAAATGCTTCTACTCCGTTTATCTGTAGACACTTAGGTTGTTTCATCCTTTTCAAACCTTTATTAAACTTTGACACTATGGAGAGTATTTTGCTAGTAATCAGAAGAGTTAGAATTAGAATGTTCAGTATTTTTTCTAAAGTATCTGGCAGTCTAATCAGGGAAGTTAAGCAGACCCTAAGATACAAATTCAAGTACAAACGCTTGGCTAGGGGTAGGGAGGAGCCAGTGGGTGGGAGGCGTGGATGTGGGAGCAGAGGTGTGCTTCTTTCCCAGGGCTGCCTTCACAAAGCACCGACACAAGTGGCTTAGAGCAGTAGAAATGCGGTATCTGATGGCTCTGAGGGCCGCTGGCAGGCCTGGCTCCCTTTGGCAGTGCTGGGAGAGAACCCTTACCATCTTTTTCTCTGCCTCCAGTCGCCTCGCTGGCCTTGCGAGTGTTTTCCCTACCCTCCGTCTTCTGTCCCTATAGGTCCATCTCTGTGGCCATATCCCCTCTTTGCATGTGTCCTATTGGATGGGGACCCAAGATAATAAGCTCATTCTTAACTGGCTTACTCCATAAAGGCCTTATTTCCAAGTCAGGCCCTCTTCCTGAGGGACTGGGATCAGAACTCTACACGTCTTCTCGGGGGACACACCTCAACTCATAAGAAGTAGGAGAAGAAAGTCAAAGGGCAATGTTAATTCTAGTAAAGAAGCAACAGCTTCTGTCAACAGCTGTGAGAACAGAGGCCTCAGATTCCTCCCTAGATGGAAAGAGGGAGCAGGGGTCATGAATACAAGCCCCCATGGGTCAGGGGCAGGCGGTGCTCAGCGCTTCCCTCTTGGGCAGAGGAAGCCCACAGGCAAAGGATGAGGCGCTCAGAGCTGGGAGCTGTGGCTGCGCTGAAGCAGTGTGTGTGGGGGGTGGAGGGTGGTATGGGAGGGGCACCCTCAGACCATGTGACCATATGAAACGCCCTGTCCCAAAGCCACAGGAAGCAGGTAAAAACCAGGAGTCAACGCTACCCAGAGCAGGTAACACAAGCAGTGCTGTCCACTGGTGAGAAACTGACCAGGAAATAGCAAAGTCCGGAGACCCCATCACACCCGTCACGGCGGTGGCCTGTGTGCAGCAGACGGGAGGAGGGGCCTTGTACCACCGTGGTACCTGCTCCAGACGGAGACTCGCTGTGCTTCAGGGGGAGTCCACACTGCATCCTGTGCTTTGGGTGATTTAGCCACTGCCTGCTTCTCAAAGCTCCTCCAGCTGTTTGTCGGTATCCACTTTATCTATAAAAGTTTGCTAGGTCCCACAGGTGGAGTGGCTTAAACAACAGAATGCATCTTCTCAGTTATGGAACCTGGGTCCCAGTCATGGATCAAAGAGCTGGCAGACTGAGCAAAGACTGTATCTCAGCCCTCCTCCAGGGCTCAATCCTCTTCCCTCTCCCCTCATACTTTTCTGACTACACATCTGCTCTTTCTGCAGGGACAACAGGCACACTGGGTCAGGGCTCCCCCTCATGGCTGTGTTTTAACTTAATTGTCCCTATAAAGACTCAGTCACCCCATAGGGTCACATTCAGAGGTACCACGACCTAGGACTCCAGTACATGAATTTCTGAAGGGACACAGTTCAGCCCGTAACACTCTGCCCCCACGAGTCATGTCCTTCTCACAAGCGGAAAGCACTTACCCTCTCCCAACTGACCTGAATTCTTAATCCCATCCAAGGTCAATTCTAAAGATAAAATCTAATTTTTTGTTTGCTTTTTTTGTGTGTTTCTTATTCATCTACTAAGCAAATGTCCACCTGGCATTTCCTTCCAAATGATTCCACCTCACTTCCTTTAGGGTCCCTTCTGCTTGCTTGTTCTCTCAAGGTCCTGTATTTTCCTGTGATGGCATGTGTCACAGTCAAGTTCAGGGTTAAATGCTCTCATCACTCTCTAAGACAGGATCCTGTAAGAGAGGAAAGCCTCCCAGAGAGAAAGAAAAGAAGGAAGGGGAGAAGAACAAAAGGAAAAGGTTTATGAACATGAAGGGAAGATGGGCTCAGAGCCTACTTGATAGGAAGCTTTGAATGCAACCTGAGACATAAGAGCTAAGCATGTCACCTTGTTCAACTGATTTAACCTCGCTGGGCTTTATCTGACAAGTAAAAAAGCTAGACTTCAGTTTTCTTATATCCTTTAAAATGACGCTTGTGTGTGTGCCAAGTCGCTGCAGTTGTGTCCAACTCTTTGTGACCCTATGGACTGTAGCCCGCCAGGGTCCTCTGTCCATGGGAGTCTCCGGGCAAGAATACTAGAGAGTGGGTTATCATTTCTTCCTTCAGGCGATCTTCCCAACCCAGGGATCGAACCCAGGTCTCTTACACCTCCTGCATTGACAGGCGGGTTCTTTATCACTAGCACCACCATGATAATGCTTTAAAAACTTTGTTTTCAGCAGCTGTGAGTGGATTTAAGCTATTTGGCATGGGCTGGACTCTGAAAGACCACCTAGGAATCACTTATATAAATATAGGTGTGAGGTTCTGTTTGGAAGAAAGTTAAAATGATGGATTTGAATTGGGCATAGAGTTTGGACGATCACCACCTGCATTATGGTGCTGTTTGTATAGGTTGTCGGCCTTTGGATATGTGTGTTTGCTGTAACATGGGCTTGGTGTGTATCATCCTATACCAAAGCCACCTCTTTACAAGCATTATCCGTGTTATTGATGCTCAGTGTATGATGGATGGTGTGAAGGTATTGATTTGAAGTCTGGTTAAAGTGTCTGTATTGTTCAACTGACTTATGCTGCTATAATCAATTATTCAAGCCTGGTGTGCTACAGTCCACTCAGTTGCAAAGAGTCTGACATGACTTAGTGATAGACCAATAACAATCAGTTATTCATCTGCTGTGATTAGAGATACAATTTAGTGAAAAGGTCCAGGAAACTCTTCTGTGAATTAAAATGAAGGAGAAAGAGAACCCTTGAGGCTGAACAGATCTTACCCCAAACCCAAGCCTGACTGTGGCACCTAATGGGTACCACACTCTTGCCAAGGCTCACCTCTTCTCTATACCGAGGATTACTGAAAACTGGCCAAAGGTATTATGTTATATTGGATCAGAATACTGGCTTGAGCTCTCTAATAGGCATATATGAAAGCATAAGTACCTAATTTTACTAATGGAAATTGCAAACGATTTCTACAAAATAAACTCTTTTTGTTAAAAAGCTTGAAAGAGTGACTGCTGTTGATAATTTTTCTTTTTTGAAGAATTTATCTTTTGTTAATGGTTTCTTCCTCTCCTGGAGAGAAAAGTAGATATGGGACACATGAAATTCAAGGGACCTGTAAAAATAATAGTAGTAACAATTAAAACAACAACAGTAATGGCAAACCTGGATTGATTCCTTACTCTATACCAGATACCTATGTTATCTCATTTAATCTTCAGAATAACCCTCTGATGAGGCTCAATTATTATCTCTGTTAGACTGGTGCGAGTGTCTGTGAGGCACAGAAAGGTAATAGGACTTTCCCTTGAGCACATACTTAGTTAGTGGTTGAACCAAGATTCAAATCCAGGCTGTCTGGAAACCATGCTCTTAACCAAACGTGCTAGAGTTAGTGTAGTTGCTAAATAATCACTCACTGAAAGTGAATCTGAAACAAAGTCCAGAGAGAAGCAACAGAATTAGGAGCTAAGGGAAAGGAACGCTGGATCCCAACAATGCAGCTCAATATATATTGTGCTGGGAATTCATCAGCTTTATGCAGAGGATGAAGTGAATTTTCTGTTTGATTCAACTCATTCTCAGAGGTGCTTCTTTAAAGGCACATAAAGACCATGGAGGAATTCCAATCATGCTGAGAGCTTGGACAACTCCTTTCTTGAGATATTTAGTGCAGTTTAGAGACATGCAAGTGTAATAAATGATTCATCATTATCTTCTTACATATTTATAGAGGTCAGTGTTCTCTTTTTAAATCTACAGTGAGCCAAGAGAAAAATATTTGGCTTTTCTAGTTCTGTTCATTGCTTTCCAGGTACATACTTAGTGGACTGGGCCTATTCTGTGTCTGTAACTTAATGAAATATGTCCTTGCATTTCATTGACTGTACACCTGGAGCCTTCTTTTTGAGGTCATTCGGTATTACAATCAATGCTGAACTTGAATCTGAGCCAGTAACCAAGTTTGTATTGTATATTTATCTTGTCAGATTTTTTTTTCTATTAACTGTACTTAGATTTATCCCCTCAACCAACCCAGATGTGATCCCAGCTACTTGTAAACTGTTTAGATCCATCTCCTCTTTTGTTTTAAATTGTAATGTTTCTCTGTGCTCAGAAGCAAATTGGGTTGTTTATCCAAGTGTGTTTTCTCTTCTATAAAAATGAGGTAATAATAGTTCTCATGTCTTAGAACCATGTGAGCATTAAACAAGATTGTATATTTGTATCTCTAGCCTAAACATTTTCCTGAGCAATATGTAATTACTTATGCAGCATCTTTGCTCAGATGCCTAGTAGACATGCCAAGCTTAACATGACTCAGGCAGGAAAGTTTCTCCCTCAAATAAGCTCCTTCCCTGACTTTCTAGTCTCTGTATTGACCCAATTCCTCAGGTCCTTTAGGAGTCACCCTTGAATTGTCTTTTCCAATCATTCCTTGAAGAGCTCTACCTTCAAAATCAGACCAAATCTGGCCATTTCCAGTAACTTCCTTGCTCATATCCTTTAGCTAATCACAAGTAATCATCCTGTCCCCAAAAGGAGTCAGAGAGATTCTGTACATCTTTTAAATAGAGCATGTCTCCTCTCTGGTTAAAATATTCTGGTCCTTTTCCATCCCACCTGAAATAAAATCTATGAAATTTATCAGGGATGGTGGGACCCCAGGGCTGTGGAAACACATCCATCTCCACCCACCTTGCTCCTGCTGGCACTGCCCCACTGGCCTTCTTGCTGATTCTTAGGTACATCAATCTCATTCCTGCCCTGGTGCCTCTGAACTTGCCATTCCCTCCATCTAGAATATTCTCCCACAGATATTTGCATCATTTGCTTCCTCACTTTATTTAATCTCTGTTCAAATCCATATTTTCATGAAGAGGCTAGGTCAAGCATTTTTAGCATAGCTTATCTAAAATAGCCCTCCTACATTCCTGGTCACTCCCTAACCTCTTCCTCAACAATCACGTCACTTGTTACATTTTTCTCCATTCTGCAGAATATTTTTCTCATTTATGTGTTTTTCTCACTCAAGATGTAAGCCCTTTGAGTGCAGGAACTTGCCTTATTCAATGCTGTATTTCCAGTGTCCACAGCAGACCTGGTATATGGTAGGGTTTTTTTTTTATACAGATTTGTCAAAAAAATAATTAATAGAAAGCATACACAGTCTGCAGCACACTGAGTCCTCTTGAATGTTAGTTCTTATCTCTCTTTCTGCTAAGACACAACACAAAGTCAGAACATGTTCTATTTACCATTGAAGTGTATTATGCATTTTTAATTGAATTTACTTATATTTTCCTCATGGAATCTGTTAGGTCAGTGTTTTTATTTCACAGATGGAGTAACTGAGGGTTATGTGCTTAACTGGCCTAGAATGACACAATCATTAGATGTTCAGAGTTGGTCCAGACTCATAACTCTGTGTCCAGGGATCATGCAGTAAACGGTGGTTTAAATGAAGGGCTACCACTCTGTTGATAACAAAGCTGACTCGGTTAATGTCACTTTTGGGTCAGTGCCTCCTCTTTATTTACTGCAGACTGCTCATGCCTAAGAGAAGATAACCCATTCCAAAAGGCCAGAAACATGTTTGATCCATGGTACCAAATGAATAGTCAAAGCTATGATCTTTCCAGTAGTCAGGTACAGATATGAGAGTTGGACCATAAAGAAGGCTGAGTGCCAAAGAATTGATGCTTTCAAACTGGTGGTGCTGGAGAAGACTCTTAAGAGTCCCTTGGACTGCAAGGAGATCAAACCAGTCAATCCTAAAGGAAATCAACATGAATATTCATCAGAAGGACTGATATGGAAGCTGAAACTTCAATACTTTGGCCACTTGAAGTGAAGAACTGATTCACTGGAAAAGACCTTGATGCTGGGAAAGATCAAAGGCAGAGACGGGGACAAAAGAGGATGAGATGGTTGGATGGCATCACTGAGTCAATGGACATGAGTCTGAGCAAGCTCCACGAGTTGGTGAAAGACAGGAAGGCCTGGTGTGCTGCAGTCCATGGGGTCGCAAAGAATAAGATACAACTTAGTGACTGAACAATAACAACAAAAAACAAACTTTCTAGAATTAGACATGTTCTAACATCCAACGTTATTGTATGATGCTGTGTCTGCCTCCCGGATCCCTGCCAAGAAACCAGCATCAGCTCTTTTTCTTTTGACCATTGTGTGTAGGCTTTAAATTTTTTTTAACTAATTTTTATTCTATACACTAAGGGTAGTTGTTACATGAGCCAATTAGGAACAGTTTTTTCTTGCACAAATCCACCATGCTTCGCCCTAGACAAAACCATTCCTGTACTGTTAGGCAGTAGTTGTGGGCCTGCTAAACTGTCCTCAGAGGCAGGAGACGGGTGTGGGAGAGAATGCAGATGGCAGAGGAGCTGGCAGAGGGGACAGTGGGAAGGGATGGAAACATGGAAGAGAGGTGATGGATGTGCCGCAGCTTCATCAACGAGGAAGCAGCAGAGGAAAACCAGTGATGCTCTTACAAAGTTCCAGGCATTGAGGGCCGTGCGGAGGGGAACAGAACAGAAGCAAGCAGAGGAAGAGCAAAGGCAAGAACTGAAGACAGAGTTTGGTCCCGGCGACACGATGGAGATGTGTCTGGGGTGATGCAGTGGTTTACCCATCATGGAGGTTAACGGGTTGTGATGCTCAGGATGAAACTGGCCTGTGGCTGTGAAACCGAGGATTCAGACTGCCAAGCTGAGGGAGAAACAGGAGGCTGCACCTAGCTCTCCCTGCTGCTGATCTGACCAGTGGGAGACGCAGGGCACCCGGAAATGCTGCACTTAGGTCTGCTGTTGGGGGCGGAAATCTGAGCCAGCAGCCGCTTCCTCTGCCTGAAGACAGTGTAGATAGGAGAGGCGGCCCCCAACCCAGAGCTCACTGGCCCAGTTCTCTGATGCAGGTCTCTGGTGATTTGTTGAGCCTGGAGGACAAACTAAAAAGTGCCTCTGAAAAATAAAGTCCGATTAGAATTGAGGAAACAATTTCTGCATGTTGTGTGTGTGTGCGCTCAGTCGTGTGTGACTCTTTGCAACACCATGGACTGTGGCCCAGCAGGCTCCTCTGTTCATGAGATTTCAAGGGCAAGAAAACAGGGGTGGGCTTTCTGCACGTTACAGTGGCAAAGGTACAATGAAGACTAGGCTAGTTTGGGGGTTTTTCAAAAGGAGGTTTCTGTTTCTTTTGCATATGCAAAGCAGTCCTCCTCTCCCAAGCCCCTGCCTCCTGCCTGCACCCTGTGTTTGCCGCTCCAAACCTTCATTCTTCCTGATGCTCCAAAGAGAAGCCAGTTTCTCCTTCTCACAGTGTCTCTGAGCAGAAGGCCAGTGATACGATTTCCATTTTTCACCACCAAACTGAGGCAAAGGATTAAGTAGTTTATCTTAGACTAGGAGTGCAGCCATCCAAGTGGTCTTGCTTTTGTTTTTTGACCCTTGGTTGGTTTAATTGGGTTTCATTTGTGTGTGTTGGGGCGTCATGTGGGAGTCAGGGAGTATCCAGGTGTGGAGCTGAGAGTAACTGCATGGATTGTCGCCCCTTTGGAAAATGTGTACGGCACCTTGATTCTATTTTCCAGTTTCAGTACAAGTTTTAATTTGACACATTCCTCCTGTTTATCATAACTTTCCATTTTCTCCCTTGGCATATTTATTTACACTTATTCAGTTCACATACTTGAATGCCCACTATGTGTCAGGCAAGATTCTAGGTAAAATGAAGTGAAGTAGCTCAGTAGTGTCCAACTCTTTGCAGCCCCATGGGATGTAGTCTACCAGGCTCCATCCATGAGATTTTCCAGGCAAGAATACAGGAGTGGGTTGCCATTTCCTTCTCCAGAGGATCTTTCTGACCCAGGGATCGAACCCGGGTCTCCCGCATTGCAGGAGGTCTCCCGCATTGTCAGACGCTTTACTGTCTGATCCACCTCTAGATACTAAGGATATAATGGTGAATAATGTAGTGTGGAAAGATTCATTAACACAGCTATTTTATAAGCTATGTTGAAATCTACCACTTAACAGAATTAAAATGGAAAAGGATATAAATAATTTTAAATACAATTTTATTCATGAGCAACTATTGATCTCTGATTATGAATGGTGCAATGGTATAAGTCATAAAGAGCCTTTAGTCAGCTGGGGGAAAGGCATTGAAGTAACTGATTTCTACACATGTACCTCTATAATGAAGTCTGTCAAAGGAGACTCTGGGGGGACATGATAGATAACACTCTTCAAATATTCAGATGAATGTCTTGTGGGAAAAGCGTTAGGTTTATTCTATGTGAGCCAAGCGTATAAAGTCAGTGATGGAGGAGTAGAGAGGAGGCTCAGTATAAATAAATACTCATTTGAATTATTGTTCAAATATGGGATTTTTATGCCTCAGAAGGTAATTCCATTTCCCCTCTGGAAAGTGGGGACAGAGAACTCTGAGTCACGATGTCGTTAATGGGATTAGAAGATCAGAAGGAAATCTAGATTAAATGACATGTAAGATCTCTCTTGAAACTGAGCGTCCCAGAGAGTAATTGCCATGAATGCATTTTGATATTCCTTGTGCACTGACTGTTTGCAAAGTTTATAATTGTGAATGAGATGAAGGGAATCCATGATGTGGATTCAAAGGGGGACAAAAAAAAAGACCTTTGCAAATAAGAGATAAATGCATTAAACATCAGGATGAGTGCTGTGTAGACTGAAACTCAATGATCATTCAAANGTAAGATCTCTCTTGAAACTGAGCGTCCCAGAGTAATTGCCATGAATGCATTTTGATATTCCTTGTGCAGTGACTGTTTGCAAAGTTTATAATTGTGAATGAGATGAAGGGAATCCATGATGTGGATTCAAAGGAGGACAAAAGAAAGACCTTTGCAAATAAGAGATAAATGCATTAAACATCAGGATGAGTGCTGTGTAGACTGAAACTCAATGATCATTCAAAGAACATGGGGTCAGTGAACATTTCAGGAAGAGGATGAGCTCTGAATGAGCTTTGAAGATTGGTTTTAATTTGGGTGGGTGGTAATAAGAACACAGAGGCTCTAGGTGATAAGAGCAGTATGAGCAAATATCAGTCAAGGAGGGGTGGGGTAGGAGATGTGGATGCTGGGAGAGAAAAAAGTCTTCTTGGAGCAATGATTCATTCCACACTGATGGGGCACCCATTACAGGAAACCACAATGCAATACAAGAGGTTACCAAGATGAGTCCAGTAAAGATTCTTGCCTTCTGGAAACTTCTAGCCCAGGAAGAGGAAAATCAATGCCAACGACTCTCTACAATAGCTTCATTCCTAGGTGATTCAGCCACTAGATGAGTTACTGGAAATTTCTTGAACAAGCTTCTTCCAGCTTAAAAAACTCACCAACGTGCATTGAAGAAATCCATATTGAACCCTAGCATTTTACTGGCTCTTGGAGATGGGTCCGTGGACAAAGCAGGAAGAACCCTCATGACCAAGGTGTAATCTAAACATAATTTTTGTTTTTCCCTGGTCCTTCAAGTAACATAAGACACTATTTATTGTTTTGCAAACACCGAGAGGACAAAATCAATGTGAGAAACATCTTCTGGGGGCTTTCAGAAAACTATTTAGAGCTCCATCTGTAAAATGCTTAGCGTGTCTCTTAAAATCTATACTTTCCTTGAGCAGCATTTGTATTTTTGTCATCCATTCCATTGTGATCTTGGTTTTGTTTTTTAGCACCTGCAAGATTTAAACTGAAAGTCTCATCCTTTATGTCTCAGCTCTTGTCACTGTACATGTCTCTTGTTGGGTGGAATCAGTATTGGCTCTTCATACAAATAAAATGCAAATCATATGCTTGTCAGAGCTAAATGCTTATCTCAATGAAATCAGAACAAATATTTGAAGGTTAAAACTGAGACGCATTGAGAGAAAAAGAGAAAAACACTGAATGCAACTTGAATTTCCCACTGAGATGAATTCAGAAGACAAGCCGAAAATTCAGTAGAGATAAAAATACTTCTCATACCAAATGATAGATTTTGCTATCTAGAACCAAATAGCACACTATTTCATTTTTTTTTTCACATGGAATTTAATGTTGAGCATCAGATTGCTTCTCATTGTTGAAAAGGCCATATTAGATTTCACAAAAGGAAGTGAGTTAACTCTGGGGTCCAGGTCAAATGGCTTTCCAAAGGGAGCAGCTTCCCTGGTTTCCCTGCAGAGCCAAAGGTCTCCCCGCTGGTGGACTGGGGAGGTTCCGCCTTTCCCTCTGAAAATCACTTTTCCCCTGGCTCCTGGCCTCCTCATCTGTTAACTCTTGAGTCTGTGAATGTTGCCTTCTAGGCAGTGGCTTTGAGCTTAAGATAAGCATCAACATAGTATATTTTATTGTGTATTTTTAAAAAGTGTTCTCCTTTCAGGTGTCCAGGAAATGAAAATGATCATAAATATTACTACATTTTAAATGTGTTCTTTTAATACCTGGATAACTTTTTCAACATAATTGGTTTCCTTGATCATTCTACCTATTTTATGATCTATGCTTGAAACCATCAGTGTGAGGAAGGATCTGTAGATTGACAATGAAGTCCATAACCCCAAAATGGTTCAGAACCCCAAATCCTGTACTTGGCTGTGAAAGAGCAGGTGCTTCCTCTGACCCACTGCCCCATGCCCTTAGGTTGCCTTGAAAGAGAGAGGCAAGACCTCAGCCAGGTTTGTTAAAATGATTCAGGGGGGGATAATCTCCTACAAAGCCACATTCATTCACATAAATTGATTGCATAATATAGCTGGTGTGTCGTGCTAAGTCACCTTAGTCATGTCTGAGTCTTTGCGACCCTGTGGACTGTGACCCACCAGGTTTCTCTGTCCATGTGATTCCCCAGGCAAGGATATTGGAGTGGGTTGCCATGCCCTCCTCCAAGGTATCTTCTTAACCCAGGGATCAAATCTGCATCCGTTATGTCTTCGCATTGGCAGGTGGGTTCTTTACTATTAATGCCACCAGGGATTGCATTACATAGCTTGTGTTCATAGTTACTTTTGTTTCATTAATATACCTTTTTTTTTTAATATGAGGCAAAAACAAAGCCAAAATGATCGTTAAAAATCATTGTCAGAGTGAAACGTGGTGTCTGCTGGCAGGCCAACATTTCCAAGATGAGTGAGTTGGGGAAATGATAGCATGTATATAGTTTCTGTAGTTTTCACAGCTACTGGATGTCACCAGTCAGCACTTCTCAAGAGAATAAGCTGAGTTCTGGACCTAAACAACATAAGCAGCTACCAATCACTGATACTGCAGACACCAAGTTTGATGCTTACTGGATCTGTGCAGTTGGAATCAACCCCTCTCTGTCTTCTGAAAAAGGAAGAGTCTGTATGTATAGGAGAGGGGATCCTTTCAAACAGTGAAGTCCACCAGTTCAGAAATAATTCTGAGAGGAAACTCAGACTATCCTTTGGAACATGGGATGCTTCCTTATGCCATGTTCTGGGGAAGGTGAATTTCATTTTTCAGGCCTATATGGACTGTAATGGTTAAGGAATTTCATCCTGGCATCTCTTGTTTAATAAGGTTAAAAGTTATTATTCTGCTTAACTAATAATAGAAGAATAAAACAAAAAAGCATGTTCACAAGCTCTAGATCTATAAACGCTCTAGAAATTTTCTCCTCGGGTGTCTAAATAGCACAGGTTTGAAGAAATTTTAAGTCTATACCTGCACAATAACACTGAATAAGTTTTTTTCTTTTTAATTAATAAGATTTTTTTTTCAGGATTATAGGTTGAGGGCTATTTTTACACTAGTCTTTTAAAATATCCACATGAATAAGAAAAAAATTAAAGCTTTTTTTATGAGGAAAAAACCAATGATTGGAAAAGTTAAAGTTAATTTTGCTTATGCTCAACATTNAAGATTTTTTTTTTCAGGATTATAGGTTGAGGGCTATTTTTACACTAGTATTTTAAAATATCCACATAAGAAAAAAATTAAAGCTTTTTTTATGAGGAAAAAACCAATGATTGGAAAAGTTAAAGTTAATTTTGCTTATGCTCAACATTGTGACTGAAGATAAATTTTTGCAATGAGTTTCTTGTGAATGTGTGACCTGTTTTCTTCAGGTGTAATTATATATGACCTACATTTCTTGTCATTTAAATATTCTCCAGCAAACTAAGAATTTTCAAAGCATTTGTTCCTAAGAATTGATCCTTATATTAATGATGATGACTTGAGGAAGTTTTAAAATGCATTAATAGTTGGTGATGCGGACTAAGCATGCTAACACGGGCCAGACCTAGACTTTGCTCAGCTTCCCTCCTTCGGGCCCCACAAGAGCCCCATGGAGTGGACCAGGCTGTCGTCCCACTGAGAGGTGAGGGCATTCAGTGTCTTGGTCAGCTCAGGCTGCATACCAAAGTGCTGTAGACTGGGTTACATGACAAGAGGTCAGTCCTCCCAGTTCTGGAGGCTGGGTGTCTGAGATAATGGTGCTGGTGGAACTGGTTCCCCTAAGGGTCTTTCTCTGGGCTGCAGACAGCTGCCTTATCACTGTGTCTTCATGTGGTGGAAGGTCCCCAGCCCTGGCCTCTTCTTCTTGTGGGGACGCTAATCTCATCAAAAGCCCCAACTTCACGCTTTCACCCTCACCTCATCAGCTCCCGAAGGCCCCACTCCAAACACCGTCTCGCAGGAGGTAGGGCTTCACGTTATGCATTGCAGGGGGAGGGCACTCACATCATGTCCCTAGCCCTGAAGGTGGAGGAGGTTAAGGAATTTGCTTTTTGTTACAGAGCAAGTGGGTGTCCCTGGTGGCTCAGGGGTAAAGAATCCGCCTGCAATGCAGGAGCCACAGCAGGGGAGGGTTTGATCCTTGGGTCAGGAAGTTCCCCTGGAGGGGGGCATGGGGACCTCCTTCAGTATTCTTTCTTGTAGAATTCCATGGACAGAGGAACCTGGCGGGGTACAGTCCATGGAGTCCCTAAGAGTCAGACATGACTGAAGTGGCTTAACAAACATGCATGCACACAGTAGGCAAGTAAAACCTTAAAGATGGAGCAAGCCCCTGGAACTTGCTAAGATACACCCTCCCGACAAGCACCGCATCAAAAGACCATGCAGCTTGCCATGGTCTGCTGAATGCCCTGCTGCAGGCATGTTCTCCATACGATAAACTGAGAAGCCCTTGCAGTCCTCAGCTTCATGATATCAACTTGTCACTCAGCCCTTCAGTGGCCTTCGACCCTGTTCAGGAGCAAACAGAAAGCTCTTGATGACTCCAGAAGTGCTCTGGCCTCTTCTGATTGTGACCTTGTCTCCAGTCCCTGCCAGACTCCACCCCACCTCCCAGAGCCTGCCACCCCTTCTCTGGGACCCTGACCACCCCATCTCTGGGATCATGCCCCACCCCACCCGAGACTGTGTTCTTTACCCTCTTGTATTCATCATCAAAGCCCACACTGTTGCTTGACAGAATCCTACCCTAGGTGCTTTTCTTACTGTGTTTTCACACCCTCCTCCCTTAGTTAAATGCAGGTTTCCCCCGAATAGAGAGGCAGTTGTGTTTGTGTTGAGCTCACCAGTATCTCTAACAGCATCCAGCACATAGGAGATATGCATTATTTGCTGAATCTAAGAATAATGAAGGGTAACTCTAAGTGGTCTTAGTTTATACCTTCTATGGAGGTAAAGAAGCCTGGGTCAGAGGTGCCAAGGGCTATATCTGAAATTTCCCTGGATGCGGAGGCAAAACCAGGCCTGAAACCCATGTCTTCTTTCTCTACTGGCCCTTCCATCCCTCCTGCTGCCCTTCCCTGCAGTAGCACAGAGTCAGGAGCAGGAATCCTGCTGAGAAAGGGGGAGTGTAGGCAGAGCTGCAGGCCCCTGAGGGTCAGGTCAGCACCTGATACACACGTGGCCAACCCTCTACAGGCCCGAGGGGTAACAGTGGCTATTCTCACTTGACAGACAGTTTCTGCTACTTGTTGGCATCACTCAACAAGCCCCTAGAAGAGCCTCTGCTCAAACCCTGGCTCTGACGTGGCAGTTCTGCCCTTACCAGGAGGTGCTGCCCAGGGTCCTTGAATGAATCAGTTTCCCAGCCTCACTCACTCAGGAGTTTAAGGGAAGAGGATGGCTTGGCCTTAGCCAAGTTTTCTTTCTTTTATTTTTATTTTTTTCTTTATTTTACTTTACAATCTGCCATGGGTATATACAAGCTCCCAATCCTGAATCCCCCTCCCACTGTCCACCCCATATCATCTCTCTGGTTCATCCCTGTGCACCAGCCCCAAGCATCCTGTATCCTGTATCGAACATAGGCTGGCACTTCGTTTCTTACGTGATAGTATACATGTTTCAATGCCATTTTCCCAAATCATCCCACCCTCTCCCTCTCCTTCAGAGGCCAAAATTCCTTTCTATACATCTGTGTCTCTTTTGCTGTCTCTCATACAGGGTCATCATTACCATCTTTCTAAATTCCATATATATGTATCAGTATACTGTACTGGTGTTTTTCTTTTGGGCAAGTTTTCTAGAATGTAGAAGACTCCTTCCTCAAATTCTCGTTCTTGTGTTTACTGTGAGGGTAATTCAAAACTCAGACAAAACCCAGAACCCTCTGGGTTCTGAAAACAATCTGTTAAATCTCCATATAAATCATGTGTTGTTAGAGCCAAGAGTGTTTACACACCAGGCCTGCAATCTGACCCCTTTAGACATCTGGGATGGTGTGGCTGAGGCGGGCTTTGCAGTGTCATTTTACACAGATTCCAGGCAAAGGTGAGCTGCAGGTGCACACAGAGACGAGTGAGTGGGGCTCCCAGCCAGGCCATTTACATTATTTTCAGGCAGGAGACACACTGTACTCACCAGGCTTTGGATGCAAGTAATTAATTTGAAAAACACCCTCCCTCTTTGCCTGTAGTCACACTGAGGAGGATTTTTTTTTCTCTCTGTCTCTCTTCCCAGGCCCAAATCCTGATTTCTCGTGTATTGTCCATCTTGCAGATTGCCCTGTTACTAAGAAAAATGTTCTTTTTATACTGACAAGGATATGTATTCTCTAAACCGGGCGCTGGTGGCAGCACCGCTGGCCAGAGCCAAGAGTGCAGAGGCCCGAGACCTTGCCTCCCCTTCTGTGATGGACCGGAGGCTTTCACTAGTGTCAATCAGGGGTTGGGAGGCGTTTATTTAGCTCACCACCTGCCTACTAAGACCCTCCATTAGTTAGAAGCTTTCTCCTAGACTTCAGAGAAGCAAAAGTGAAAACAGAACCAAACAAAATAAAACCCAAACCAACGAAAGAAACAAGCAAAAACCAAAACAAAACAGAAGCTGATAGAAGGGATTATTTGAAGAAGCATGTTCCTGGCATCTGAGCCCATTTCCCATCCCCTCCTCTCTCTGTGTTTTTAGCATCACACAGGTTTTGGGTGGTGGTGTTCGCTAAGTCATATGCATACATATCATACAAGGGGGAGTCATTAAAATGAAGCCCCCGAGGCTTGTGCTATCCTAGATCACAAGATGAGGGTGACCACACACACACACATACACACACACACACACTGCATGCCTGCGTGCTAAGTTATCTCAATTGTGTCTGACTCTGAGACGCTACGGACTGTAGTCCATCAGCTCCTCTGTCCATGGGATTTTCCAGACAAGAATACTGGAGTGGATTACCATGCCCTCCTCCAGGGGATCTTCCCAATCCAAGGATTGAATCTGGTCTCTTATATCTCCTACACTGGCAGGTGGGTTCTAACAGGACATTTCCAGACGTGAGATTACATGTAGTCACATTGCCTGCATAGTCTTCATAACACATACAAAATATATGATATTATACATGTTTCAATGCCATTCTCTGTAATTAACCTCCAATTAAAATAAATAAATTTATATTAAAAAATACAAAATAAATGGAATTTCTGGTAATTTTAAAGTGACTCAGTGTATCGGTTCAGGTCTGCCTTAATGCCTCAGTAATTGCCAGCATTTACAGTGGGGTGTGTGCTGGGCCATACCATAGTCCTGATGCCAGCAGGGCATCTGATCAGTTTGGGTGTGTTTAACCATGAGACAATATATCATTGTACTTCTGCATCCCCTTCTGGTGAGGCAGGAATTCCTTCAGAGACAACTTCCCTGGGTGTCTCTCGGACTCAGATAGCTGAACGCTCCTCAGCTGTGATTTGGCAATAATTGCCATTGATGCTGAGGAGTGCTGTACAGCGTGAGGTGGAAACTGAGACCTCATAACTAGCTTTGAAAGAAAAAGAAACTATATTATGGTCATGAAAATAAAAATCTACATTTGTATCATTTTTTAAGGTTTCACATATAAGTGATATCACATTATACATCATGCAAAGGTTAATATCATCATATATATATATATATGTATCTCTCAAATATACATTGGACTTGCTTCACTTCATATGATCGTCTCTAAGGCCATCCATGTTGTAGCATGTGCAGTATGTTGATGGCTGAGTAGTATTCCATTGAATATATGAACTACATCTTTTTTATCCATTCATCTNTATATATATATGTATGTATCTCTCAAATATACATTGGACTTGCTTCACTTCATATGATCGTCTCTAAGGCCATCCATGTTGTAGCATGTGCAGTATGTTGATGGCTGAGTAGTATTCCATTGAATATATGAACTACATCTTTTTTATCCATTCATCTGTTGGTGAAAATTAGGTTGTTTCCATATCTTAGCTATTGTGAATAGGGCTGCTATGAAGATAGGGATGCATATATCTTTGTGGATTATAGTTTTGTCAGAGTATATGCCCTGGAATGGGATGAAAGGGAGAAGCAGATTCTGAGCCTAGCACTGCTCGCCTGAGCTGGTGTTCAGACCTCCACGTCAGATCATCATAAGGCCTCATTATGGACAGAGGGACTACTTGGATATTGTAAAACCCTAATTCCAATTGCATGGTGCCTCCAGGGGCTTCCCATCACCCAGAGTAAATGCCAGCTGCTGACAGTGACTTAAAACTCAACATTCAGAAAACTAAGATCATGATATCTTGTCCCATCACTTCATGGCAAATAGATGTGGAAACAGCAACAAGCTTTATTTTGGGGGGCTCCCAAATCACTGCAGATGGTGACTTCAGCCATAAAATTAAAAGATGCTTGCTCCTTGAGGAAAAAGTTATGACCAACCTAGACAGCATATTAAAAAGCAAGAGACATTACTTTGCTGACAAAGGTCTCTCTAGTCAAGGATATGGTTTTTTCCAGTAGTCACGTGTGGATGTGAGAGTTGGCCTGTAAAGAAAGCTGAGCATAGAAGAATTAATGCTTTTGAACTGTGGTGTTGGAGAAGACTCTAGAGAGTCCCTTGGATGGCAAGGAGATCCAACCAGTCCATCCTAAAGGAAATCAGTCCTGAATAGTCATTGGAAGGACTGATACTGAAGGTGAAACTCCAATACTTTGGCCACCTGATGCGAAGAGCTGATTTATTGAAACAGACTCTAATGCTAGGAAAGATTGAAGGCAAGAGGAGAAGGGGACGATAGAGGATGAGATGGTTGGATGGCATCGCCAACTCAATGGGCATAAGTTTGGGTAAACTCCAGGAGTTGGTGATGGACAGGGAGGCCTGGCGTGCTGCAGTCTGTGGGGTCACAGAGAGTCAGACACAACTGAGTGGCTAAACTGAACTGAACAGTGACCCAGGAGATGGACAGAACCCGCCCCCACCCAACACCACTCTGCTGCCCAAGCCTTTCCAGCCACACCAGCCACACCTGCTCCCTGGCTCCCCTTCCCTTCTCACCCTCTGCCTGCTGACCTTCCTTGACACCCTCACTTCGGGACATGTCCACTTACCTCCTGCAGGTCCTCATTCAGTTTAAACCCCTCCCAGTCAAGCCTTCCCCAGCTTTCCCATCTCTCCTTTCAGAAGCAGGAAATCAACAGAAACATTACTTAGCATTCAGAGACCCCAGATGATGGTAAAATATGAGTTTCAATCTACAGAGCTACAGTATTTTCTGTTATATTCCTGGCTTTGCCCCCAAGAGGAGCTCCCAGTAATACAATTTAAAGAGAAGGAAAGGAGTAGATTCCTCTGTGTGATGACAAGGTGACTTTCTGGGCCACTCCACTGTATAGATTCCAGGTAGATAAACTCTAAATATTTATCTAAACTCTATTTAGATAAACTCTAAATATTTACTGATCTCCAGTTCTATAGGACTCTGTGCAGGGGTTACTGAGTGGATCAGAGAGCAAGGGACCCAGGCTTTAAGTTTTCGATGCTCATCAGAGGAAGTTAAATACTCAAGAGAAATCACCCCAAAAGGTATAAGATTAGGTGTTACCCATCAGTGAAGTAGAGCAAAGCATTCTCTGCAGTACTGATCAGATAGTTGAGCTGAAATTAGATGATATTTAATCTGATGGATAGGGCTTCCTTGGTGGCTTAGACTGTAAAGAATCGGCCTGCAATGCAAGAGACCCAGGTTTTATCCCTGGGTTAGGATGATCCACTGGAGAAGAGAAGGCAACACACTCCAGTATTATTGCCTGAAAACTCCATAGACAAAGGAGCCTGGTGGGCTATGGTTACAGGGTTGCAAAGAATTGGACATGACTGAGCAACTTTCACTCACTCACACTCTGATGGATGGTTACAGGGACAAAGGTTGCAAGATTTCCTATCCATATTGTATTGAACTAAATGCAGTTCAAATTTAAAGTACATTGATGTTATGCAAAGTTTTTCATAGATAATGCAATATTATGAAGGGTAAAATAGACTGTTTTTAGCTTTGTGTGCACTGTGATTAATGAAAGCTGATTATGACACATTTTTAGCCTCTAAATATAACATAAGATGATAAGTTTTAAAAATAGACTTGATTATTTCTAGGCAGTAGCTGGTGAGGGTAGAAGATGTCTGGAGTTGATTAAATAGTGGTTGGGGTTCTGGGTCACATGGCAGAGATATAGAGTCAATATACATTTGGATAAATTAAAAATTCTTCCAATATTCTCTGGAATTTTAGCTTCTATATTTGCCAAACCATGTGAACAATCCGCTTTATGATCTCCCTTTCACGGTATTAAAAGAATTTAAGTTATTTACAACACCTGTTATATTATTTAGACGATCATTAAATCTTAAATGCATATTAACAATGTATTTTAATTAAAGGATGAAAACAGATGTCACCATTAGCAAATATAATGGGGAGGAAATTACATCTTGTCACTTGTCTTGAAATGCACTCCAGAATGGCTTAGAAAATATGGTACCTAATGAAGGCTGACTAATTCATCTACATGGCAAAAGTAGAATTCAGGAAGCTTATGTTTCTCTGCTTTTAAGAAATGGCAAAAAGGAAGCCTTTTTGGAATAAATGTCTTAGTCCTCAGATATTCAATTTAGGCTCTAAAAGTAGGATATTTGCTGGTGCTACTTTTAGAAATCTAAACTCAACCTAAGTACTCTATATTTTATTATTCTAAATCCTACTTAAATATTATAATCCATTAAAAATAACATTAGATGTCACAGAACAAAAACAGATGCTTTATCTGAATAGTGTTCACTGTTTTCTCTGTATGTTATAAAAGGAGCAAATATTTTATGGAGTACTTACTATGTCCATACCTACCTAAGCACTCTACATGCATTAGCTGTTTTAATCCCCACAACCCTTTAAGTCATTAGGCATTATCAACCCCATTTTATAAATGAAAAAGTGAGGTCCTAGAGTGTTAAATAACTTGCCAGGCCACAGAGCAGGTATAAAAGGAAGAGCCCAGGAAAGATTTGCACCTAGGAATTTGGCCCCAGAAGCCCTGGGCTCTGCTATTTTCTCAGGTATTGGTACATACCCATGTTTGCCAGATTCAAAATCAGGTTTGCCTGTGTTCCCACTTCCTGGGGCAACGATCCATTTCCTTCTAGACTCAGAAGACAGTTGACACGATTTCATTACTCCCTCTCTAGGGATGAGACAGAACACACGACCAGACAAGACAGGAGAGTGACGGGTGGCCAAGCAGAGCCTGGCAGCTGGGTGGGTAAGCTCAGCCTTGACCATCAGGAGGATTTGTTCATGGAGACACTCCTCAGAAGTCTGCAGATCAGGGCATGTTGCCCATCTGCCTCCTGTGGCTCTTTGGTTTCTGGGAGACAAAGGTCCTTACACGGTTTTGTGGGCCATTGACTTTAAAAGGAATTATTCTGATCAAATACTACAAATATAAGGTAAATATTTGTCCAGATTACATGTAAAGGTTCCCCTTATATTTTATCATTCAAAAGAACACATAGCAAAACTTGGTTAACTCACTGATAAGAAGGGTAAATTCAGTGTGCATAAACTGATCGGACATTAAAAGCAAAAGGGTGGATCATTCATCCATCCACTATTTCAGAGCATTAGGGACACGTGATTTGGACAGTCTACCTCTCTCAGTTCCACTACCCTTAATGATAATATTCTTTTGTTAAATAAAAGAGTTTAGAATCTCCCTTCTCTTTTTCTGTTTGTGTGAATTAGCAATGACCATTTTAGAAAGTGCTGAATTTTTCAGATGAAATGATGTGCATTTCCCCAGTGGCTGTATCCTCCGGACTTTTCACAAAACAAGTTATACTAGTAGGTTTCCCTTTCTCTCTGACTTTTCTCTTATAAGATGTCCTTTTTGTCCCTTATTCCTGGGTCTTTTGATAGATGATCTTGAGTCACTCACACTGGTCCCTGCTGCTGCTGCTAAGTCGCTTCAGTCGTGTCCAACTCTGTGCGACCCCATAGACGGCAGCCCACCAGGCTCCTCCATCCATGGGACATTGGTCCCTACATGCCAGGAAATCCTGCAGGGATAGCTGCTCCCCCAAAACTTCAGTGTGAGCTCCTTTCTTCCCTCATGTATGATCTGTGTCTACAGGTAATAATAAGACTCAGTAATAATATGAGCTCAGTTAAGGTTTACTGAGCTCACGCCACCAGCTATGCCAAGCACAGCACTTTAACTGGAGAAACTCAGCTAACCCTCCCCAGGGTCATGTCAGGTTGCCACTGTTATCACCAGTTCATAGGTGAGAAAACTAAGGAATAGAGAGTTTATGTAAGTTGTTTGTTGGGCTTCCCAGGTGGCACTAGTGGTAAAGGATCCATCTGCCAATATAGGAGAAGCAAGAGACTCAGCTTTGAACCCTGGGATGGGAAGATCCCCTGGAGTAGGAAATGGCAACCAACTCAAGTAATCTTGCCTGGAAAATTCCATGGACAGAGGAGCCCAGCAGGCTGCAAAGAGCTGGGCACGATTGAGCACACACACACAGTCATGGTCAGAAGCTAAGAAGCAGAACTAGATTTGACCTTGAGCAGGCTACCCTAGATTTGTCCTTCAATTGTTATGTTGAATCTGAAAAGCATCCAGTTGTGGACTGAAGTTGGTTTATCTTTCGCTTCTGTACTCTAGTAAAACATAGCCAGTCTGGGGAAGATGGTCATGATGCAGCAAAGGCAAGGCTGATGGCATTGTGCCTTCCAGAAGAAGTAGGCCTGAGGGGGTTGCTCAGCACTTTGACTTTATCATACGTGTGGACACAACCTTCTTCTAAACGGTTCCCTCATGTAGTCTGNGAAGATGGTCATGATGCAGCAAAGGCAAGGCTGATGGCATTGTGCCTTCCAGGAGAAGTAGGCCTGAGGGGGTTGCTCAGCACTTTGACTTTATCATACGTGTGGACACAACCTTCTTCTAAATGGTTCCCGCATGTAGTCTGCCCTTTCTGTCTCAGATGGATTAGCATCAAGTGACATGAGACAGAGAAGTCCACATGGAATGTAATTT
>SJYW01008653.1:0-12930 GCA_006410735.1 Raphicerus campestris
CCTTCTGCTCTCACTGTGGGTACCATCAGAACCAAGCAAGGCCAGCCAGGAAATTTCTCCCAGGACTGCCTGTTACCAGTCCTCGGAGGAAAGAAAGCCACTGCCCCACCGACAAACATGAGCACCACAGTGAAGAATGTGCTCAAAGATAATGATGACAAACTCCAGGAAGTGGGGTTTAGAGGGATTTTCTTTCTTTCTTAAAAAAAATTTTAATAGTGGGAAAACAGACATAAACTTAACCATCTTAACCATTTTCAAGTGCACCATTTGGTAATATTAAAGTGAAGTTGCTCAGTCGTGTCCAACTCTTTGTGACCCCGTGGACTGTAGCCTACCAGGCTCCTCCATCCATGTGATTTTCCAGGCAAGAGTACTGAAGTGGGCTGCCATTTTCTTCTCCAGGGGATCTTCCCGACCCAGGGATCGAACCCAGGTTTCCCACATTGTAGGCAGACGCTTTACCACCTGAGCCACCAGGGAAGTCCTTTTGGTAATATTAAGTATATTCATATTACCATGCAGAACCTTTTCATCCTGCAAAGCTGAAATTCTATATCCATTAAACAACAACTCCCTTACCTCCCCACCCCCTGATAACTACAATTCTACTTTTGTCTTTAGGAATTTAGGCGCCTCGCATAAAGCAGAATCACACAGTATTTTTCCTTTTGTGACTGGCTTATTTGACCTCGCATAATGTCCTTGAGGTGCATCCAGGTTGTAGCACACATCAGAATTTCCTTCCTTTTTCAAGCTGAATAATATTTCATTGCATGTACGTACCACATTTTGTTCATCCATTTATCCACCTTTGGACATCTGGGTTGCTTCCACCTATCATGAATAACGCTGATATGAACAGAAATCCACAAATATCTTCTCCTAGATATGTACCCAGTGGTAGAACTGCTAGGTTACGTGGTACTACTATTTTCAGTTTTTCTGAGGAACCAAAATACATTTCCCATAGNTCCACCTATCATGAATAACGCTGATATGAACAGAAATCCACAAATATCTTCTCTTAGATATGTACCCAGTGGTAGAACTGCTAGGTTACGTGGTACTTCTATTTTCAGTTTTTCTGAGGAATCAAAATACATTTCCCATAGAAGCTGTATCATCCTGCACTCCCAGTGCACCAGGGTTCCAATTTCTCCACATCCTCACCAACACTTGCTGTTTTCTGGGCTTTTGACATAGTAGCCATCATGATGGGTTTGAGGTATTCTTTTTCGTTTTAATGCCTCTCTATCCTGCCTACATCTTCTATAATGAATATATAAATACTTTAGGATTAAGGACAAAACTACAAAATGCAAACTGAAAAAGAAATCTTACGGGGAAGACAGGGTAATACATGAACATTAAGAAATGGATTTCTTTAAGACAGGCAAATTATTGACTTCTCTGAGGGGCTCAGCTCAAGACACCATTCCTGTATTCTTCAAGAGTATTACCACCTGGTCAGCTGTGGCTGCCACAATCCATGGGAGAAATGGTGTAATTCATGAGCAGTTAAATCAATGCCCCTAAGGCTGGGAGGGATTGGGGGCAGGAGGAGAAAGGGATGACCAAGGATGAGATGGCTGGATGGCATCACGGACTCGATGGATGTAAGTCTGAGTGAACTCCGGGAGTTGGTGATGGACAGGGAGGCCTGCCATGTTGCAATTCATGGGGTCACAAAGAATTGGACACAACTGAGCGACTGAACTGAACTGAAGCACTATGAGGAAAGCGCTCCCACATGCACAAAGACAAACAATGTATTAAGCAGTGGCCAGCTAATGTTGGTCTTGGAAATCCCCGGCACTTGGATAAACCCTTTCATCTTCCAGATCTTTCCTCCAAGTCTCAGGGCCCTTATCTCTGAGCTCTCCATTTGCTAATCATTGTGTATCTATTTTTTCCCCTTCCAGAGCCACAAAAAGTCTACTTTCCAAAGTCAAGTAAAGAGAAAACAAGCTCATACAGCATCCTCTCCCAAAGAAAAGAACCCTGCTCCTGCGTATACAGGTGCACAGAGAAGAAAAGCCCCCCAGAAACCACATAACCCCTGGTGTCTGGGTCACAGGGCCACACACACCTCACATTAGCAGTTAATTAGAGGGAACTTCTCACTTGAAAAGCTAAACTCTTCCAAGAGGGAAAGCACGCTTTCCACTGGACTTTATATCATTCTGCACACCTTGGGGGTGAGGTCACTTATCATGATTTATTCATTAAGAGAAAGGTGAAGGGACTAAAAACAAAATCCATCCAATTACATATTTATCTAACCTCCAGTTCCCAGAAGAGAAATTCTACTTTTCTTTGTGTGAGCATCTCCTGCTCCCCACTGCCCCCCTCCACCCTCCCCTCTTGCATGCTCCCTTTCTGCTCTGATTTGTTTCTGCTCAGCAAAATAGGGAGCATGTCAGCAGTGGCATAGAGAAGCCCAGAGGAGAAGAGATAAGATGAGCAGTTGGAGAGGAATAATCTTCAATTCTAGAAGCAGTTGTATTTAAATGTTTCAAAAAGAGGCTCAAGATCGCTGTCTGTTCTCCAGCCTTTGGGAACAGCCAACACCTAGAAAGCAGAGTCCAACTTGTGCTTCTTAACAAAGAATCCATACTCCACATCTGGATTCCTGGCATCACCCCCAAATCACATCTGCTCTCAGCCAAGCCCAGCACAAAACTGTGAAAGAAGCTGAACTTTGGAAATGCCCAGCACGATCCAGAGACAAAGAGGTGACCTGATGGCTCAGGGACAGCCACATCCTCACCCCCAGCATCCAATAAGACCCAACACAGGGACTTCCCTGGTGATCTAGCGGTTAAAAACCTATCTTGCAATGCAAGGGACACCAGTTCAATCCCTAGTCCGAGAAAATCTCACATGCCACAGAGAACTAAGCCCATGAACCTCAACTACTGAGCCTACACTCTAGAGCCCAGGAGATGCAACTACTGAGCCCACAGGCTGCAGCTACTCAAGCCTGTGTGCCTAGAGAAGCCGCTGCAATGAGAAGCCTGCAAACGACAGTGAAGAGTAGCACCCACTTGCTGCAGCTAGAGAAAACCCACAAGAAGCAATGAAGACCCACCACAGGCCAAAATAAATAAATAAGTAAATAAATCTTTAAAAAAAATTTTTTTAGTGCAAACTCTGGGGAACAGGACATGGGGAAACCTTACCACTTCTGAGTAAGAGGGACTAGAGAGTTACGAGAAAGAAAAAGAAGGTAGCCTGCATGGTAGCAATAGAAGTCAAGGGAATTCTACATCTTCTCAAGATCATTGCTGACACCTAAACCTAAACCAGCCCTGGGCCTTTCTGGACTGGACTGAATCCAAAATCCATCACCGACCAAGACGTGTTCTGTATGTCCCAGAAACACCCCAGAAGCAAAGAAGGGCTAGTGCAAGGAGAAAGACCTTCCCATTCAACGGTGGGTTTGTGCTCCCATGGAATTGTGACTTCAGAAGACCATGAACACCCCTGTCTCCTCTAAAGATGGGGGAGAGGGCTCCCAGCACTGGTGTCAAAGAGGAGGTAGGAACCTGGCCCCAAAGTACCTTTCTATACTTAGAACGTCACAATCCCACATGCTTCTGAACTTGAGAGATCAAGCCCTTACTTGCTGTCCACTAACCTGCAAACTTTAGTCTCTCTGCTCCTGGGCTTGGCAGGAAGCACTAGGGAAGAAGGGAAGTCAGGAAGAGGATGGAGAGCAGGAGAAAGAGGGAAGGGGAGGAACATGGACATTCCTGTTAATTACCTTTGAAAGGCCCAGAGTTAACCGGATCTGGTCCCCTGGAAAAGCCTAGTAGGGAGGCCAGTGAAGCAGCACAAAGAACACAAAGTAAATGAGATGTTTTAAATAATTTCTCTTTGGGCCATGTAAAGAAGCATTAGTCACACAGGTAATGAGATCTTATATGGAGATGATTCTGAGGCTCAGCTTGACGATGTTAAGTAGATCCATTCTGGACCCAGAGTGCCAATTACACTTCCAAACTGGCAATTAGACACAATGCCCCAAAGACAATCACCAAATAATGTTGCAAACAAAGCAAAGGCCATCTTCAGGCAGCCATTGTTTTGAAGCTGTCCTTCCATCCCCTGCCTGACTCATACAGCTCAAGAACAAGTGCTCATCATGAACTAATTCTTGTTACCCACCGGTCAGGGGAGACCAGGGTGGCGTAAAAAATTAAAATTCAGAAGTGACTCAAACATCGTTTGTCACTAAATCAAACCCATCTCTTTCACTCAGAGTTTCTCCATAGCTTCTAAGAAATTACCCTAAAGAACAGCAAACTCTATTTGTACCTATAGCATTCCCACACAGCTCCCCTCATGCTCACTCGAAAACCACTGTGGAAAGGACCCAACCAACATACATGTTTGCTTATATTTACACAACTCTTCCTTCCCTCAGGCAGGTTTGCAGGCAATTCAGAGACCAGACATGCGTGTACCCATGAAAAGATAACTGAATTTTTCCCTCCCCTCCTTCCAACAGACTGGATCTTATTTTTCTTCTGGCACCTATCTTGGTTCCTGGAACACAGGATGCACTTACTATGCAACAAAAGCAAAAACAACAATAATAACCATAAGATTTATCTGAGGACTGGGACTTCCCTGGCAATCTAGTGGTTGAGGTTCCATGCTCCCAGGGCAGGGGATGCAAGTTCAATCCCTGGTCGGGGAACTAAGATCTCACATGCCACGCAGTGCCACCAAATTTTAAAAAAAAAATTTATTTGAGGACCTACTGTGTGCCAGGCATCATGCTAAGGCCTTCATTTAGGCTGAAGAGGCTCAAGATAAATGTCTGTTCCAGGCTCTCCCCTTTGACAGTGGAACAACACAAAAAGCACATCTCCAGGAAAAAGCCCCTGACAGTATGAGCCTGGAGAAGGCGATGGCACCCACTCCAGCACTCTTGCCTGGAAAATCCCATGGACGGAGGAGCCTGGTAGGCTGCAATCAATGGGGCTGCTAAGAGTCAGACACAACTTCACTTTCACTTTTCACTTTCATGCATTGGAGAAGGAAATGGCAACCCACTCCAGTATTCTTGCCTGGAGAATCCCAGGGATGGGGGAGCCTGGTGGGCTGCTGTCCATGGGGTCGCACGGAGTCAGACACGACTGAAGCGACTTAGCAGCAGGAGCAGCAGCAGCAGCAGCAGTACGAGCCATAAGAAACTCGACAGCAGGGTGAGAAAAGGAGCTACTTCCAACAGCCCCTGCTGGAATTCTGGAGGAGTACCCCTGGAGGGCGGAGGAGCTCAGGGCCACCCATCTCTCCACACTCAGAGATCAGGTCTTGAGCCCAATCCTCTCACACTGCACCCTCTGTGAGAGGGTTTGGGAAGGCCCACCCGGGGTCTCTATGGAAAATCAGGCTGCAGTTTTGCGGCCCGCCGACTTCAAACAGTCCGGAGGGCCTGGCCAGCAGCTGGCTTCCCGGAGCTTCACCACAGAGCAGCCCCCGCTCCACCACGAGCCTCTAATTTTGCAAGAGGGTGGTTTGGCTGAGTTGCCATCCTGGACTTCGGAAAGTCTCACCCCTTGCAGCGGGACCCACTGGCACGAAGGAGAGCTTGTGGGCGACACTCGGACCACACCCCGCACATCTGCAGGACGCTGCCCTGGCCACCATGACCCAAGCCCAAACCAAGGGTGCTGTGGGTTCCCTGGGAGCAGACACGCTGACAATCAGCTTTAGCAGCAAGGGTCCAGACTGAACTGCAGCAAGGCGATGAGGCCTGAGCCGAGTTTTCTCGACCCGGTTGTCCTGGCACAGTGAACCTTCTTCTTCTCATCCCTTTCCACTGCTGAGGAAATGGGAATTTCCATATTTTAAAATAGCCCTGTCTTCAGAGAGGGACTGCCCAGAGACTGAGGAAGGGACAGGATACTTGCTTCTCAAAGCGTGGTCTGCCCAGCACCTGTGTCTCATGAGAAATGCAGAGTCTCAGGCCCCATCCTGGACCTTCTGAATCAGAATCTGCATCCCACTAGTTCTCCAGGTGATTCGTGTACATATTAAGGTGTGAGAAGCCCCGGGAGCAAATAGACCGATGCTCCCTCCGGCCTTTGGAGGAGGAGATCTGACACCCCAACTGCACAGTCTGGGAGCATTCTCTCCAGAGTGCACACCCTGCCTCCGAGGCTGGGCCCCCCAAGCATCCTTCTCCATGTGCCCAGGGTCAGCATTCCACCTGATGCATTTCAGGGACTTCCCTGCTGATCCAGTGGCTAAGACTCTGCGCTCCCATGCAAGGTGCCCAGGATCCATCTCTGGTCAGGGAAGTAGATCCCACAAGCTGCAGCTAAGAGTTCGCCTGCCACAATGAACAGCGAAGATCCCATGTGCTGCAACTAAGACCTGAAACAGCCAAATAAAGAAATTTTTTTTTTTAAGAAAAGAAGCATTTCATAAAAGAACACTCTCTTGATCTGCTCCCTATGCACAGAAAGGCTCTGGGAGGTCAGAGGTCCTGTGGGAGGCCAACCTTGCCTGACCTCCAGACAGGGCTTGCGGAGAAAAGGGTTCCCCGCAGGGCTCCAAGAGCTGTGGCATCACAGCACCAACATAGTCCCTCTCATGCGAACCACAGGGGCATCCCAGCAGGGGCACCACAGCTCTGATGTCCCAGGAAGATGGTGTTGGCTACTGTGATTCACAGGCTAGCACGGCCATTGCCACTGTGAGCAGGGATACCCGGCTGCCCACACTGGGAAGGAGGTCCTGGCACTGTAATCCAATGCCAACCTGACTGCTTCCACACCAGGCTCCTCTCGCCCTGGCCAGAGAGAGACCCAAAGCAAGAACTCCCTGTAGCAGCCACACAGAGGATGTCCCCATCCAGGAAAGAAGGCCCTAGTGATCCTTGCCCTGGGAGTTCTTCCTCCCCAAGGCCACACACTGGGGCAGCTCTTTAGGCCCCTGGGCATCCAGAAGCAGGGCCAGAACATGGTTCGCAGTCACTGGTACCCTCCTAGGAAAAGCTATAAAGTGGGGTCCCCTAGAGTACCTATCCCAAGGGGCTGTGCTCTGTGATGATCCCCAGCGTACAGATGAGGAGACTAAGGTAGAAAGCAGCAAAGTCCTCGCCCAAGGTCACAGGCTGACTCCGGGATGCTGCCCCGTGACCCTGACACCTAGGCTGAGCTGCTCAAAGTGAGTAAGGCCAAGGGCAGTTCACCCAATTCTTCTCCCGCAGAACTTCTCCCAACCTGTGATATGACTCTCCAAGGGCCCGCAGCTATGACAGCTATGTCAGAAAGTCAGCTATGTCCTGACTTTCCATTTTGTTTCACAAGGTAAATTCAAGGGCATGTGCTCCACAGAACACACTGGAGGAAATATGGCTCTGAGGACCATCAGGGTAGAGCTGGTCTGGGGAGAGGGCACCCTGGTGGGGAAACTGTCACAGCCTCAGGGGAACAGGTCTGTGAGCACTGGACTGGGGATAACAGGGGTGGAATTCATCCCTTCTCAAGGGACATTAGACAGCCATGCACGGCCACCAAGCCTTTCCCTTGCTCTAGGTCTGAAGCTCCTGGGGCCGCACGATGAGGCTCATCCACTCTCTTCCCCACCATCAAAGCCTAGCCAGACTGCCAAGCTCCCCCATTATCCACATCCATGTCCAGGGAGCCTTCCCGGGCTGCCCCTCCCCCACCTGCCAGACTTGCAACAGCCAAGAGTCACGAGTCCAAACCTCAGTCTGACCCCTAACTGGACGCTTACCCAAGGCCATTCGACTTCAGGGTCTAGAGGTCCCTTTGGGTTCAAAAGTTCTATCTGTTGTAGTTAGTGTCCTTCCAGGGTCAAAAGTTCAAGGACTTAAGGAGAAAATTTTAAACTCACCACCTTGTGAAGCCACGAGAGCTCCCACTGAGAGGCCTGCTAAGTGACAAGCACTCCCTAGGTGGTATATACCCAGTACTGTCCCTCCATATAAGAAACCTAGAAAGGAAGCCTCATCACGCTCTTCTTACAGGTGAAGACAAACAGCTTAACAGGGCTGCCGGGCACAGATGCCCAGGAAACAAGCGTGGGCTCTACGATTTGCACTCGGGTCTGTCTGACTGCAGTGTCTCTACAGAAGTGTGCATTTCCACAAGGAGAGCCAGGAACACGGAGAAAAAGCCCTTAGGACAAGGAAGGTCACCTGCAGCTCCCTGGCGCCTGGGACCTGAGCGCTTCTCCAAGGCCACCCCAAGTGAAGCCATCAAAGCGGAGCATCTGAAGGTCGTCCAGTGCCGCCAATCTCCAGGATGAGATGAGGCACCGGGGCCAATCTGGAATCAAGAATTCCGAGGCTCCGAAGCTCCAGCCCTGATTGGACGCGCCAGGCCAGACCCTGGGTAATCACCGAGCCGTAATGGGATCTGATGTTTATATTAGTCACGAGCCTGACAGAGAAAACGTGTTGTTTTCTCAGACACAGCCACGGAGACGATACCTCCATAATTCATTATGTGCAGACCAGACTTGATCAAACGCAAACTTCTACGAGGAGGATGGCTTGCACGGAGAACAAGGTGAGTCTATGCCTGGCCATGTGAGGCCCCTCCCAGCAAATCACACCACCGTAGGAAACTGGCCTCAGTTTCCCCAGGCATTTAAAGCAAAGCAACCTGTGGGCTGGAAGAAGAGCAGAAAGTGGAAACAAAGACACATAAATTCTCTGAGGCTGGAGAATTACAAAATGTGTCCTGAGCTAGAGACTTTACCCAGAGATCGCCAACTCCTTCTACCGTTCTCCACTGAGTCCCAGGGAAGGAAGAGGCACTGGCACTCACAGAATTCAATCCCAGATTTCACACAGCAGGACAGAGACCAGGGAGACTGAAGCCACTCCTTCAAGGTCACACCCTTACTGAGGCTGCCAGAGCACCTCCTTGTTCACTACAGTCTGTGGCTGGCTTCAACCTGGAAACGTCGCAGCCAAGTGAATGGAGGGCTCTGATGAAACCCATCAGAGAAAAAGACCATGATGTGAAAAAGTACAGCGAAGAATATAGTACCGGAATGACTGTGCCCAAGTTTCAAACAGCGAGAAAACAAGATTCTTTTTTGTCTTTTGTTCCCTAAAGAAACCCACGTGCCATTCTTATCAGAACAGTGAAGTCATTCACGATCTGAGATTCGGAGGTCAGAGGGACTGAGGATGAGATGCCTCTTGATGTACACCCAGTTTCGGGTTCCTTTGATCAAAAAACGATGGTATAGTCCCAGAGGCCAAATGCTGTGATTACAGAGCTCCAGCTGAAGCTTATTCCCCTAGAGATTCAGATGTGAAAAAGACCCTAGCTCCGGGTCAGACCATCTTGGGGCTAAATCAGGATAAGGGTGAACATATCTGAGGGCTGGTAGAATAGTGAGGAAAAGCAGCCTTGGTTTGCATGGTAAGCCCAGCACTAAAATAATTATTCCAAACTGAAGCCAAGTGCATTCTTCTGAACGGCATCTTGACAACTACTAAATACTTGGAAAGCAACAAGAATGAAGGACAAAAAAAAAAAAAAAAAACCCACACCAGAGAGAGACTGCAGTAAAAATACAAACCTCAAGGGTAGAAAGAAAAGTTTATAAAAGGCCTAAGTAACTATTGGACAAAATGAGATGGCTACACATACTTGTTTAATTTAGCAAATCAAGGGGCAGTGATTCTAGGCATGTTTTTAAAAAGGACTCTAAAGATAAAAAAGTAACCCTATCTCATTCTATACTGGCCTCGTATCTTCCCAACCAACTGCAAGCATCTCTCATTCCAGGCTGATTCTTTGTAGACACTTCCAGTTATGTCAACTTGGCATGCATTGGAGCTTCAAAATATAGCTTGATATAAAGGGATTATTCTTTTTTAATGATTGTTGCCAAAAAACTATTTTCTTGAGAAAACTTACAGAAGCTATGCTTGGTCATCATTTAGGAAAGAGACTCTTTGCTTGAAATATCCAATCAGCATTTCATCACAGGCACTGCGGTAGCACTGATGTACCTCCTAGAGTAAAAAGACTTCAGAAGCTGCGTTTAAAACACTGACATTTATTTTCACTCACTGAAAGAACGGTTCTCAGTATGATCAAGCCTGCCCAGTTCCTGAAAGATAAGGAGGTCATTTAAAAGTTCACTAAAATCAGTCTAGAAAACATTTGAGATTTGTACAACTCTTTTCTTCCCCCCAAGGGTAGTCACAGAATCTCCATGAAGGAAAAACATTCCCAGACTGAAGACTGCTGGGGAAGCAGAGGAAAGGGAATGTGTGAATAAGAAGACTCTATGAATAAGCGTGGGTTTCCCAGGTGGCTCAGTGGTAAAGAATCTTCCTGCAATTCAGGAGATGCGGGTTCTATCCCTGGGTTGGGAAGATCCCCTGGAGAAGGAAATGGCAACCCACTCCAGTATTCTTGCCTAAGAAATCCCATGGACAGGGGAGGCTGGCGGGCTACAGTCCATGGGGTCACCACAAGAGAGTCCGGACACAACTTAGCAACTAAATTGCAACAACATGAACAGGCGCCCAGTCAGGAGGGCTCGGCAAGGGGCCAGGACTGGGGAGGTCTCAGGGTTAGGATCTTGTATAACCTGCTGGCTTCTCTGGAATGTGGGTGGTCTTCCACCTTGACAAGTAAGGAGAAACCGCTATGGGCAAGAAGGTAACTCCAGAGAAAACCGGCTGGCTAACATCTGGAGGTCTCAGAAAAGTAGGAGGAGGGATCGGATGATGGCTTTTACTTTTCTCCCTTATTTCCAACACATCAGTATTTTCCAAAACACAAATGTGCTGCCACAAAACACAGCTGAGCCCCAGTCCGCGACGAGATGTATAATTAATGATCAGGAGAGAAAGAGAGAGCTTCCTTTCACCCTTGTGTGTAACCTACAGCCCCTCTATTACCTGCCCCCTCTCAGAAGCAATTAAGGAGGCTGCTACAAGTTGCTGTGCCCTGCGGAAGTTTGAGGGGTCCTCGAATAACTTTATTAGAAAAGACATGAGCATTCCCACCGAGACCTGCTTCTACCTTGCACCGTTTGCTGTCCGCTCTCTGATCCCCTCTCCCTCTGAACACGCTAGCACTGGTTAGACCCCCAGATTAAAACGTGGTCTAAACAGAAAGCAGCTCGGTCACTCTTTTTTTCCCAGTTCTTTTTTATCCTGCAGTTTTCTATGAAAAGCTGCCCCCCGCACCTTCAGCCAGTGCGGGGGGTGGGGGGGGGGTGGAGAGAAGACATCTCTAGGGACACGGCGCGACAGACCAGGCAGTCAGCCTAGCAACCGTGCATAAGGTGTAGTGAGCCTGGGTGCTGGTNGAAAAGCTGCCCCCCGCACCTTCAGCCAGTGCGGGGGGTGGGGGGGGGGTGGAGAGAAGACATCTCTAGGGACACGGCGCGACAGACCAGGCAGTCAGCCTAGCAACCGTGCATAAGGTGTAGTGAGCCTGGGTGCTGGTGGGCGTCTCTGCGCCAGGAATAGCCGACATCCAGCCACCTCAACAACGTCGGGGAGGAGGCTCGCGTGAGAACCGCGGCCTTGGCCGGCTCTCGGTGGTCCACCCCCCGCTCCAGTGCCACGCTGTCGGTGGCATTTTCGCGGACCTAAAGGCGGTGGCCTGGGGGCGAGAACACAGATGCCGAAGAACTTGGCGCGAGGGTCAGTTCCAGGAGAATATCTAAGAGTCACAAAGGGAGGGGATGTCAGGCTTGCCACCTCGCTACATTCCTAAAGCGGCAGCCTCCGCGGATCGCCTCTAAAAGTGGGATGCTACTCCCCAACTTTCTCTCGCCCCTCCAGGTGCCCCACGCCCTCTGGTCATGTTCCACCCTTGGGATTCCCTAGTTCCAAAAGAGGTCCTCCCTTGCCTGTCGGATTTTCCTTTTCTGATTCCACCTCCCCAACAGGTTTCTAAAGTGTGAGTTGACGTGCTCCCTCTCGCCCACCACAAGGAGCCCAGTCCAGGCAGGTGAGCCGCGCGGAAGGCTCACCCACGGCCCCCAGCTTGTTCGGTGCCCGCCCGGTCGGCTCTCCCTAACTCCGCACCACCGGCCCCGAGCGGCGCGCGTCCCCCGTCTCGGTCCCAGCCGCTGCCGCAAACAACCCTATAATAATTTAAAAGGTCGGGATGGGGCGTCCGCGTCCCGGAGCGCATCCGTTGGGGGCAATTCCTCACCCTCGGTGCGCCGGCCGCTGCCCCAGTTGGCGGGCGCCGGGAGAGCGAAGGGAAGGGAAGACGGCGAGGGGCAGGCAGGCAAGGATGGAGGGAGGCACGGCGCGCTGAGGAGCAAGGAGGTGGGCTGCAGGGGACGCCGAGAAGCGGCGGGGCTGGCGCAGGGAGGAGGCGCCCGGGGCGCGCGTTACCTTCGTTTTGCCCCCGCAGTGGCAGCAAACGGTCCACAGGTACTTGAGCGTCCTCCAGAGCAAGATGATGAAGAGGCCGCCGAAGAAAGTCACCATGGAGGAGGCCAGGAAAGCCCACCACATGCGCTGGCCCCGGCTGTCGCACGGCACCTCCATGGTCACCGGAATGATGAGCGCATCCATCTTGGGCTCGTGGACCGAGGACGAGGAGGAAGAGGAGGAGGAAGAAGAGGAGGAGGAGGACGCGTCTAGGCTGAGATGGTTCGCGTGGATATTGCTGCTCATTCTAAGACTGCTGCCGCCGCCGCCGCCGCCGCCGCCGCCGCCACCATTTGCCATAGCTAGCAACGGGCAGCCGGCGCAGGGGCTCGGGGGAGCTCCTCCCGCCGCCGGCACCACCCCGAACACCCATCAACAGCCATATTGCTGCTACTGCTGCCGGCGCGGAGCGCGAGAAGGGGGCGGGGAGGCGCCTGGGCTCGGGGCGCTGTGCGCGACCTGGCGGGGTGCGCGGAGATATATACAGCGGGCCGCCGCCGCCCGCCCGCCCT
>SJYW01008654.1:0-10150 GCA_006410735.1 Raphicerus campestris
GTCTCCTTCAATCCATGACAGTTGCTCATCTTTCCTTTTCTTTTATGACCTTGACACTTTTGATGAGTGCTGGTCAGTTTTTTTGTAAAATATACCTCAATTTGGTTTTATCTGATGTTTTCTCATGATTAGGTGGAGGTTTATGACAACAACACAGACGCGACGTATCTTTCTCAGTATATCATGTCAATGGCTTATGATGCCAGTATGTCTCATCACTGGTGATATTAGCCTACATCCTTTGGTTTAGAAGGTGTCTGCTGGGTTTTTCCACTCTGAAGCTACTGTTCCTTCCTTTGGAGTTCATAAACACCTTTTGGCAGCTGTGTTGAGACTGTGCTGATAACCTCATTTCTCCCCAAGCTGTCGTCCACTGATTTTAGCATCCATCCGTGGGTCAACACTTAACTCTTGTGGTTTTTACCTGATGGTGACATTTTGTTTCCCTCGTTCCATCTCCATTTGCTAACTGGACTTCCTCTCTTATTCCTTCTCACCTACTTACTTAACCAATATTTATTTAGTTATGTTTGCATAATGGACTTTAAAAAAAACAACTCTGATCTCTGTTTTGTACCATCATTTATGTTTTTGCTCAGATCTTCCCAATTTTGACCACTGGCAGCACCTTCTGCTGGCTCCTGTGTGTTTTTTAAGCATGCCCTCACCTTTCTCAAGCTTGTTCTTTTTTCTGGAATCACAGGATGTTTCAGTATTTTCCCTGCCCCAGCCCTAGAAGCACCCTCTTCTGCAAGGAGCCCTAGTTCCTTTCCCTGGAAAAAGGTGTTTCGAAACCAAGATCTAGGCACCAGATGTGCTCATTGTTCCTGGAATATAGTGTTCACTGTGTTTTAAAGGACCTAAAACTTTTAAATGTGAGTGAGGGCTACAAGGTGAAATTATCTTCTTAATACCATCTTAAATTTTCCCCTGAGACTAGTGAGCAGAGAGACCTGGAGCAAGGGAACTTTGGGAAAGGAAGGCACCAGCTAGGAAGGAAGCAAACAGGATGAGGAAGTAAGCTTTTAATAGGGTTGCGGGACCGTCAAGAACAGTCTCATGATGCTGAAGTCCACTAACATGACTTACATGCTTTTATCTTTCAGAAAACGGTATTTTGTCTCTGAGTTTACCCCCATTGATGGCAATATACCTTTCTCTATAAACGCCAGTGACAAAGGTAGGCACATTTGTACTTAAGTAAAAGGGTTGGCCCCGTTGGCAGGAGAGTGTTTGTTTCTTTAACGTTGATGCATCTCTCATGGGACCAGCACTGAGCCCGTGCTGGGGACATGACTATGATTGGGACAGGGTCCCTGTGTTTGCGGCACTGACAGCTGGAAACGGGTGGCAGATGGGGATCGCCTGGTTCATAATATCTGTAGAGTGATCCTGGCCTGGGGTGAGAGCAGGGGGCAGGAACAGTTGGAGGGAACTGCTTTGGCTGGAATGCTCAGAGCACTTGGCTTTTCCGAGGCTTCTGGGTGAGTACTGTCCCTCTCGGGGAGGGGCTGGTGGTCACTGTGGGCAGGTGAGCAGGGCCGCTTCTCCAGCAGACAGGTAGCTGAGCGGGGCAGGGGATGGTCTCATGCACGTCCCTGGGTGTCCCTGTGCAGCTGAGTCTCGCCACAGGCAGTGGTAGCTAACACTCTCCCTGTTTCGACTTTCAGGAATGGCTTGGCTCTTAACCCTCCCCCTCCCTTCCTCTCCTGCTCTTCTAGGGGGGCCAGCCTGCTGTGACCCGCTGGGTGCCGCCTTCGAGGCCCGTCTGCGGCAGCTCTTCGAACGGTGGGGCTCCTTCTGTGTGAGGCACCCCGGCTGTGTCGTGTTCTTCTCCGTGGCCTTCATTGCCGCCTGTTCCTCAGGCCTGGTGTTCATCCAGGTCACAACCGACCCGGTGGACCTCTGGTCGGCCCCCGGCAGCCAGGCGCGCCAGGAGAAGGAGTACTTCGACACACACTTTGGGCCCTTCTTCCGCACCGAGCAGCTCATCATCCGGGCCCCCCACACCCCGCCGCACACGTACGAGCCCTACCCCTCGGGAGCCGACGTGCCCTTCGGGCCACCCCTCGCCATAGATGTTCTGCACCAGGTAATCAGCTCTTGTTAGAAGCCACTTCCAGGGAACCCGGCACCAGGCCAGCTTTCAACCAGTTCACTTGATGTGGGTTTCGGGCAGACTGTGATGGTTCATCTAGTAAACCTTAATGATAAGACACTTTTCACTTACTTTCAAAAAAGTGATCAGTGTTGAACTTAATGAAAAATTTACTGTAGACCACTTTTGTATTTATTTCATACAGTAGGTCTTGCTTGAAACTGAGAAGAGCATGTCTCTATTGAAACAGAATGTATTTATTAATATATTCACCTTTGGAACTAATAATTTTTTTTCTGCTAGTAATTGAAAAGTAATACACCAGGACCCAAGGGGATAAAGCTTCTTGTGTTGTCCTAGAGACCTCGGAGGGGCTGCTGGATCACTGTGAACCCTCATCCCCCGCAACTGCAGGAATGACCTTGTCACTGCCTGAATGTGGGCTCCTGGCCTGCGTTTGGAATAAGATCCATGCCATGCTCCTACAGAATCCTTTAAATCTGCCCATCCTCCCTTCCCACACTTGCCCTGGAGAGCTGTCTGTAAATTAACTGCCTCCCACTTAATTCCTAATGAACAGTGGTACATTTGCATACTTTTTCTCTCAACATTGCTCTTGCCCTACAGAATGTCTGATAGCTTGAGAAAGCATCAGCATGTTCCCAAGAGTCTAACAGAACCTTTTGCACCCTGTGACCATTGCTTTCTCCCAGTTTGTTGCAAAAGGTGCACATGTTGTCATTTACCTCCTGCAGCATATTTGTATTCTCTACTAGAAAAAATGAGAATATATGTAAATAAGCATAGTATGGGGCAAGGTGGTGGTTGGTGGGGTTGGGAGGGTCTATCAGGAAGACCCAGCAGATGACCCCGGGCTCCCCTTCGTGGCCACTGTTGCTCCAGGTGGGAGGGCACATGTTGGTGTGTCCTGTGCTGGGATGTGGCCTGTCGTGGTGTCCCCTCCCCCTCTCTCTGAGTGCCCAGTTTGCTGATCCTCAGCAAAATTATAGTAAACTCAAAAATATTTTCATCTTCATTTATCTCAGTCTTCTCCCCTGTCTCAAGAAGGATTTTCCCCAAAGACTCTTTTATCTTCTAACCACTACCCCCCCGCCACTGCCCCAGAGCCGTAATAGTTAATCAGCATCTGAAGGAATCTGATGTATCTCTGGGTTTGTTTATTTTAAAATATCCTCTTTCAGAAACCAGAATTGAAAGAGACACATGTACCCCAATGTTCATTGCAGCATTGTTTATAATAGCCAGGACATGGAAACAACCTAGATGTCCATCAGCAGATGAATGGATAAGAAAGTTGTGGTACACATACACGATGGAGTATTACTCAGCCCTTAAAAAGAATACATTTGACTCAGTTCTAATGAGATGGATGAAACTGGAGCCGATTATACAGAGTGAAGTAAGCCAGAAAGAAAAACACCAATACAGTATACTGACACATATGTATGGAATTTAGAAAGATAGTAATGATGACCCTGTATGTGAGACAACAAAAGAGACACAGATGTATAAAACGGACTTTTGGCCTCTGTGGGAGAGGGAGAGGGTGGGATGATTTGGGAGAATGGCATTGAAACATGTATATTATCATGTAAGAAACGAAGCGCCAGTCTTATGTTCGATACAGGATACAGGATGCTTGGGGCTGGTGAACGGGGATGATCCAGAGAGATGATATGGGGTGGGAGGTGGGAGGGGTCTTCAGGATTGGGAGTTCGTGTACACCCGTGGCTGATTAATGTCAATGTATGGCAAAACCAATACAGTATTGTAAAGTAGAATAAAGTAAAAATATAATTTTAAAAATAATCTTCTTTCAGGTCCTTGACTTACAAACCGCCATCGAGAGCATAACTGCTTATTACAACAATGAGACTGTGACCCTGCGGGACATCTGCGTGGCGCCCCTCTCGCCATACAACCAGAACTGCACCATCCTGAGCGTGCTAAACTACTTCCAGAACAGCCACTCTGTGCTGGACCATCAAGTCGGGGACGACTTCTTCGTGTATGCGGATTACCACACGCACTTCCTCTACTGCGTCCGGTACGTGGCAGGAGTGGTCCTTCCTCGGTCCCTCCAGTAGGTGACAGCTGCCATGGCCACACACCGCTGTAATTGCTAGAGCCCCGGCAGGGAGCAACCAGCCGGACCCTCAGGGTGAAGCGACACTCGGCCTGGTGCTGGGTCAAGGCAGCGCCAGGTCCAGGCGATGCCATGGGAGAAGGAAGCGGGCGAGGATGGGCTTGCCCGGAAGTGCCAGTCCAGGTGCAGCAGAGCCTGCTCAGCGGAGGGGAGCAGAGGGAGCTGTGAGAGTTGGGGAAATGCTTTCCAAGTAGACGGGCAGCAGGTGCAAAGGCCCTGAGGTGGAGTGTTCACCATGTGTCATCGAGGTATCTCCCAGCCCCTGACTCCCTCCCAGCTGGATTACACCTAGTTGCATCTGCCATACCACCCGAACCATTTCTGAGCTGGTTTCGTGGTGCAAAGACAGAAGCCTCTAATGCCTTTTCTTTTCTTTCAAATATAAATTGATTTAACAACACTGACTTTTCAAAATATGCCGTGTTCCCTCACGGAGTGGGGGCCGGATTGCAGTTCAATTTAGATGGGAGAACGCTGAAGTTGCTTCTTGTCGGAGGCCTGTATGGCCGCACAACCAGCGTGTGGTTTGAGGTAGTCACAGAGAAGCCGAGCAGATGACCTGGGAGGTGACCTTTAGGCCTGCCCTGTGGCAGGAGGAGCGCTGGCTTCTCTATCCTCCCTGGACGCCCTGTCCCTTGGCCTGACGTGGCCCACAGAAAGTTGTTCAGCCACCCAGACAACCGCTCTGGCTGTTCGTTCCTTACAAAAGGAGAGAAATTGCTCCCCGTCACCTCTGAACATGCTGCTCAATTAACCACGTCTCCACAGTCAAGGACTCTGGCTTCTGGCCCCGTTCAGTGGCCTGAGGTTCCGTCTGTTCTTGTTCCTGGAGTGTGCTGACTCTAGGCGCTTGTGCTGTGTTTACGGTCTTCAGGTGGTCACCTCTATAAACACGAGCCTGTGAAGCAATAAGTGTAGCCCGTGTACCCCCAAACCAGCGTTCTCTGAAGGGCAGGTAGCAGAGGACAGCCAGGGGCAGTTCGGAAAAAAAAATGTTTAGTATTATATAACTTTAATATTTAAAGAAAAAAGTTATTTTACCAAATAAAACAGGATTTTGGCAGCAGGGGAGATGGGTATATTACCAAAGAGAGCGTGGTCCCCCCAGGTGTGGAGCACCACTGGGAGCACCCCTCTCCTGCAAGGCAGGCTCCGTGTGGTCATGGCCACGCCTGTGCATCTCCAGCTTTCAGCTCCCTCCACACCCTCCAGCTTTCTCTGGGCTTGTCCCCGGAGGGAGGCCCTGCAGGAGCCCGGCCGGCCCAGAACCACTCACAGGCCTCCTGCGTGCCCTGGTTAATACCCCAGCATCATCACCTACCACTTACGGGCTCCCCAGACTCTTCCTCACGTGACTCTGTGGATGTTAACTTCGCGATGCGCTCTCAAGCCCGCGATGGGGTGCCATAGCCCCACATGTGTGGGTGGACAGGACCCAGCTTCTGGCTGCAGCCTGTTCACCCCAAGCATTGACCTGACCTTCCACGGCCTGAGTCCGTCCCCTGCACTGAAGGGCAGTGGTTCCGATTATATATGAGGAGCTTCATGTGTGCCCAGAGTCCCGCTGACATCTGTCCTGAAACGCTGGTTCTCTGTCTGCCCTGCACTGCCTGTGTTCCCGCCTGGTCTCCGGTTCCTTCTCACTGGTTGTCTGTCTGCCTGCCCTGCACTGCTGGCATCGCTGCCCGGTCTCCAGACCTCTCTGCTTTGCCATCGAGTTATGTTTGCCAAACAGTTCTTGATCTCCCTTTCCTTTGATTGTTCCCAGGTGCCAACAGAATAAAAACCCCAACCACTGGTCCAGACGCTTACCCCTTCCCTCTGTTGCCTCCTTCTTCCTTCCCAGCCCCACCCCCTCTTTGGGAGGCCATCATGAGTACCCCATGCACAGACCCAGGACTTCCTGTGGTCCCTCAGGCCACTGTCTGTTCTCTTTTCTCCTCATGCTCTTTTCTTCTCTTCCTGCTCGTATGGTGCCTGGAAGCCTTCCCCTCCTCCTGTGCAGGTGAATTCCCCCTCCTCCTCGGAGACCGGGTCTGTACATAAAGTTCTCTTTATAGTGACAGCGTTCACCAGGTATTAGCAGCTTCCTCCTCTGTGCACCAGCTGAAGTCAGCCACATCTCACTGTATCTGCCTGCCTCTCTCTCAGAGCCTCTGAGCTCCCAAAAGCAAATACTGAACTGTATCATTCACCCAAGGGGATGCCAGGCCCACATTCTTAATCAGCCTCGTGACTGCTGTGTAAACGTCTGGGTCTCTGTGATGTGTTGAGGTTGTTCTAATTGGAATGTGTTCTCTGAATTCCTGGCAGGGCTCCTGCTTCCCTGAATGACACCAGTTTGCTCCACGATCCTTGCCTGGGGACGTTTGGTGGCCCAGTGTTCCCATGGCTTGTGCTTGGAGGCTATGATGGTAAGTGAGACAAGCTTTTACTCTTCTTACTGGATGAAGCAGTCTTGGTTCTGTCGTTAACAGTCAGGTGGTCACTATGAGGATTTCATCAGTCAAACACTCATTAAATACCCAATATACTGCATCCCAAATATCATATGTCCTTTGGCTTTCGGTTTTATTATGCATTTGGAAGGAGTGGTTTAAGCCATTTTTAGGTTACTTTCCAGGAAGCTGTCAACAGCTAAGGACGTTTTCCCAGAACAACATCACTGTTAAAATCCACATAATGTGATACTTGGTCTCAACATGCACATAATATGTTGCTCAGTCTCAAGTTCATGGGACCCTTGAAACTCATCAAGAGAGCCCCCAACGAGTCCATGGTCTTTGGGTTAAGAACCTCAGTAATGGAGGAGAGACATGTGAGATATAGGGGAAAAGAAAAGATGTTTTTTTTTTCCTTCTAAAACAGTTGGTTAAGGAGTCAGACACTTCCAGTGGGAGGAGTAGTGGGGCTTTGCTCAGATTGCTCCAGGTAGATGGGGTAAATAACTCACGTGGCAGTTTTGGCTTCTGAAGCCTAATTATAAGCAGCTCAACAGGTTTTTCTCCAGCCGGTTGAAGAGGCTAGATGTTCTTCTCATCCGGTGGGAAGGGAGAGAGTATGAGCTATAAAACAATCTTTAGATGGAGAAGGTATTTATAAGCAGGACACACAATGCNGCTGGGATGTGGCCTGTCGTGGTGTCCCCTCCCCCTCTCTCTGAGTGCCCAGTTTGCTGATCCTCAGCAAAATTATAGTAAACTCAAAAATATTTTCATCTTCATTTATCTCAGTCTTCTCCCCTGTCTCAAGAAGGATTTTCCCCAAAGACTCTTTTATCTTCTAACCACTACCCCCCCGCCACTGCCCCAGAGCCGTAATAGTTAATCAGCATCTGAAGGAATCTGATGTATCTCTGGGTTTGTTTATTTTAAAATATCCTCTTTCAGAAACCAGAATTGAAAGAGACACATGTACCCCAATGTTCATTGCAGCATTGTTTATAATAGCCAGGACATGGAAACAACCTAGATGTCCATCAGCAGATGAATGGATAAGAAAGTTGTGGTACACATACACGATGGAGTATTACTCAGCCCTTAAAAAGAATACATTTGACTCAGTTCTAATGAGATGGATGAAACTGGAGCCGATTATATAGAGTGAAGTAAGCCAGAAAGAAAAACACCAATACAGTATACTGACACATATGTATGGAATTTAGAAAGATAGTAATGATGACCCTGTATGTGAGACAACAAAAGAGACACAGATGTATAAAACGGACTTTTGGCCTCTGTGGGAGAGGGAGAGGGTGGGATGATTTGGGAGAATGGCATTGAAACATGTATATTATCATGTAAGAAACGAAGCGCCAGTCTTATGTTCGATACAGGATACAGGATGCTTGGGGCTGGTGAACGGGGATGATCCAGAGAGATGATATGGGGTGGGAGGTGGGAGGGGTCTTCAGGATTGGGAGTTCGTGTACACCCGTGGCTGATTGATGTCAATGTATGGCAAAACCAATACAGTATTGTAAAGTAGAATAAAGTAAAAATAAAATTTTAAAAATAATCTTCTTTCAGGTCCTTGACTTACAAACCGCCATCGAGAGCATAACTGCTTATTACAACAATGAGACTGTGACCCTGCGGGACATCTGCGTGGCGCCCCTCTCGCCATACAACCAGAACTGCACCATCCTGAGCGTGCTAAACTACTTCCAGAACAGCCACTCTGTGCTGGACCATCAAGTCGGGGACGACTTCTTCGTGTATGCGGATTACCACACGCACTTCCTCTACTGCGTCCGGTACGTGGCAGGAGTGGTCCTTCCTCGGTCCCTCCAGTAGGTGACAGCTGCCATGGCCACACACCGCTGTAATTGCTAGAGCCCCGGCAGGGAGCAACCAGCCGGACCCTCAGGGTGAAGCGACACTCGGCCTGGTGCTGGGTCAAGGCAGCGCCAGGTCCAGGCGATGCCATGGGAGAAGGAAGCGGGCGAGGATGGGCTTGCCCGGAAGTGCCAGTCCAGGTGCAGCAGAGCCTGCTCAGCGGAGGGGAGCAGAGGGAGCTGTGAGAGTTGGGGAAATGCTTTCCAAGTAGACGGGCAGCAGGTGCAAAGGCCCTGAGGTGGAGTGTTCACCATGTGTCATCGAGGTACCTCCCAGCCCCTGACTCCCTCCCAGCTGGATTACACCTAGTTGCATCTGCCATACCACCCGAACCATTTCTGAGCTGGTTTCGTGGTGCAAAGACAGAAGCCTCTAATGCCTTTTCTTTTCTTTCAAATATAAATTGATTTAACAACACTGACTTTTCAAAATATGCCGTGTTCCCTCACGGAGTGGGGGCCGGATTGCAGTTCAATTTAGATGGGAGAACGCTGAAGTTGCTTCTTGTCGGAGGCCTGTATGGCCGCACAACCAGCGTGTGGTTTGAGGTAGTCACAGAGAAGCCGAGCAGATGACCTGGGAGGTGACCTTTAGGCCTGCCCTGTGGCAGGAGGAGCGCTGGCTTCTCTACCCTCCCTGGACGCCCTGTCCCTTGGCCTGACGTGGCCCACAGAAAGTTGTTCAGCCACCCAGACAACCGCTCTGGCTGTTCGTTCCTTACAGAAGCAGAGAAATTGCTCCCCGTCACCTCTGAACATGCTGCTCAATTAACCACGTCTCCACAGTCGAGGACTCTGGCTTCTGGCCCCGTTCAGTGGCCTGAGGTTCCGTCTGTTCTTGTTCCCGGAGTGTGCTGACTCTAGGCGCTTGTGCTGTGTTTACGGTCTTCAGGTGGTCACCTCTATAAACACGAGCCTGTGAAGCAATAAGTGTAGCCCGTGTACCCCCAAACCAGCGTTCTCTGAAGGGCAGGTAGCAGAGGACAGCCAGGGGCAGTTCGGAAAAAAAAATGTTTAGTATTATATAACTTTAATATTTAAAGAAAAAAGTTATTTTACCAAATAAAACAGGATTTTGGCAGCAGGGGAGATGGATATATTACCAAAGAGAGCGCGGTCCCCTCAGGTGTGGAGCACCACTGGGAGCACCCCTCTCCTGCGAGGCAGGCTCCGTGTGGTCATGGCCACGCCTGTGCATCTCCAGCTTTCAGCTCCCTCCACACCCTCCAGCTTTCTCTGGGCTTGTCCCCGGAGGGAGGCCCTGCAGGAGCCCGGCCGGCCCAGAACCACTCACAGGCCTCCTGCGTGCCCTGGTTAATACCCCAGCATCATCACCTACCACTTACGGGCTCCCCAGACTCTTCCTCACGTGACTCTGTGGATGTTAACTTCGCGATGCGCTCTCAAGCCCGCGATGGGGTGCCATAGCCCCACATGTGTGGGTGGACAGGACCCAGCTTCTGGCTGCAGCCTGTTCACCCCAAGCATTGACCTGACCTTCCACGGCCTGAGTCCGTCCCCTGCACTGAAGGGCAGTGGTTCCGATTAT
>SJYW01008657.1:0-15090 GCA_006410735.1 Raphicerus campestris
AAAACTCTGAGGTTGTCAACACAGCACTTTCTCTCGTGGACTGCTTCTCGAAAGTGTACTTCGGCTCTGCCTATAACCATCCCTACAGTCCGCAGCAATGAAGGAAGGGGCGCCCACACGAATCCACGCTGCTCCTCTCCTACCAGGGGGGGGCCTGGCGCCTCGGCATCAGTGTGCTCGGCAGCTAGCACGTCGGAGTCGGTTCGTCCAGTCACGGCTTAGCGAGCTTCTGCCGTGCGCCACGGGGAATTCGGGACGAAGCACACAGCCTCTGCTTTCAGAGAACAAACAGTTCAGTTGGGAAAACAGATGAATAAACCAAATATAAAGAATATCAGTACACCAGGTTCCCGAACTGATAACCCCACGGCTCCTGTTAAGTAGTAAAACAGTGAAGGGGTAAGGAAAATCCTCTGAGGCACGATGCAGGTGAATCTTTTTTTTAATCACTGCATTTCCACTTCTTTTTTCTACTTACTTACTGCCTCCTCTTTTCACTAACTCCAGAAAACAGTGATGGAGTTTTAGATAGTTTACTGGCTAAGAGAATAATTTGGATTGGCAGATAATGACATAAAATATAGGCTAGCCAACATTTCCTTTAAGGATTCTTTCTTCCTCTCTCTCTCCTTGGATTAAGTGAGACCGCTGGAAAAGATAATCCTATAGAAATAAAGTGTCCTAGATTTGACTGCAATAGGCCCTCCCTCCAGAATTATAACTATTTCTTAGGAATTATACCCCTAATTTTTTTAAAGTATTCTCAAGGGTAAGTATCCATCTTCAACAGAAATAGCTAAGTTACTGAAAAATACCAGGACTGAAAACTTCATTACAGAGGAATTTAAACGATGATGATCAAAACAGGATGAGGAAGGCTGAATTTTGCAGGTACATTTTTGAAAGCCTCAATAATATTCTGTATTTTCTGAAATAAAGGAATACTACTAAAAAGAAAGTATACTGTATCATTCATAAGTTGAGTACTAATGGTGTGTATGACACATTTTCCACGTAGCCATTCTTCTTTTTTAACAGTCTATCAGGATCTCCCTTCTCCCCAAATCTTAATGAGATGATTACAAACACTCTGCTTTGCTATAGAGAAAATGCACACTAGAAGTACGTTTCATCATTCTTTTGTTTTCTTTTTAATATTTTATCTTATACTGGAGTCTAGCTGGTTAAAAATACTGTGATGGCTTCAGACAGCTGTTCTTATTCTGGGTCTGCTGCTTCACCNGACTAATTGGAAAAGACTCTGATGCTGGGAGGGATTGGGGGCAGGAGGAGAAGGGGCCGACAGAGGATGAGATGGCCGGATGGCATCACTGACTTGATGGACGTGAGTCTGAGTGAACTCCAGGAGTTGGTGATGGACAGGGAGGCCTGGCGTGCTGCGATTCATTGGTTTGCAAAGAGTCGGACACGACTGAGCGACTGAACTGAACTGAACTGAGTGGGTTGGATCCTCAAGTGAACACAGCAGACAAGGGACCTGCTGTTTTGTTTTCTTTTTTCATTCCCTTTTAAAATTTTTCAAAATATTATTTCTGCTCTTTCTATACAATTTTGATTCTCAGTGATCAGATATTTTAGTACATGAGACAGTTTTACTCCTAAACTAAGCCAGAAAATGTACTTGTATAGCAAATATTCACTTCTGTGACTTGTCTTGGAAATTAAAATTCCCATTTCCAAGAGAATTTGTACAGAAACATATGCTGTAAGGTCTTTAAAAATAAGTTAGCAACTTTAAAAACAAAACAATCAATCTGCAATTATTAGAAATCCTACTCCAGCCAATCGTGTATTTAAAATGAAACACATGTATTCCTGAAGATGGCTTTTTCAACCAGCATCAGATCACCAAAATATGACCTTCTCATTATCCACCTACGAGTCCGTTTATTTGAGCACCACTGCCCATGGGGTCGCCGGGGCGCCCGCGGGCCCTGCGTCTGCCTGTGAGCCTCGAGCACTGCCTTCATCTAGAGGCCTGCGCTTCCCCGCACAGCGACAGCGTCATCGCAGTCCGAGTGCGCAGCTCATCAGGCTAGAGAACTCCTCGTGCTTTCCCTGTTGACCCAGCTAGTCCTTCCTCTTCTAGAAAACCTCTTTCCCTGGTTCTGCAGGACTCTCTTGCATGGACTAGCCTGGTCCGTAGAAGCTATGCCGCACGACTGCTCGCTGGCGCACCTGTGAGCATGTGAAGCCAGGCAGCTCCTCATGCGGGGCTGTTTGCAAGGCAAAGGTTCAGCACTCACCCTCTGGATGCCAGCGGAGCTTCCCATCTGCCAGGACAAGCCTCGCCCAAGCACAGCTGAGCCTGCCTCATGTGTGCCCCTGTGCTTGGGAGTGGAGGTGAGGGGGAAGCGGGAAGCGAGCACAACTCCCAGCTGCTTTCTGCAACATGCAGTGCGTGGACCTCAGACTTAAGATTCTTATATGAAAACTCAGCCTCTGAACTCTGTATCCCCTAACTCAATTTACTTTCTCCTCTAGCTCTCTTACATACTGCAGAAAATACTAACTTTGCTTCTGCTGAACTCAACCTGTGTTAAGGTGAAGACAGGGAATAAGTCAAGAAAAAATGATGTCAGAATGGAAATATGCATTTTGAACAAACAGTATAGAATAAACGAAGTCCCCCAAAGCAGAAGGTCAAAAATGACCAAAATGTCAGCAGCACCCAGCAGTCAGACCAGCGCAGATGGCGTTTCAGTCCACGTGGAGTCTACATCTACCGAGGCCAGGGACGAGAAGTCTCACATGAACTCACAGATCTCTCTGCCCACCTGACTTGCAGAATGTGACTGGCAGCTCCTAACCTAGCACTTCTGCACTTGGCTACTTTCTCAGCCTGCAATGCCCACTGTTCACACAGTTCATTCCTTCATTTTCTTTAAGTCTTAGCTCAAATTTCCCCCTAAAGATCTACCCTGATATTTAATTCTGTATACTCCCAGCTCATACATACACTATCAGTCCCTTCAAACTGCAACATTTCTTTTTTTCAAAGTCGTTCTTAACCTTCTAAGACAGGATTCTAAGTCTTTATTATGCTTGTTATTTCCTACCTCCCTTTGCAAGAATGTAAGGTCTATGAGGGCAAGAATCTTTGCTTTGTTTACTGATATATTCTAAGCACCTAGAACACAGCTGCAGAAATAAAAAGGCCTAATGTTCACATCAACAGCCCTGCTCTGCAGAATGAAGGACACAGACAATAGAGAATTCATTTCCTGTCTCACCAAACCAAAAACAGGATCCCTTTGGAAACCACAGACACTTTAGCACATTCACGGTATTACAAGAATGCTGCTTCTTATTCAGAAAATCTATTCTGAGAGGAAGAGAGCAGAACTCTTCTCTTACAGACAAGGGCACTGTCTGACCCCACCATGCCTTCAGCTAGTGAACCTGAATCCCCCACAGCAACAATGCCTAAGGCTCTGTGCCAGGAAGTCCAAAGCCACGTTTCTCCTTCCATTTACCTGAAACGACTTGAGCCTAAAGTCACGAAAGTCATCTAGTAGCTGAGGCATGAGCCCAAACCCAGGGACCTACTGCCATCTGACTGGCGTTTCGGCACATACTTTCTAATACCGCTCCATTATAGCTTATGAATGCCCATCTAGAAGGGGCAGAAAGGACACAGGTATTAAGACCTGAAAAAAAATTATTTAAAAGATGCGCTTTAGTTAACGACTTTCAAAACTGTATGACGACATGAAGAAACAGAGATTTCATTGTTAGGAGCTAAAAAAAAAACACACAGAAAAGAGACGCTATGAAGTATATTTCTGTGTCAAAGTCAACTGCTACATCACATCTCTATTTCCAAAACAAACCTCCGATGATCCTACATCACCTTTCAAGACAAAAAGAGCCATTCCTCAAAGACCCCTGCCTCCTGTAGGGGGACGCATAGCCAGAGGCGCAGCTTCTCTCCCACAAGCTCCTCCTGCGGCCCCAGGCCCGCAGCCCACCAGGCTCCTCTGTCCACGCAATTCCCCAGGCCAGAACACTGGAGGGGCTGACTCGCCCTCCTCCAGGGGAGCTTCCCAACCCAGGAATCAACCCAGGGCTTTCACACTGCGGGCAGATTCTTTACCGTCTGAGCCACCAGGGAAGACCAAATAAACACAGAAAGAGAGGATATGGAGCATAATTTTTGCATCACAGGCAAGTGCTACGTCATATTTCTATTTCCAAAAGAAACTTCCTATGATCCTACATCACTTTGTAAGATAAAAAGAGCCATTTCCCAAAGATCCCTCCCCTCTCTAGCCCCAGATGCAGCCTCTCTCTCACATGCTCCTCCATTTATTGTATGTGAGGGCCAACCAGCCTGTAGACAATTCAATTAATCTTACAAGTGACATACCAAAAAACCCAACAACAACAACAACAAAAAAAAACAGATGTGGCATTAAGATTTACAAAGTTACTGAAACTTTTTAACAAGTAAAACGCATCTTTACTTAGCTACACCAGAATGAGGAATAAAGGGGTTTACATATGTTCCAATTCTAAACCTATCAATCAAACCCATGTTATTCCTTTGGGAGCTTATTTACATGCATATTTATCAGCCTCACATGCTAATTCCCTGCTGTTTTACGCCTGCGAGGCATGTTTATGAGTCATAATTGTTGATCTCATTTGATGTATTTCGCTGAAGGAAGACATTACTCACTTATGTGGCCTAATGTCAATGAGTTACGATGACCTGTTCTTCCAAATGTAACTTGGTCTTTAATTTTTATTAGGACGTAACTTATTGTACAGGGAAGGAAGTGCACTAAAAGAATTAATGTTTTATACAAAGCCTTTAGTCACTCATCTCATTCAGGCCCATCCTGGCCCTCCTGTCCACTGTGCACTGAGGCTGTGCCACCTGAGCCACTCAGTCAGCCCTTATTTCCCACACTCTTGCCCTGAGCTGTAACTTTTCTGGTCTGTCACTTGGACTCTCAGGACCCTCTTCCAGTCCATACAAAAGTTGTTTTTATTCATTCGCACTATTGTCATATTCTTTTACTATCATTGTTTTTCTCCCTCTCACTCAAGATTCAATGATCTTTTTTTTTTAAGTCTGTACTTCTTGACCTGCCAAGCTATTTTCTTCCATGCTTGTAAAATGTTACTGCAAGCAGGAAGTCTTCCTAAAATAGGTAAATTAAGTGATGAGTAATTATTTGGGGGGCTTCCCTGGTGGCTCAGATGGTAAAGAGTCTGCCTGCAATGCAGGAGACCCGGGTTCGATCCCTGGGTCAGGAAGATCTTCTGGAGAAGGAAATGGCAACCCACTCCAGTATTCTTGCCTGGAAAATCTCATGGATGGAGCCTGGTAGGCTACAGTCCATGGGGTCGCAAAGAGTCAGACACGACCGAGCGACTTCACTTCAATTATTTCTATATTCATCTAAACCATTAGAAATATTAAGCATCCACTGGTGATTTCGTAACATTACTAATTAAAAAAAAAGTGAAAACTCTATGCAACAAAGTGCAGAATTTAATGGCGGAATGAAGGCACGGCGGGCACTGAGAACGGTACTGAGGAAGGCAACGCACGTGCTGCGGGGCCGTGGTCGTGAACTGCTGCTGCAACGAGGTGCCCTACGGCAACGGGACGCGAACCCGACGACTAAGGCGCATTCAAGATATCACAAGGCTCTAGAAACAACANTTAAAAAAAAGTGAAAACTCTATGCAACAAAGTGCAGAATTTAATGGCGGAATGAAGGCACGGCGGGCACTGAGAACGCTACGGAGGAAGGCAACGCACGTGCTGCAGGGCCGTGGTCGGAAACTGCTGCTGCAACGAGGTGCCCTACGGCAACGGGACGCGAACCCGACGACTAAGGCGCATTCAAGATATCACAAGGCTCTAGAAACAACAGCTTCTACCCTATAATGAGAAAGCTAATGCAAAAGTAAAGTAGATTTTGTCACGTTGGCTTGCGTAAGGAAAATAGTATATGCTTCTCCATGGGCAGCAGGACTCGAGGGAGAGCAAGAACGCACGAAGCCCACCACCCACACTCTCCCACAGGTGCCCTAGACTAAAGTGCAGCCCAGAAGATGAACTGCTAGAAGACAGGCATGCTCGGCACACAGACAAACCCTGCCCAGCAGGCATTCGGTCTACTCTTGCCCAATCTATAGCTGGAGAATACAAATTACAAAGAACTCTACTCTTGAAGAGCATTAGAACATGTTTTATAGCACATAATTTGTTAAAACTTTAGAATGCAATGGAAGGTTATCAGTATTGATATTCTTCTGCTCAAATAATTTAAGTCTGGCTAACCACAGAAGCTAAAAAGACAGGTTTTACAGGAAGAATCGTTAAGTCTAAAAAAACTAAACAAAACTCGCTCAGTCATGTTCAACTCTTTGTGAGCCCGAGGACTGTAGCCCACGAGGCTCCTCCGTCCATGGGATTCTCCAGGCAAGAATACTGGAGTGGGCTGTCATTTCCTTCTCGAGTGGGCGGTCATTTCCTTCTCCAAACCTGGAAGCTAAAAACCCAGGTTTTGGACAAAGAACCCTACGTCTAAAAAAACTAAACTACATAGCTTTTCCCATTTCTTAACATTTGCCACAGACCTGAGAAAAGAAGACAAATAACAGCACCATGCAGACAGCATTTTTTAAACCAGAATAAGGTAATATCCGGAACATGTAGTCACAATACCATGGAATTTGCAATGCACCTTCAGTGCATTAGAAGCTACATGTGTTAACAGAACTTAATGGATTTCCTTTCTACCACAGAAATAAAGCCAATGAAACTATATTTTCTGCAGTAGGAGGTCAGAATGTAAGTAAAGTTGCCACATAAAGCAAGTATTTACTCTTCAAAGTACTATAAACACATAATGACCTATACTAACAGGACACACTAAATCATGATGCTAATTGCAGAATATTCTAAATTTTTCAATATACATATCATTATGTAATTGGAAGAATATTACAATTTAACACTAATCCATATTACAATTTGACACTAGACCACTCAGGTATGACCTAAATAAAATCCCTTACAATAATACACAGGAAGTGAGAAATAGATTTACGGATTAGATCTGATGGAGTGCCTGATGAACTATGGACGGAGGTTCTGGACACTGTACACAAGACAGGGATCAAGACCATCCCGAAGAAAAAGAAATGCAAAAACACAAAACTGCTGTCTGAGGAGGCCTTACAAATAGCTGTGAAAAGAAGAGAAGCAAAAAGCAAAGGAGAAAAGGGAAGATACACCCATGTGAATGCAGAGTTCCAAAGAAGAGTAAGGAGAGATAAGAAAGCCTTCCTCAATCATCAGTGCAAAGAAATAGAAGAAAACAGTACAATGGGAAAAAAGGCAATTAAACTCCAATTAAATTTACATTAAGAACTTTACAAAAAAAAAAGAAGATCAGAGATGCCAAGGGAGCATTTCATGCAAAGATAGCCTTAATAAAGGAGAGAGATGGTATGGACCTAACAGAAGCAAAAGATATTAAGAAGAGGTAGCAAAAATATACAGAACTGTACAAAAAAGATCTTCACAACCCAGATAATCACGATGCTGTGATTACTCATCTAGAGCCAGACATGCTGGATTGCAAAGCCAAGTGGGCCTTAGAAAGCATCACTATGAACAAAGCTAGTGGAGGTATTGGAATTTCAGTTGAGCTGTTTCAAATCCTAAAGGATATGCTGTGCAAGTGCTGCACTTAATATGCCAGCAAATTTGGAAAACTTAGCAGTGGCCACAGGACTGGAAAAGGTCAGTTTCCATTCCAGTCACTAAGAAAGTCAATGCCATAAAATGCTCAAACTACTGAACAAGTGCACTCATCTCACACGCTAGTACAATAAAGCTCAAATTTCTCCAAGACAGGCTTCAACAGTACATGAACAATGAACTTCAAGATGTTAAAGCTGGTTTTAGAAAACGCAGTGCAACTAGAGATCAAATTGCTGACACCCACTGGATCCAGAGAAGAGTTCCAGAAAAGCATCTACTTCTGCTTTACTGACTATGCCAAAGCCTTTAACTGTGTGGATCACAATAAACTGTGAAAAATTCTAAAAGAGATGGGAATACCAGACCACCCGACCTGCCTCTTGAGAAACCTATATGCAGGTCAGGAAGCAACAGTTAGAACTGGACATGGAACAACAGACTGGTTCCAAACAGGAAAAGGAGGACGTCAAGGCTGTATATTGTCACCCTGCTTATTCAACTTATATGCAGAGTACATCATGAGAAACACTGGGCTTGATGAAGCACAAACTGTAATGAAGATTGCCGGAAGGAATATCAATAACCTCAGATATGCAGATGACACCACCCTTATGGCAGAACGTGAAGAACTAAAACCTCTTGATGAAAGTGAAAGAGGAGAGTGAAAAAGTTGGCTTAAAGCTCAACATTCAGAAAACAAAGATCATGGCATCCGGTCCCATCAATTCATGGCAAACAGATGGGGAAACAGTGACAGACTTTCTTTTCTGGGGCTCCAAAATCACTGCAGATGGTAACTGCAGCCAAGAAAATGAAAAGACGCCTAGTCTTTGGAGAAGGAAACGGCAACCCACTCCAGTATCCTTGCCTGTAAAACTCCATGGACTGAGGAGACTGGTATGCTACAGTCCATGGGGTCGGACACGACTGAGCTACTTCACTTTCACTTTCACTTGACTCCTTGGAAGGAAAGAAATCACCAACCTAAACAGCATATTAAAAAGCAGAGATATTACTTTTCCAACAAAGGTCTCTTTAGTCAAGGCTATGGTTTTTCCAGTAGTCATGTATGGATGCGAGAGCTGGACTATAAAGAAGACTGAATGTCGAAGAATAGATGCTTTTGAACTGTGGTGTTGGAGAAGACTCTTGAGAGTCCCTTGGACTGCAAGGAGGTCCAACCAGTCCATCCTAAAGGCGATCAACTCTGAATATTCATTGGAAGGACTGATGCTGAAGCTGAAACTCCCAATACTTTGGTCACCTGATGCGAAGAGCTGACTCATTTGAAAAGACCCTGATGCTGGGAAAGATTGAAGGCAGGAGGAGAAGGGGACAACAGAGGATGAGATGGTTGGATGTCATCACCGACTCACTGGGCATGAGTTTTGGTAAATTACGGGAGTTGGTGATGGACAGGGAGGCCTGGCATGCTGCGATGCATGGGTTTGCAAAGAGTTGGACACAACTGAGCGACTGAACTGAACACTAATCCAGTATGTCATTCAATACACTGGAGTTCTATGAAGGAGATCTTTCCCTGGACACTTTCTCGGGGTCTTACACAAGTGAAGGCTTGTGTAAGGAAGCAGGCTTTCCTGCTGCCCTCACTGAACCCAGGACAGATCCTTCACGCACTGCTCACCCTCACCTCATCTTCGTTTTTCTCCTCAGCCCTTACCACTACAAAACATGATCTATGTTTTATACATTAATCTTACTTATTGTGTTTCACTAAAATCACCAGTTTCTTGAGTGTGTAAGCTTTATTCATCGCAGTGTTTCCAGCTTCTACAGTAGAGCAAAAAAATCGAACAGTCACTCAACAAAGCAATACCCAAAGAAGCCATCAGTTCAGTTCAGTCGCTGACTCATCTCCGACTCTTTGCAACCCCGTGAATCGCAGCACGCCAGGCCTTCCTGTCCATCACCAACTTCTGGAGTTCACCCAGACTCATGTCCATCAAGTCAGTGATGCCATCCAGCCATCTCATCCTCTGTTGTCCCCTTCTCCTCTGGCCCCCAATTCCTCCCAGCATCAGAGTGTTTTCTAATGAGTCAACTCTTCCCATGAGGTGGCCAAAGTATTGGAGTTTCAGCTTCCGCATCAGTCCTTCCAATAAACACCCAGGACTGATCTCCTTTAGGATGGACTGGTTGATCTCCTTGCAGTCCAAGGGACTCTCAAGAGTCTTCTCCAACACCACAGTTCAAAAGCATCAATTCTTCGACACTCAGCTTTCTTCACAGTCCCAACTCTCACATCCACACATGACCACAGGAAAAACCATAACCTTGACTAGATGGAACTTTGTTGGCAAAGTAATATCCTGCTTTTGAATATGCTATCTAGGTTGGGCATAACTTTCCTTTNCAACTCTCACATCCACACATGACCACAGGAAAAACCATAACCTTGACTAGATGGAACTTTGTTGGCAAAGTAATATCCTGCTTTTGAATATGCTATCTAGGTTGGGCATAACTTTCCTTTGAAGGAGTAAGCATCTGTTAATTTCATGGCTGCAGTCACCATCTGCAGTGGTTTTGGAGCCCCCCAAAATAAAGTCTGACACTGTTTCCACGGTTTCCCCATCTATTTCCCATGAAGTGATGGGACCGGATGCCATGATCTTCGTTTTTTGAATGTTGAGCTTTAAGCCAACTTTTTCACTCTCCTCTTTCACTTTCATCAAGAGGCTTTTTAGTTCCTCTTCACTTTCTGCCATAAGGGTGGTGTCATCAGCACATCTGAGGTTATTGATATTTTTCCCGGCAATCAGTGAACAGTAAAGCTTACAGTGAATGAGGACACCTGAGGCAGAGATGTGTTCTTACATCACCAACCAAACCAGGACACTTAAGAATGAGAGCAGGGAAGATCTGACAGCTCCGCTAAATTCTAAACAGTGATGTCATCACAAGACGTGTGGCTAGAGTTACCTGAGCAGCTTATTCTGCCCAACTCAGTCACTGTAGATGGGATCATCAGTCACTGAAATAGAATTGAAAGGAAAAAAGTCAACAAATACTAATGCTGTAACAAGCTACAGTTTTGACCTCAATCCACAACAGTTGTTTCACTTAAAACACACAGAATAAAAGCTAACAACACTGGTTAACATTCCTGAGTGTCAATGCCTTGAAAGTATGTTTGAATTACCAGAGATTAAGTAAAAGAATAATTATCGACGTTGACCAATTTAAAAGTTATAGAATGTGTGATTTTTATAGAGGATTAAATGAGAGCATATGAAACACAGAAACAGAGATGTGAATCGACACCATAAACACTGCCTGGATATCTGAACACTCACTCTTTATATATTTACCTGTAGTTTTAAAAGTCAGCATGTGTATTTTTATATATAAAAGTATAAAACACTGAATTCTGGTACATTCCTAGCAAATGGTAGCAAGTAGAGTTTTGAACTTTTCTTGTACTGACAATGAATACAATTTGGAAGGGCCTCTGTGGCTCATCGTTCAGAAAACAAAAATCATGGCATCCGGTCACATCACTTCATGGGAAAAAGATGGGGAAACAGTGGAAACAGTGTCAGAGTTTATTTTGGGGGGGCTCCAAAATCACTGCAGATGGTGACTGCAGCCATGAAATTAAAAGATGTTTATTCCTTGGAAGGAAAGTTATGACCAACCTACACAGCATATTCAAAAGCAAAGCAGGACATTACTTTGCCAACAAAGGTCCATCTAGTCAAGGCTATGGTTTTTCCTGTGGTCATGTATGGATGTGAGAGTTGGACTGTGAAGAAAGTTGAGCACAGAAGAATTAATGCTTTTGAACTGTGGTGTTGGAGAAGACTCTTGAGAGTCCCTTGGACTGCAAGGAGATCCAACCAGTCCATCCTAAAGGAGATCAGTCCTGGGTGTTCTTTTGAAAGAATCATGTTAAAGCTGAAGCTCCAGTACTTTGGCCACCTCATGGGAAGAGCTGACTCATTGGAAAAGACTTTAATGCTGGGAGGGATTGGGGGCAGGAGGAGAAGGGGACGACCGAGGATGAGATGGCTGGATGGCATCACTGACTCAATGGACACGAGTCTGAGTGAACTCCAGGAGTTGGGGATGAACAGGGAGGCCTGGCGTGCTGCGATTCATGGGGTCAAAAAGAGTTAAACACGACTGAGCAACTGAGCTGAACTGTGGCTCATCACATAATTTTCTTCTTCTCTCCTCCATTTCGATAACATGTGTTCTAGCCATGAGTCACTAAATCCATTCGATGAGAATTTAGCTTACTTTCAGGTGGAAATGTCTACTGATGGACAGGTTTGTGGATTTTTCTACTGACTAGAAGCTATATTTTTTTATTCACAAAGTATACAAGTCACAGCTTTTGTAGAGCAAAACACAGGCACTGGGTAACCTGCTCTTGTAATTGAACCTCACCTCACTCTCCTAGAAAGACGCTGCTCTCAGCCGTTCATGACACATGCGGAACAGACAGAGGCACGCATCTCACAAGGGCAAGAACTCACAAGAACGTCACTTTTACACCAGGCGTAATTTCCAAACAGGATGTCACCTGGTTAAAGAACGTACCTAACAATGGTGAAGAGACAGGACATTAAGAGATAAGAAGAGCGACTTTACTTACAGTAAAGTGCACACAGGCAGAGTCAATAGCCAATGGGTAAAAACTGCTGCTCTCCTTTAGTTTTTAGGAATGCAGTATAGACTGAGTTACATTAGCAAATGGTTTCCTGGAACACTAACTATTCATCAAAACAAATTTCTGAGTTACAACACTCACTGCGTTAAAAAGCCCTGTCATAATCTGAGTTTATGTATGTTTGCTGGAGGACAAGTTTCATCAGATCTTTGTTCTCCTTCAGGCTAAACAGGGAAACCATATACTACTTCCTATTTCATTCATTTAAAAAGTGAAGAACGTCTCAGTTAATTTGGGCTGCTAAAACAAAAATACCACAGACCTGGTGGCTTCAACAGTAAATACTGTCTTCACATGGTATTAAGAGAGGGAGAAAGCTCCCAGGGGTCCCTCTGACAAGGGTACTAATCTCATGGATGGAGGAGCCTAGTAGACTGCGGTCCATGGGGTAGCGAAGAGTCGGACACGACTGAGCGAGTTCCTTTTCACCTTCCTGCATTGGAGAAGGAAACGGCAATCCACTCCAGTGTTCTTGCCTGGAGAATCCCAGGGACAGGGGAGCCTGGTGGGCTGCCGTCTACGGGGTCGCACAGAGTCCGACACGACTGAAGTGACTTAGCAGCAGCAATCCCATTCAAAAGGGCTCCACCCTCATAACCTAATCATGTCCCAAAGGCCACACATACTAAGACCACCACATTGGGGGTTCCGATTTCAATATATAATTTTTTTAAGAGCACAGTGTCTGTAAGAGTGAACATTTCAAAATTTATTATAATAAGTTCCTCTGTCCTATGGACAACAATCCATTATCCACTGGGGAGAAAGAAGCTGAAAGGTCTGTGAAAGAAATGAAGACCAGCACAGAGTAAACAGAACTCAAAGAACTATTTCAGTCTTTAGAAGGCACGCTTAGACCCTCAGATGTATGAGACTCTGACAGTGAACCAACTATTCATAGTTTCATCTATTGTGATGCATTGTTGACAGAGAAAGTAAAGATCCACAGAGAATAGGAAAAACATCACAGGATTTCAAAAACAGAAAATAAATTAACCAAGAAGGTTAACTGAAAAGAACAATTTAGACTTCTGATAAATACTGCCAAACTGGCTGCCATTCTGTAAAACGCCCATCTCGCTAGGCCTCAGGCAGTATCTCTTATACTATTTCAAATCTTTGACAATGTGTTTAAAAACTTATCTTGGCTTAATGTCATTCTAAGTTGGAAAATGAGGTCCTTCTGCAAATAATCCCTGAGCATCTAAACACTAAATACTTCTGGGAACTGCCTGTTTACGTTCGTTAGCTACTACCCTATTATGTTGATAACTTTTATGGATTTTCCAGAAACCCCAAACATTGAGGATACCAAACATTTAGCCACCACCTGTAGAGGTTAATGTCTTGAATTACCACTCCCCACCACTATTTGTATACTCACAAATCCAGCATCATACTGGTGCTGATATGCCCCAAATTTGTACCTCCAGACTGCATTCTCAGACTGTTGGACTCACAAATCTCTTCAGTGAACATCTGCACAAGATTATCTGCCACACACCTCGAATGTTATGACACAGGACAACAAAAATTTTTGATTTATTCTCCCAACTCCCATTCTCTCAAACTTTATTTTCCCTCAGTTTCCAACATTTCAGTTTATAGAATTATCTAATCAGTTACCCAAGACAGAAATCTAGGAATTTTTCTGAATTCCTCTCTCATGCTAACTGCCCTGTCAATTCATCAATAAATAGTTTTTTCTGCTCATTCCCCAAATATATCCTTATTCAGCTCTTTGGGTCTTTTGTGTTACAATACAGACTTTTAAACATTTTGTTACAGTTCTGTGAGAAATGCCATGGGTAATCTGACAGGGGCTGCACTGAGCCTTAGATCACCTTGGGTAAGACAGTCATTTTGACAATACTGATTATTCCAATCCAAGAACACAGTGTATCTCTCCATCTGCCTGTCATCGCTGGTTTCCTTCATCAGTGTCTTACAGAGTAAGGGACTTTTGCCTCCTTAGGTAGATTTATTCCTAGATATTCTTTCTAAAATGATGGTAAATGGGATTGTTTCCTTAATTTCTTTCCAATTTTTCATCATCAGTATATAAAAATGTAAGAGATTTTTGTGTATTAATTTTGTATTCTTTTGTATTCTACAATGAGTGCTATAGTTTTCTGGTACTTCTTTTATTTTTTCTGATTCCTGTGGCTAGGACTTCCAAAATATGTCAAATAAAAGTGACGAGAGTGGACATCCTTATCTTATTCCTGATCTTAGAGGATATGCCTTCAGCTTTCCATCACTGAGTATGAACTTAACTGTAGGTCTGTCATATATGGACTTTATTATGTTGAGGTGACTGCAGCCATGAAATTAAAAGACACTTACTCCTTGGAAGGAAAGTTATGACCAGCCTAGACAGCATATTCAAAAGCAGAGACATTACTTTGTCAACAAAGGTCTATCTATTCAAGGCTATGGTTTTTACAGTAGTCATATATGGATGTGAGAGTTGGACTATAAAAAAAGCTGAATGCCGAAGAATTGATGCTTTTGAACTGTGGTGTTGGAGAAGACTGTTGAGAGTCTCTTAGACTGCAAGGAGATCCAACCAGTCCATCCTAAAGGACATCAGTCCTGGGTGTTCATTAGAAGGACTGATGTTAAAGCTGAAACTCCAATC
>SJYW01008657.1:16884-37810 GCA_006410735.1 Raphicerus campestris
TCACATCACTTCATGGGAAAAAGATGGGGAAACAGTGGAAACAGTGTCAGAGTTTATTTTGGGGGGGCTCCAAAATCACTGCAGATGGTGACTGCAGCCATGAAATTAAAAGATGTTTATTCCTTGGAAGGAAAGTTATGACCAACCTACACAGCATATTCAAAAGCAAAGCAGGACATTACTTTGCCAACAAAGGTCCATCTAGTCAAGGCTATGGTTTTTTCTGTGGTCATGTATGGATGTGAGAGTTGGACTGTGAAGAAAGTTGAGCACAGAAGAATTAATGCTTTTGAACTGTGGTGTTGGAGAAGACTCTTGAGAGTCCCTTGGACTGCAAGGAGATCCAACCAGTCCATCCTAAAGGAGATCAGTCCTGGGTGTTCTTTTGAAAGAATCATGTTAAAGCTGAAGCTCCAGTACTTTGGCCACCTCATGGGAAGAGCTGACTCATTGGAAAAGACTTTAATGCTGGGAGGGATTGGGGGCAGGAGGAGAAGGGGACGACCGAGGATGAGATGGCTGGATGGCATCACTGACTCAATGGACACGAGTCTGAGTGAACTCCAGGAGTTGGGGATGAACAGGGAGGCCTGGCGTGCTGCGATTCATGGGGTCAAAAAGAGTTAAACACGACTGAGCAACTGAGCTGAACTGTGGCTCATCACATAATTTTCTTCTTCTCTCCTCCATTTCGATAACATGTGTTCTAGCCATGAGTCACTAAATCCATTCGATGAGAATTTAGCTTACTTTCAGGTGGAAATGTCTACTGATGGACAGGTTTGTGGATTTTTCTACTGACTAGAAGCTATATTTTTTTATTCACAAAGTATACAAGTCACAGCTTTTGTAGAGCAAAACACAGGCACTGGGTAACCTGCTCTTGTAATTGAACCTCACCTCACTCTCCTAGAAAGACGCTGCTCTCAGCCGTTCATGACACATGCGGAACAGACAGAGGCACGCATCTCACAAGGGCAAGAACTCACAAGAACGTCACTTTTACACCAGGCGTAATTTCCAAACAGGATGTCACCTGGTTAAAGAACGTACCTAACAATGGTGAAGAGACAGGACATTAAGAGATAAGAAGAGCGACTTTACTTACAGTAAAGTGCACACAGGCAGAGTCAATAGCCAATGGGTAAAAACTGCTGCTCTCCTTTAGTTTTTAGGAATGCAGTATAGACTGAGTTACATTAGCAAATGGTTTCCTGGAACACTAACTATTCATCAAAACAAATTTCTGAGTTACAACACTCACTGCGTTAAAAAGCCCTGTCATAATCTGAGTTTATGTATGTTTGCTGGAGGACAAGTTTCATCAGATCTTTGTTCTCCTTCAGGCTAAACAGGGAAACCATATACTACTTCCTATTTCATTCATTTAAAAAGTGAAGAACGTCTCAGTTAATTTGGGCTGCTAAAACAAAAATACCACAGACCTGGTGGCTTCAACAGTAAATACTGTCTTCACATGGTATTAAGAGAGGGAGAAAGCTCCCAGGGGTCCCTCTGACAAGGGTACTAATCTCATGGATGGAGGAGCCTAGTAGACTGCGGTCCATGGGGTAGCGAAGAGTCGGACACGACTGAGCGAGTTCCTTTTCACCTTCCTGCATTGGAGAAGGAAACGGCAATCCACTCCAGTGTTCTTGCCTGGAGAATCCCAGGGACAGGGGAGCCTGGTGGGCTGCCGTCTACGGGGTCGCACAGAGTCCGACACGACTGAAGTGACTTAGCAGCAGCAATCCCATTCAAAAGGGCTCCACCCTCATAACCTAATCATGTCCCAAAGGCCACACATACTAAGACCACCACATTGGGGGTTCCGATTTCAATATATAATTTTTTTAAGAGCACAGTGTCTGTAAGAGTGAACATTTCAAAATTTATTATAATAAGTTCCTCTGTCCTATGGACAACAATCCATTATCCACTGGGGAGAAAGAAGCTGAAAGGTCTGTGAAAGAAATGAAGACCAGCACAGAGTAAACAGAACTCAAAGAACTATTTCAGTCTTTAGAAGGCACGCTTAGACCCTCAGATGTATGAGACTCTGACAGTGAACCAACTATTCATAGTTTCATCTATTGTGATGCATTGTTGACAGAGAAAGTAAAGATCCACAGAGAATAGGAAAAACATCACAGGATTTCAAAAACAGAAAATAAATTAACCAAGAAGGTTAACTGAAAAGAACAATTTAGACTTCTGATAAATACTGCCAAACTGGCTGCCATTCTGTAAAACGCCCATCTCGCTAGGCCTCAGGCAGTATCTCTTATACTATTTCAAATCTTTGACAATGTGTTTAAAAACTTATCTTGGCTTAATGTCATTCTAAGTTGGAAAATGAGGTCCTTCTGCAAATAATCCCTGAGCATCTAAACACTAAATACTTCTGGGAACTGCCTGTTTACGTTCGTTAGCTACTACCCTATTATGTTGATAACTTTTATGGATTTTCCAGAAACCCCAAACATTGAGGATACCAAACATTTAGCCACCACCTGTAGAGGTTAATGTCTTGAATTACCACTCCCCACCACTATTTGTATACTCACAAATCCAGCATCATACTGGTGCTGATATGCCCCAAATTTGTACCTCCAGACTGCATTCTCAGACTGTTGGACTCACAAATCTCTTCAGTGAACATCTGCACAAGATTATCTGCCACACACCTCGAATGTTATGACACAGGACAACAAAAATTTTTGATTTATTCTCCCAACTNGTCTCAGTTAATTTGGGCTGCTAAAACAAAAATACCACAGACCTGGTGGCTTCAACAGTAAATACTGTCTTCACATGGTATTAAGAGAGGGAGAAAGCTCCCAGGGGTCCCTCTGACAAGGGTACTAATCTCATGGATGGAGGAGCCTAGTAGACTGCGGTCCATGGGGTAGCGAAGAGTCGGACACGACTGAGCGAGTTCCTTTTCACCTTCCTGCATTGGAGAAGGAAACGGCAATCCACTCCAGTGTTCCTGCCTGGAGAATCCCAGGGACAGGGGAGCCCGGTGGGCTGCCGTCTACGGGGTCGCACAGAGTCCGACACGACTGAAGTGACTTAGCAGCAGCAATCCCATTCAAAAGGGCTCCACCCTCATAACCTAATCATGTCCCAAAGGCCACACATACTAAGACCACCACATTGGGGGTTCCGATTTCAATATATAATTTTTTTAAGAGCACAGTGTCTGTAAGAGTGAACATTTCAAAATTTATTATAATAAGTTCCTCTGTCCTATGGACAACAATCCATTATCCACTGGGGAGAAAGAAGCTGAAAGGTCTGTGAAAGAAATGAAGACCAGCACAGAGTAAACAGAACTCAAAGAACTATTTCAGTCTTTAGAAGGCACGCTTAGACCCTCAGATGAATGAGACTCTGACAGTGAACCAACTATTCATAGTTTCATCTATTGTGATGCATTGTTGACAGAGAAAGTAAAGATCCACAGAGAACAGGAAAAACATCACAGGATTTCAAAAACAGAAAATAAATTAACCAAGAAGGTTAACTGAAAAGAACAATTTAGACTTCTGATAAATACTGCCAAACTGGCTGCCATTCTGTAAAACGCCCATCTCGCTAGGCCTCAGGCAGTATCTCTTATACTATTTCAAATCTTTGACAATGTGTTTAAAAACTTATCTTGGCTTAATGTCATTCTAAGTTGGAAAATGAGGTCCTTCTGCAAATAATCCCTGAGCATCTAAACACTAAATACTTCTGGGAACTGCCTGTTTACGTTCGTTAGCTACTACCCTATTATGTTGATAACTTTTATGGATTTTCCAGAAACCCCAAACATTGAGGATACCAAACATTTAGCCACCACCTGTAGAGGTTAATGTCTTGAATTACCACTCCCCACCACTATTTGTATACTCACAAATCCAGCATCATACTGGTGCTGATATGCCCCAAATTTGTACCTCCAGACTGCATTCTCAGACTGTTGGACTCACAAATCTCTTCAGTGAACATCTGCACAAGATTATCTGCCACATACCTTGAATGTTATGACACAGGACAACAAAAATTTTTGATTTATTCTCCCAACTCCCATTCTCTCAAACTTTATTTTCCCTCAGTTTCCAACATTTCAGTTTATAGAATTATCTAATCAGTTACCCAAGACAGAAATCTAGGAATTTTTCTGAATTCCTCTCTCATGCTAACTGCCCTGTCAATTCATCAATAAATAGTTTTTTCTGCTCATTCCCCAAATATATCCTTATTCAGCTCTTTGGGTCTTTTGTGTTACAATACAGACTTTTAAACATTTTGTTACAGTTCTGTGAGAAATGCCATGGGTAATCTGACAGGGGCTGCACTGAGCCTTAGATCACCTTGGGTAAGACAGTCATTTTGACAATACTGATTATTCCAATCCAAGAACACAGTGTATCTCTCCATCTGCCTGTCATCGCTGGTTTCCTTCATCAGTGTCTTACAGAGTAAGGGACTTTTGCCTCCTTAGGTAGATTTATTCCTAGATATTCTTTCTAAAATGATGGTAAATGGGATTGTTTCCTTAATTTCTTTCCAATTTGTCATCATCAGTATATAAAAATGTAAGAGATTTTTGTGTATTAATTTTGTATTCTTTTGTATTCTACAATGAGTGCTATAGTTTTCTGGTACTTCTTTTATTTTTTCTGATTCCTGTGGCTAGGACTTCCAAAATATGTCAAATAAAAGTGACGAGAGTGGACATCCTTATCTTATTCCTGATCTTAGAGGATATGCCTTCAGCTTTCCATCACTGAGTATGAACTTAACTGTAGGTCTGTCATATATGGACTTCATTATGTTGAGGTGACTGCAGCCATGAAATTAAAAGACACTTACTCCTTGGAAGGAAAGTTATGACCAGCCTAGACAGCATATTCAAAAGCAGAGACATTACTTTGTCAACAAAGGTCTATCTATTCAAGGCTATGGTTTTTACAGTAGTCATATATGGATGTGAGAGTTGGACTATAAAAAAAGCTGAATGCTGAAGAATTGATGCTTTTGAACTGTGGTGTTGGAGAAGACTGTTGAGAGTCTCTTAGACTGCAAGGAGATCCAACCAGTCCATCCTAAAGGAGATCAGTCCTGGGTGTTCATTAGAAGGACTGATGTTAAAGCTGAAACTCCAATCCTTTGGCCACCTCATGCGAAGAGCTGATTCATTTGAAAAGACCCTGATGCTGGGAAAGATTGAGGGCAGGTTGAGAAAAGGGGGTGACAAAGGATGAGATGGTTGCATGGCATCACCAACTCAATGGACATGGGTTTGGGTGGACTCCAGGAGATGGTGATGGACAGGGAGGCCTGGCGTGCTGTGGTTCACGGTGTTGCAAAGAGTTGGACATGACTGAGTGACTGAACTGATCTAATAAATCTCATGTCTTATACAAAAATAAAAATAAATGGCTCATGAATCTAAATGCAAAATATAAAACTTTCAGAAGAAAATAAACAAAATCATCATGATCTAGGGTTAGGCAAAGAGTTATCTGACATGGGGCTTCCCTCATAGCTCAGTTGGTAAAGAATCCACCTGCAAAGCAGGAGACCCTGTTCAATTCCTAGGAAGATCCGTTGGAGAAGGGATACCCACTCCGGTATTTAGCCTGGAGAATTCCATGGACTGTATAGTCCAAGGGGTCGCAAAGAATCAGACACAACTGAGAGACTTTCACTTTCACTATCTAACGTGAGTTTTATACGTAACACCGAAAGCATATTTCATCAATGGAAAAATACAGCAAAACAAAACAAATTCCTCTGTGAAAGAGTCTGTTAGAAGGGATGAAAAGACAGGCCAGAGATGAGGAAAAAATATGAGCAGGTCACATATCTGACAAAGCACTTGTAGCTAGAATATAAAAAGAATTCTCTAAACTCAACAGTAAAAAAAACAAATCCAATTTGGCAAATAAGTTGAACAAACACTTTACCAAAGAGGATATAGATGGTAAATGCACACATGAGAAAATTTCCAGCCGCTCAGTCGTGTCCGACTCTCTGCAACCCCACGGACCGCAGCGCGCCAGGCCTCCCTGTCCTTCACCAACTCCCAAACTCATGACCACTGAGTCGGTGATGCCATCCAACCATCTCATTCTCTGTCATCCCCTTCTCCTGCCACCTTCAATCTTTCCCAGCATCAGGGTCTTTTCAAAAAATTAAACCACAAGTTAATACTATTACATCCTTATTAGAATGGGTAAAAAATTCCTGACAGTATAATCCTGGGGAGGGTGCCGAGCAACTGGAGTTTTCACATGTTGCTGATGGAAAAGTAAAACAGTAGAACTCTCAGAACANAAATTAAACCACAAGTTAATACTATTACATCCTTATTAGAATGGGTAAAAAATTCCTGACAGTATAATCCTGGGGAGGGTGCCGAGCAACTGGAGTTTTCACATGTTGCTGATGGAAAAGTAAAACAGTAGAACTCTCAGAACACAGGTCGGCAAGCTGTAGATCCACACAAAACCCTGAACACAAATGCTCCCTGCAGCTTTGTTAGTAACCGCTAAAATCTGTAAGCCACCCCAGTGTCCTTCCTAAGAGAGTAAGCTGTAGCACATTGACACAAAGGAATTCCATTCAGCAACGAAAAGGAGCAACTACTGTTTACCCAACATATGCGACAGCTCAGATCTGAAACTTGTGAATAAGAAAGCCAATGGAAAGGTGTTATGCCCTACATGATTTCACTTATATAGCATTCTTTAAATGACAAAACTATCATGATGGAGAACAGACCAGTGATAGTTAAGGCTTAGAGTTTGGGGGAAAAAATCTAATACACAATCTGAGATGCTGTTTAGGTTTTCCTTACATTTACGGCTATTATATATTTCCTTTTCTACAGAATGTATGCCTGTTCATGTCGTTTACTTACTAATAAACAGAAATTCTTTCTATATCTTGGATATCAAGCTCTTGTTAATTTTTTAAGATATTGTTATCTTTCCTCAGATTGTAGCTTGTGTTTTCACTTTCTTTATGATATCTTCGCAAAGAATTTCTTGATAAACTCAATCTAATTTTACATAATTGTCTTTTGTCTTAAATATTTTGCTGCTCTGAAGTATAATCATAATTTGGGAGAAACTAGTATTTCCCATAAGTCGTGAAAAAGAGATTCATTCTCATTTTCACCCCATATGGAAAATCAGTTGTCTTCAGCACCATTTAATGATAAGCCCATTCTTCACCACTGATCTGCAACGCCAGTTTTGCCATGTATTAGATGTTAATATACGTGGGGGCCCATCTGACTTTCTGTTCTTTGTATTGGTCTATTTGTCCAGTCATTACCATAATTTCCTTATTACATAACACACCTTTGTTCTTCACAAGTGTCTTAGCTATTGAATATTTCCTTCCTGTATGTAACTATCAGAATCAGACCCAAAGTTACTCAAAAAACACTGATGAAATTTTGACTTAAAAGTGCACTGAATCTATGTATCAACTTGAAAGCAGCTTACTGGCTCTGTGACAATGAGCTATCCCTTCCACAATCTCTGTATGTATCCAGGTCTCACATGTCTTTCCATACAGTTTCATAATATTCTCCATAAAAGCTATCATATATTTATTGAATTTATTCAAGGATATTCACTTTTTTATACTACAGAGCACTTTACTACTTGTGTATTTCTAAGTGCAAGTGATAGTGCATGTTAATTTTATATCAGGGAATTTTTGTAAAATAAACTGTTAATTCCAATAGTTTCTCTATAGATTCTTATCTTGTTCCCATTCTTAAAGAGAACATTTTACCTATACCATCAGTGAGGATGGTTTTGCTATAGTTCTTTTATACATGCTCTTCTTCACAGTATGGAAGTTATTTTCTATCCAAAATTTGCTAAGCAATATTCTTTTTATAATATGGACTATAGCCCGCCCAACTCCTCTAGTCATGGAATCCTCCAGGTAAGAATACTGGAGTGGGTTGCCATTCCCTTCTCCAGGGGATCTTCCCAACCAAGGGACTGAACCCAGGTCTCCTGCATTGCAGGAAGATTTCATTTCCATCTGAGCCACCAGGAAATGCTGGCAATAGTTTCTCTATGTCTACTGAAATGACCTTCTTCTTTATTTTGTTAATAAGTTGAATGACTTAAAATTTTTTTGTAAGGAACAAATCTTACATTCCCAGGACAGACAAGATTTGATTTAATAAGATGTGTTATCCTTTTACGCACCGTTCCATTGAGCTGACCAGTATTTTACGTGTATGATATTCATGCACAAGACTAGCTTGTATTTCCTCATAACGCCCTTGTCTGACACCGTGATAAAGGTTATATCAGCCATGTGACATGAGTGTGAGAACACTCCCTGTTTCAATTCTCGGAAGGAACTTCTAACGAGAGCAAAACTGCTGTGGTGGTTGTTGTTGTTTGTGATCATCTGTCTCCAAACTGGGACTAGTGCTTTCTCTGTGGGATATGATAGAGTATTTTTCCCTTACATTAATAGTTTATTATGGCTTCACCAAGAATGTTTTTCTTACAATGTTTGTGATCCACAAAATATAGTTGTGTGTATTGTATAAAAATCACTCTGACAAACAATTTTTCCCATTTTCAAATAAAGTACATAATATTTTTTGTAGCCATAGTTTTTACTGTGTGAAATGTAACTCAGTGAGCAATGAATGTACTCTAGCTTTACAAAGTACTTAGTATCTTATGTAAAATGTACTTAACTGTCTTTAGTCACTTTTAATCATTCTCTTCTAATACAAATTTTTCCACTTCGTTTTATTTTTCAAATTTGTTACCATAAAAATTTTCACTATATTTTCTTGCTGTGTTTTTAATAAGCATATAATTCTGAATGAATTTTAGAAAGACATTTTCCAGGTTCAAAGAATCTTTCTGGAAATTGACAAAATTTAAACACTTGTCTAAAAATTTTATTTAAAGATCTTATTAACTCATTTGACCTGTAAGGTATTTTTACATTAATAATTACAGAAATACAAGGAAATGATGTTTCCTTATTTCCCAATGAAATATCTTTGAGTTCTCTTATTTGAGCTCTCTTATTTCTTCTATTATTTTTCAGTCAATAGTTCTAGACTTGCAGTTAATTCTTTTCTGTCACACTATCCTTTTTTGACTAGTTCTTGTTAGCATAAAATACTTGTATAACTACTTACTTACATCTTTGCTTCAGTGTCTATAGCAAACTGGTGGTATGAATGATCCTGATTACTGCACGCCTCTTATGATGTGGTTTTCCAGACTCTTCCATCAAGAGGCAGTGCCATTGTAACAATAACGTGTTGCTTATCCCTGCATACCAGGCTTCTCTCCATGTCTCTACACTTCCTTACAGTAGTGCTTTGTCACACGCATTCCTGAGTGTGTAACTCTTTTTAGTGCTACTGTGGATAGACTCGTGGGCTTTAAGCGACTGTCGGGCTGGGCTGCTCACCGCTGGTCTACAGAAATGCGACTTTGCTGCCGCTCTATGGTGGCTGGCACCGCTACTTGCTGTGGCCAACAGAAGGCTGCAGAGGCTTCTCAGAGCCAGTAACAGGCCTGGTTCTGGCTCTTCCCTGGCGGCTCAGAGGTTAAAGTGCCTGCCTCTAATGTGGGAGACCTGGGTTCGATCCCTGGGTGGGGAAGATCCCCTGGAGAAGGAAATGGCAACCCACTCCAGTATTCTTGCCTGGAGAATCCCGTGGATGGAGGAGCCTGGTGGGCTACAGTCCCTGGGGTCGCAAAGAGTCGGACACGACTGAGCGACTTAACTCACAAAACCCTGCCGTTTCTGTCTGTCCTCACGAACGCTGACACCGCCAGTACATGTATGATGGCTGGACTACTGAAGGATGAAACATGTGACTCAGTCACTCTATCACATCATCCGCCACCCAATCTCAGACACCCAAGTGAGGCCAGTCTGGACCAGCCATTCCCCAAACACATAAGCAAGGTCAGCCCATAGCAAGAGAATTCCCAAGCTTAGGCACTTTCTCATTAGCAATCATAAACACTTTCATTTTACAGAACTGAGTTTAGGGATGGTTTGTTATACAGCAAACTGAGAGCTGATTGACAAATAAGACGAACCAAATGGCTCAGTACATACCAAACATATAAGTGGCCAACACAGCTCACTGTAGTTATGAGCTCAGCTACATACCATTTGGAAACATGTTCAATCTGTCAGTGCAAAATACATCAAAAAGTAGTTCAAGGAATTTTTTAGAAACTAATTCTAAAATTGCAAAAGTTTCACAATATGCTTTTAAGAAAAGTATTTTGTAAACAGTACAGAAAAACATTAGAACTTTAAATATCAAAAAAGAAAAGCTAATCTTCTCAGACTATGTCTCAAATCATGCCTCAACGAATTAGGACACACATATGCAAATTAAAAATAAAAATTTATCAGTAAGAAATGTTTATTTCAGAAAGATTAACAGTATCACTCTTCATAAGAATGACTGTTAAATAAGCAAACTGTGACCCTTGAAAAGAGCATTACACTAAAATATTACAATATTGCTTTCTTTGCAAATGACTCGTCTTCTTTAATCACTTAAGATATCAAGTAAATGATCTTAAATAAACACCTTCAGAACACAATTGTCTGGTATTTGGAAGAGGTTTACTTTCCAAGAAAATTATCCAAAGTCTAAACATGAATAATGCATTTTGATATTTAACCACATACATGAAAGGCAATGTTAAAGAGTTCCCTATAATATGTACTTTTAAGTCACATTTAAAAAAAGAACTTCTTAAAGTCACTTTGTTTAAAAAATAAAATGATTAATAATAAGGTAATATATCTAAAAAGTAAACACAAACACATTTATTAGCAAAGAAACAAGAAAATTTTAAAATAAACCTGCAACACTTTTGTGTGCAATTTATCAAGAAATATTGTAAGAGAACAAAACAAACGCTGGCTCACTCTGGAGCTTCTTTGTCATCATTAATGTATTCAGGTTTTCACAGCTGAACTGCTATTCTTTGAAAAGATTTTCATGAAAGGAAACTCATATTCAGTGTTTAAACAAAGCTGTCAGGTTACCAAGATTAAAATTTGCTTGAGTGTCCAGAAAATCTTCTCTTAAAATAAAATAAAAATAAAAACAATGTGGGTCTTCATTTATAAACAAAATAAAATAAGGTTTTGTTTAACCATAAGTATTTATTTTGGGAGAAAATAGAGAAAGAATAATTTTAACATAAAAGTGAGACTATTTTGAGTAGCTATTTTGTTTCACTACTAGTTCTATTTCTCAAATTGATACAAATGATCTCCTTCTGTCTCTGTCTATCTGCTCGCCTTGTCAGTACGACTGACTGTCAGGGCTGGGGAGGCCTCTTCCATCTAAACAGAAGATGTGCAGTTTGTAACCTGCTTAACTCGCCTTCTGTCCTACATGCCCTCAGTATGGTGTTCATTAAAATCTCAGCTGTTTTGTTCATAGCAGTGGCAGCCTAAACATAGGCTTATTTTTCTTTGTTAAAAGGCCAGATTGTGCATAAATATACCCCTAATCTGTGTGTGTGTGTGTGTGTGTGTGTGTTAATGGCAAGAAATTAAACCAAGTATGTAAATGCTTGTTGGTGTTTTCATTACTCAAGCCAGGCATCTGAACTCACGTAGTCCCTTGCCTAGATGTTCATAAAAATAGTACCTCCCAGTCTTTGGAGAAAGGTTTAATGTAACAGCCATCTCTAAAATCAGATAACCCATATTAAGTATTGCAAATTGGTACAGAGAAATTCTATAAATTGCCATTAACAACCATTTAAGAGTCTCCATTCCTCCCCCTCCAAGAAGCTCCTGGTAGGCCCTAGGTTTCCAATCTTAATTGCTTCCATGTATTTGATTATATAAAAGGTTTAAATGAAACCTACTTATATTGCCTATAAGATAAAATGGCTCAAATCAATGACTTTTTTTTTTTTTGGCTTGAACAGAAAACTCAAACCTGTACATTTGACTGGCCAATCCAGTTACTGAAGAGAATTCCTGTTCAGTTCTGATCTGTTCACAAGCAGACTTTACTAGTAGTATAAAATACTATTTTACCATTTAAAAAACTTTACTAATCTTTTAAATGCAATATAAAAGCATCTCAATGATTCTATTACACAAACAATTTCAAAACTCATGTATGAACTGTATAGTTAACAGTGTTCACATGTATCAAATTAACCCCATACTGAAATCATTAAAAGTATAAAAATGTCAAATGTTTAATTACTACATTTTTGTTTGAAGTCTGATTAACAAAAGATTTATTTTTAACGTGTTACTAAGTTACTTGTGATGTTAATTTTAACATGCAATTAATTAAATGTACATAAAGGACTATTAAAATATGTCTGACAGATGCAGAAAGTAATTTAACCTCATAATGACTAAAAGCTAAATACTGTCTACTGGTCGTTTTGACCCATACAATATACATTTTAAAAATAAGATTACATTAACTATTAAATATAGCTGCCTGAATATGACAACCATAATTGTATCTTTAAAAGTTTTTCTCAAAAGCTATCAGATAACTTCTTGCTGAAACTGCCCTTAATAGGCACAGACTGGAGGTAATCCTCCAAGTATCAGAAAAATCACACGAAGCAGGCTTCTCTACTCGCAACGTTAATCTGTGAATCATCTGGAGCGCGTGCACTTCTAATACTGCTCTCAGATGGAAAGCAAGCCAAGACTTTCACCTCAGTGATGTTTTACGCTCATCAGTCCACCCTGGTGTAAGGGAAAAAGAGATTCCCAACCAAGAGCACCAAGGATAAAGCATCCNGGAAACTGCCCTTAATAGGCACAGATTGGAGGTAATCCTCCAAGTATCAGCAAAAGCACACGAAGCAGGCTTCTCTACTCCTAACGTTAATCTGTGAATCATCTGGAGCGCGTGCACTTCTAATACTGCCCTCAGATGGAAAGCAAGCCAAGACTTTCACCTCAGAGGTGATGTTTTACGCTCATCAGTCCACCCTGGTGTAAGGGAAAAAGAGATTCCCAACCAAGAGCACCAAGGATAAAGCATCCCCACGAGGAGCAGCTGACGCGAAGGAACGACGAGAGGTGAAGTGCTTCCAGCAAGAAAGAGCTGGGTAGGTTAAGAGAGCAGCCCTGACAGGAAGCCAGGCTACAAGAGTTTCAGGTTTCACCCTTAAGGGCAGGAATGGACTTCTCAACACGATACGGCATGCGATGCTATTTCTAAGTATGAAATCTGTCACAGTCTTGACATCATAATTGGGAGACAGCTAATCCTAAGGCTACATGAAAAGGTAACATAACTTAGGTTATACTACATTGTAAGTAGAACTAAAGCTTCAGGAACAAACTGATCAGGAACAAATTCAGCAACTGACACAAAGTCCCCCACTCCTGGTTCGGATCACCCTTGTGGTCCCCCCAGCACCGTGGGGGTCGTGTAACTGGGATAACAAGTAACACTGAGTACAGAAGCTTCTACAGGCCGAGTCAACCTTCCCCAGAGTGAAATCAGAGGATCCAAGACAGGGTCTCTGTACTCACACGGAGAGGAGGAGGAGAGGAATGAGGTACCCACAGTAACCCAACTGCATGTCCTTAACAAAATCAGAGAGAATAATGTGTCAGTTCTTCACATGTACAAAATAACTGGGCAGCAATACGGAATTACTAAAGAAATACGAGCAACATGAAAAGTTGGGAGCTATGTTAGAGCATACNCACAGTAACCCAACTGCATGTCCTTAACAAAATCAGAGAGAATAATGTGTCAGTTCTTCACACGTACAAAATGACTGGGCAGCAATACGGAATTACTAAAGAAATACGAGCAACATGAAAAGTTGGGAGCTATGTTAGAGCATATAGATTAATTCCGATAAATTTTCAAGTATTCCCATTATCTTTTAATAATGAAAGAAAACAAAGTAAATTGAGATGTATATCAATTATACTGACATATATATAGAGAGCGAGCTTCTGGTGTTAAAGAGACAGGCCTACCAGTTTTAAACGTATTGTGAGATCTGTGACTCTCCTGTTCATGTCCGAACACACTGNATGAAAGAAAACAAAGTAAATTGAGATGTATATCACTTATACTGACATATATATAGAGAGAGAGCTTCTGGTGTTAAAGAGACAGGCCTACCAGTTTTAAACGTATTGTGAGATCTGTGACTCTCCTGTTCATGTCCGAACACACTGCCGGTCTTCCTGCTGTCTCTTCGCAGCAGAGGGAACACTATCGTGGCCCTAAACAGCCTCCCTGCTCTGCCTACTCATCCTCTCTCCTCCCTAACCCTCCCAATCTCTGATCCTTTTACTGACTTCATGGCGTTGCCTTTACCAGATCAGAGAGTTGAACTCAGATTGGCTTCTTTCACTTAGTTATATGCATCTCAGGTTTCTGCTTGTCCTGCTACAACCTAAAGGCCCCTTCAGTTTCGTCACTTAATGATAATGACATTGTATGGACATACCACTTTGTTCATCCATTCACCAACTGAAGGTCATCTGGCTTGCTTCCAGTTTTGGCAATCACCACTAAAGCTGCTAGAAACAGTGTGATGGTTTATGTCTAGACACTTCATCTGGGTAAATACCAAGGAGTCCAGCTGCTCAGTCACACACCACAGCAGGTCTAGTTCTGTAAGCAGAGGTCACGCGTCCTCTAAACTGGCGGCGGCGCGCTGTGTGCCCACCGGCTCTGAGCAAGCGATCCTGCTGCTGTGCTCCCCCCCCAGCACTGGGCACCAGTGCCTTGGACCTCAGTCATTCTGGTAGATGTGCACTGCTGTCTCTCTTTAATCAGCGATTCTCTGGGGACCTATGACATGGAGCATCTTTTCCTCTGCTTATCGGTATATTTTGTTTTGCAAAATGTCTGCTCAGATATTCTGTCCATTTTTTAACTACTGGGTTTTGTTTCCTTATTTCTGGGTAATTACATGTCTTTGTCTGTTTTAGATACCATGCTTTTATCAGATAATTTTTATAAAATTTTCTGCCAGTCTCTGGCTTGCCTTTCAGTCCCTTTAATGTCTTTCAAAGAGAAAAAAAAAAGGTTTTAATTCTAATGAAACCAAACTTATCATTTTTTTTCCATTGATCATGCTTTTGGTTTTGAAACTAAAATATTATCACAAAATGCAAGACCATGAAGACTTTCACCCATGTCACTTTCTAGAGTTATAGTTTTACATTTAGGTTGAGGCTCCACTTTGAGTTAACTGTTTCTGAAAGGTATAAACTCAGTGCCTAGATTTTTTCCGTTGGCTTTGCCTCTTTGTCAGCGTCAGTCACTCACCCCCATTTGTGCGGGTCCTCTGCGCTCTCTGCTCTGAGGGCAGACACTGTCAGTCTTCTGGTTTTGTTCTCCTTCAATGTTGCACTGTCTATTCTGGGTGGGTCGTGGACTTGAACAGAGAAACCCTGTGTAGTCTTACACTGGAAAGTGATTAGACAAATGTAGAAAACCAGGCTGCAAAGTTCTTTTAGCCTCTTTAAGAACTTTCTTTAAATATCACTTCATTAAAAAAAAAAAGGCCCCACAGACTACTCATAAGGTCCTTCTGAAATGCTATAATCTTGGCATCCAACAAATTAATCCTGAGACCTGACAATGAATCAACACTGTAAAGCCACATTATTTTCTTTCAAAAAGTTTTGGGGGGATTCTCTGCAGTCCAGTTAGTGTTCAGGACTCAGCGCTTTCACTGCCATGATCTCGCAGCCAAAAAAAAAAAACAACAGACACACACTAGGTTTGGGGCAATTTCTTAACTTACAAGATAAAAAAGGAGCTGAGAACGAAGACTATGTGCAGGCGAGATTTGGAAGAAAGCAAGAAGCTAATTAACGCCCTGCATTTGGGCTCCTTTGAGAAAGCAAATAGATGTCTTATTTTTAAATCCTTTACATTTTAAAGAGAAAGTATTTAAATAATCCGATTATGGTTACTATTCTAATAGTCTATAATGTAGGTTAAGGACTCAATAGACAAATAATTTAAAACAACTATTAAAGTCAAGATGGAATTTAGAGACCATGTATAACAAGAATCAAATGAGAACTGCTTACTGTGTAGTGAGTGAAAAGTCGCTTAGTCATGTCCAACTCTTTGTGACCCCATGGACTGTACAGTCCATGGACTTCTCCAGGCCAGAATACTAGAGTGGGTAGCCTTTCTCTTCTACAGGGGATCTTCCCAAGGATGGAACCCAGGTCTCCAGCATGGCAGGCAGATTCTTTACCAGCTGAGCCACAAGGGAAGCCCACCAATACTGGAGTGGGCAGTCTCCCGACTTCAGGGGTATTCTTTACCAGCTGAACTGCCAGGGAAGCCCGGTGGGTAGCACATACGGCAACTAACAGAAGCGCTGCAGTCTACCCCTGCAAAGCTCAAAATGCTATTTAAGGGCTCACCTCAACTAATTTTCTACTATAGCTAAATAGACTGTTCTTCTTGTACATTACTCTGTTTTGACCCATCTGATCTGTGGATACCCTGGTAGACTGAATTCAAAATTTAGGGCATAAAATCAGAGTCCAGGAGTCTCGAGCACTGAAAAACTAAATATACTCCTATGAACCTCTTTCCTAGAAATGAGAGGTATATTTAATTTTTCAAAGTCTAGATTCCCCAAGCTTCTTGCATTTTACATTTAAATATTTACTACCTAATTATTCTTCTGCCTATTTTCTTTTCTTATTTGCAACTTTAGGAATTTCTGTCATTAAGCAAAGAAGGAAAGAAGATGAAAGCAACAGAAACATTCATCAATCAAATTAGGCAAAAAGACCGTCAAACGAATTTCGCAGATTACAGTCCTGGATTATCTGGGCTGTTTTTATCTCCCTCGCACATAAAATCACCACTGATTATATGATAGTAAATCTTGCTCTCAGGTTCATGGACTATCACTAACTCCGGCTCAGCTGACCATCCATCTCCTCTGCTTACTCTGCATATGCAGAAACAGAAACAACTGGCTCTCCTCCCTGAGCCTTCCGATCTCGACACTCAGAGCAGGCCAGATAGGGAAGGGAGCTCTCCCTTCAGAAATGTCCATGTCAAGATAGAAAATAGAAGTCAAACTGAGGATTCAAACACATTTTTTGCTTCCTACCTTTTTTATATGACACACCATTCTGTTCTTTTCTATTAGCATGATTAATTATTTTAATTATTAACTTGCAATAATGATAATAATTTAACTAGTAATTAACTACTTACGATATTCAAGAAGTGAAACACTACTTCAGTATTAAGCAAAAACTGGATAAAACTGAACACAAAACTTTCAAGGACCCACGTTCTTTTATTTTTAAATGGTAATTTAAAGTTTCTGATACTGTTTACACAATGATAAATACGACATGCGTTGGTAAGTGACAAAAGGTCATTGTTTTATTTTCATCTTACAGGCTTTGCTTTCTGGCTTTGTGCTTTCTCTTTCATCACTTTTTATCTAGCAGCAATTCCACAAAATCACTCAGCCCATTAAAAGTTTCTTTCTTTTTGCTATAAGGAGCCAAGAATGCATTATGACATTTTTCTGTGTGAAGTATGCTATTAAATAATAGCTTGTGCACCAATTAAAGCAAATGTAATTGTGAGAACACATTGACGTTGTTAAAGTAAATTAGCCAATTTGTTAATAGTTTCATTTCAAGTGACCTTAATTGTATTAATTGTGATACTAGCAAATTGAATTGAAGAGCATTAAATACATTGTTGTAATATGTCCTAGAGGAACAAATTTTCCATTACTTCAGCAAAGAGAAAATAAAGATTATTTGCACCACCCAGCGAAGTCTCCTACACGTGGTGTACACAATGGGTCAAGCAGAAAAGGTCTTATCAAGACAGCCTTTATTGTTACTATTTTAATACTAGTAGCATGGCATAAAACAGATCACATAGTAGTAACTGAGCTTTAGATAAATGGTTAATTCTATGACATTCTTTTATCTCAGGTTAAGCAGAAATGACTTCACTATTACAGAGTTAAAATATTGAGAGTGAGGAAATAAAGATCAGCATAGACGACTACAATATGAAAATAAATTTAAAAATACAACTCTGTGTAAATTAGGATTTACTTAATAAATGCTTAGTATCAAGTCATAAGAATACATAATAAAACAGGTTATGGCCCTTATCCTTGAAAAGAGATTTAAGAGTACAACAGAGAGAGCAATACAGATGCTAAGTAAACTTTAGTCTCAGAACACTGTCCACACTGGCTAACAGAGCCCCNCAGGATTTACTTAATAAATGCTTAGTATCAAGTCATAAGAATACATAATAAAACAGGTTATGGCCCTTATCCTTGAAAAGAGATTTAAGAGTACAACAGAGAGAGCAATACAGATGCTAAGTAAACTTTAGTCTCAGAACACTGTCCACACTGGCTAACAGAGCCCCGAGGTGAGCCCCTGCTAGACGCCCCTGCACACCGCCCACGGTGCACGCCGCCCACAGTGCACGCCGCCCACGGTGCACGCCGCCCACGGTGCACGCCGCCCACGGTGCCCCAGACATCTTCAGACACCCTGAACAGGACAGGAGTAACCACTGGCCCCCATAAGANGCTCTGAAAATCTGCAGTATGCACCCAGCTAGCCGTTCATTATACTACCACTCTAACCATTGCCTAGCACTTATCTTTCTGATACTTTTTCTCATTTTTGTACTTTCCTACCTTTTTCTTTTTATCTTACTGTCTCTCTCATGCTAAAATGTTAATTTAATTGAAAGAGAGCACCTGGACTATTTAATAGTCTATCCCCAGATACTAGATGATCAATCAATTTTTTGAATGAAGGAGTAAGTGTCAGGTTTGCGGCCTGCAGCCGATACTAGGCATGATAAAATACGTGTCTCTGTGATCTCTATCCATTTACTGAGTATAACTGAGATTTCTTAACCATTATCTTACTACTTCTGATTGAAAATCTAAGTTCAACGAAACAGCTGTATTCACAAGTCTAATTAAAGATGCGTATTGTTACCAGTGTTCCAAGCTTGGTCAGAATTAGCCATGTTCTATTCTACTGTTTTTCTGGTTCCACTGATGAACGAGCAGAAAGCCACCAGCGTAACCCTTTGATAAGAAAGCCACTGGTCTCAGTGCAACTCTTTGGTTTACGTTTTTCCAAGGTTTTAAGAGAATACTGTTGCACAAAATCACCTCTATCACTCTAGTTATACCGANTCTTACTACTTCTGATTGAAAATCTAAGTTCAACGAAACAGCTGTATTCACAAGTCTCATTAAAGATGCATATTGTTACCAGTGTTCCAAGCTTGGTCAAAATTAGCCATGTTCTATTCTATTGTTTTTCTGGTTCCACTGATGAACGAGCAGAAAGCCACCAGCGTAACTCTTTGATAAGAAAGCCACTGGTCTCAGTGCACCTCTTTGGTTTACGTTTTTCCAAGGTTTTAAGAGAATACTGTTGCACAAAATCACCTCTATCACTCTAGTTATACCCAGACCCAGCCAAACAAAACCACCCATCACATAGCTTCTCACTTTGGGGAACCAAGGAATGTTGGAAAGATTGACTGAGCATCATGAAAAAGTCTCTCAAAGTATGGCTATTTCTCAGCGGATACCTCTGCCCACAGGGGCAGTGGGCAGGGCTACTGGTTCTTTCTGCCACCAGAGCGAGCAGTGAGGTCTCCTTTGCTCTTCAGTTCAGTCGCTCAATCATGTCCGACTCTCTGCGACCCCATGGACTGCAGCACACGAGGACTCCCTGTCCTTCACCAACTCCCAGAGCTTGCTCAAACTCATGTCCATCAAATCGGTGATGCCATCCAACCATCTCATCCTCTGCCGTCCCCTTCTCCTCTCCCCTTCAGTCTTTCCCAGCATCAGGGCCTTTTCCAATGAGTCAGTTCTTTCCATCAGGTGGCCAAACTATTTGAGCTTTACTTCAACATAAGTCCTTCCAATGAATATTCAGGACTGCTTTCCTTTAGGATGGACTGGCTGGATCTCCTTGCAGTCCAAAGGACTCTCAAGAGTTTTCTCCAACAGCACAGTTCAAAAGCCTTAATTCTTTGGTGCTCAGATTTCTTTACAGTCCACCTCTCACATCCATACATGACCACTGGAAAGCCATGCATGACTACTGGAAAAGCGTAAACTCTTAAGACAACAAAAATGGAAAAAAGTTCCGGTACAACTGAAATGACTCTTCACAAAATCCCAACGCTGAAAGAACTGAAAAGGAGCCTCTCTCTTAATACAGGGAATTGCTACACCAACAGAGAAGTTCAAAAAACCTAAAACCTGAATTCAAATAGTAAGGAAGACACAAATCAATAAAAAGAGCTCAAAATCCACACCAATTATTTCTTTAAATTTCAAGAGTACGTGGGGCTTCTCTGGTGGCTCAGTGGTAAAGAATCCTCCTGCCAGTGCAGGAGACACAGGTTCTATCCCTGCTAATAAGCCTGCGAGCCGCAGCTATTAAGCCTGTGTGCTAGGGCCCGGGAACCACAACCACTGACGCCCACGCGCCTAGACCGTGTTCCGTAACCAGAGAAGCTGCCGCAAGGCAAAGCCTGAACACCGAGACTAGAGGGCAGCCCCCACGCTTCACGAGAACAGCCCGTACAGCCACAAAGGCTCAGCACAGCCCAGTATAAATATTTAATTTTTTTTTTAATTTCAAGAGCTCATTTTACTAATGGTGAATTTCATTGTTACCATTAAAATGTCTGACTTGCTCAATCTCAATTCACTGAGAGCATGAATACAGAAAATCTACATATAATCATTTAAATCTGACATTAGAGAGCAAGCTGAACTCTGTTGGCACGTACATGTTCACCACTGATACTCAAGCACTACATCTTCATGTTAATTCTGGATCAGAT